>VXBU01014860.1:411053-479009 GCA_013400315.1 Bombycilla garrulus
AGAAAATACAGAAAAATACAGGAAAATACAGGAAAAGTGATGGCTCTGCTGCCTAGTTTAGTCCCCAAGAAAAGCCTCTTGGGGAATGCTGAGTGTCTGGAGGAAAGATACACACTCAGATGCCTTTGGAAGCTCCAAGCAGTAATTCCAAGATGGAGCAGAGATCAGACTCACCTCGGGAAAGACGAGGGAGAAAACAAACACGGGGTGAAGCGGAGCAGCGGAGGCTGCCCGGGTGAAGATCAAAGGAGAAGGGCAGGTTCAGGGAGCCACTCTGGGGCCAGGGATGTCTCTGGTGTCCCTGCCCTTCCCTGCACAGGTGTCCCTCTGTTTGTCCCTCTGTCCCTGCCCCGGCTGCTCCGAGGGGTTGGTGCCGGTGGCTGGGACGCTCCCGGGGTCTCTCCAGGGCAGCCTGGAGCCTGTGTGTGTTCAGGGCGCTGCCTTTCCTCCCTCCCAGAGCCAGGGATTATACAGAGCATGGCTGAGAAACTCTAAATGCTCCAGAAGGAAGAGAAATGGGAGCTGGGAATTCGGCACTGCGCCTGCCCGGGGCACCGGCATCAATCAGATATTGGTATCTGTACTTAATGCCTGTCCCAAAAGTCCTCATCCTCAATAAAGCCGAAAAGGCAACCAGAGCACCCCAGCTGCCTCCAGCTCACTCCAGGGCAAAAAAGCAGGAGAGAAGAGCCATCATTCCACGGGAGAGAAGGGTTTGTCCCCCCATTTGTCACTCCTGGCAGGCAGGGCTGGGGCTGCCATCTCAGGACAAACAACTCACGCTGGCTGCTCATCTTCCTGAAGGCCAGAGTCATCTCCTGATCCTCCTGAGCCCCGAAAACAGCTCAGCTCATGAGGCCACAGTGTCACCTCTGCGAGGTCCCACCCGAGACTCCTCTTGCCCTTTTAATTTCCCTCCTCAGCACATTGCCCTTCCCTCAAATCTTTACTTCACTTGTTGGGTTTGGCATCTCTTTTGTACTATTTTTGGAGGAGTTCAGAACATGTTTCTGACTTTGGCCATCTTCTTCCTACAATTATTAATAATATTTTTCCTTCCAGACGCTGGCCTCATTCCCACGTTGGCTGCAAGGCTTCAATCGTCGTTTCATTCAGCCTTCCTCTCTTTCCAGGAGGACCTTCTCACAACATTGTTAAGGAGGAAAATCCATGAAAAATCAAAAACTTGGGAAAACAAGGGTTGGGACTCATGGAAAGCACCCTGAAATACATCCCTGGGTATGTTTTGTCCCATAAATGTTTCCTCTCCCTCTTCCATGAGGCCTGGTAGGAATTCCACGTGCCTGATAGGACACAGGGAGATCCCTAACACCTCAGAACTCTTAAAATGCGGTTTTTCTCCCTCAAAAGTTGGGATCTGGCAGCCTCCTGCAGTAGGATATCCATGTTTGAACACAAATATGGATAAAGGGATCTCTTGAGTGGATCACACCTCCCACATTTGGGACGAACCAAGGTTCACCTTCAGAGCCCAGGAACCAAGAGAGGCCCCGAGGTTCCAGCAAGGAAACAAGAGGAGACAGGAGGCCTCATGCAGCACAGGGAGATCCTCAGCATCTCAGAAGAATTAAGATTCAATTTTTACCCCCTGCAAAGCTGGGATCTGACAGCCTCTGGAGTGGGATATCCATGTTAGAGCAGGAAGGATTTCCCGAACAAGCCTCCCCCGTTTGGGACCAGCCAAGGGTTCCCTTTTGGAGTCCCAGGAGCCAAGGGAAGACCTGAGGTCCCAGCAAGGAAAAAAAAAGGAAGGGACAAGGGAAAGAAACAGAGAAAAGAGTCTGGAAGAAGCAATAGGTATCCCTGAGCCTGACAAATATTCCTGCTCCTGTGTGGTACTGGCACTCTGTCTCCTCTCCTTCAACCCTGAGACTGTGCAACATTCCCACATCCCTCTCTCAGTCCCCCAGGACTCCCCACCTTCCCTTCTCCAAAACCTCCACTTTTCCTCCTGCATCTGTGTGTGTCCTTACACAAAATTAGCAATCAGCATCTTGGGGAAACCCCGAAAACCATTTTAAATGGATTGATGGGAGAATAACCTCCTTGCCAAAGCAGTATGAGCCAAGTGAAGTTATTCCCAAGCGGCTTCCCAGGGGCAGGGGAGTGCTTTCAGCAATGAAATAACACAGCCCGTGTTGGGACCCCCTCCCACCTTCCCTGGATCAAGCAGCACAATGATATTTTAAGGCTTCACTGGGTTTTCCAATAAAAAAAACAAGGAAAACCTTCATTTTGGGCACGTGAGGGTCTGACACAAGGCAGGCTCCTGCCTCCATACAAAGGCAGTGCAGTGCAACGGGGTGAAAATTCCTTTATTTGTTTGAATTTGATCCTCCTGCGTCCTCTGCCAGAAGCTTCCTTGCCCTCTACAGGCTGGCACTGCACAGCAGGGGCTGTTACACAGGGCATCAGTTAAAAAATCCAAGGGGGTTTATCCCACTGAGTGAAAACAAGACAAAATTCGGGATTTTTCCCATTTGACCTCGAAACAAAGAAAATTTTGCCTTCTCTTTGGGGTGAAACTGAAGCACGAAGAAAAACCTGGGGGACAACAAAAGGAAACCAGGTGAGCAGGGCGGGTTTTTCCTGAACTCGCGTAACCCCAAACCACATAAACCAAACACTGAACTCGAAGCTGAGCTTCAACATGGATCCAACCACATGCAATTAGCCCAATTAAAGGAATTTTTTTAAGGCCCTCTTAGATCCTGCCAGCATTTTAAGTGGGAGCAAACTTGCTTTGCCAGCAGATGTTGCCACTTTTGCAGCAGGGCTGGAGTTTGGGGCCGTGTTCTCGGAAAAGTTGCGTGCTCAGGCCATGAGGAAAGGCAGGAAAAAGGTTCCCTGTCAAGATGAAATACATTAAAAGAAGCTCACATGCTCCCTGATCGTGCCGTGCCAGGCACCAGGGAATGTGACCAGCTGAAATTGCCTCCCAAAAAATAAAAGCCAGAGGCTGGTGGGACTGCTGGAACCCAGGATTATTGAAAAAGAAAACAAAACCTGGAAACGTTCGCCGAACGAAACCAGATTTTGGTGATTATTTTGTAATTATTCATGGTTGGATGGACGGGAAAAAAAATCCAGGATTTAAATGGTCTTATTTGTTTGTTTGTTTGAGTCCAAATGCTAATGGTGATGGTTAATGGGAATAAAAAAAGGGAAGACATGTGTACAATTGGCATGCAGTGCATTTATTCCCAAGTCAACCAGCAAAACCGGTCTTATCACTGCGGGCCCTGTGTGGATTTTATTCCTGAATCTGTCTTTCAAATCCTGGGTGCTGTCCAGGAATTACTCTAATAAAAAAAAAAATTTAAAGATATCCTGGAGGTTTAGGAAATACATTTCCCTGTACACCATACTCCATCAATGATGCTGGCACAGAAAACAAGGGAAAAAAGCCCATTTCTTTCTCGTTTTATGTAAGTAAATAGATTTAAGAATGATTCTGGGCTGCTCTGAAATGGCTCTGTGCCCCTTGGAAGTTCTGCCTGCAATCTGAAAGTGATCTCAGGAGTCCAGGAGTGCTGGTGAACAACAGGACTGGTGGCTTGACAAGCGCAAGGCAGGATGTGAGGACTGAAGGCTCCCCTCACGCTCCCTGGCATCCTTGTCTGCTGTCAGTGAATATCCAAGGAAAATTATTCTGCAGGCAAAGATGCTGCTGCCCCGCAGGACAAACCAGCAGGACTGCACACACTGAACACAGCGGTTTGGGATGGAAGGGACCTTAAAGTTCATCCCTCCCATCCCCTGCCCACGGGCAGGGACACCTTCCACTGTCCCAGGCTGCTCCAAGCCCTGTCCAGCCTGGCCTTGGGCACTTCCAGGGATCCAGGGACAGCCACAGCTTCTCTGGGCACCCTGTGCCAGGGCCTGCCCACCCTCACAGGGAACAATTAATTCCCAATATCCCTCCTATCCCTGCCCTCTGGCAGTTGGAAGCCATTCCCTGCGTCCTGTCCCTCCATGTCCTTATCCAAAGCTCTCCTCCATGGTTAAAACCAAAACAACCAGCTCAGATAATTGTCCTGGCAGCTTGGGAGGTGACAGGCCTTCCCCATGTCCATCAGTGATTTGGGAACACACATTCCCCTGGCACCTCAGACATTTAAGGACCTCTGAAAGTGCCTAAGCAGGAATGGAAAAGCCCAAACTCTGCTCCTCAGAGCGCGGCCTGGCACTGACTCAGACCGAGACCTCACAAGGTCCCAGATGCGATGTCCCAGACATCCCAAATGGTGGCACAGCCATTCCTGCCCTCTCTTGGCTCCTGGAAGAGCAGCCACTGCCTGAGGCTGTCCCTGTTTCCTGTTGGAAGCAGCCGTAGCCATGAACAAACACCATGGGTGGGCACTGACACATCCAAGCTGGGACTTTTTGGGTTCCTTCCTAAAGATGGGAGCGCCGCGCACGAAGCCGCCCCGGGTTACTGCAGACAAATGTGCCAGAGGTCCCAGATCCTTCTGGAGCACCGCTGGGAGACTTGGCAGCCCAGCTGAGCAGCCCTAAAGTGGCAACATCTTTGAGCAATTCGCTCCCGTCCGGGATGTCTGAAGCATTTTTTCCATCCCGAGGCCTCATCCCAGCCCCTGAGGATGGAACGCTTGGAGAGGGCTGCGTCCTGCTCCTGCAGCGTGGCATGAGGGAGAGCTGGGAGTGCAGCCACAGGCCAGAAAAAAGGGACAGTTTCCTGTGAGGAAGGACAAACAGGTACAGGGGTTCATCTTCTGGAGACATCACCAGGAAATCCTCTTTCCCGAGGAATGATGGAGGAGGACAGGTTTGGGGAAAAGCTGCAGGAGCCTCCTGGCATGGCAGGCTCTCACCACAGGAGCAGCAGCCTCCTCTTTTGTCCCTGCCCAGGGGACAGGGTTTGCTACTGCACCAGGGATGCTCTGTTCTTCCAAAGGGATCCAGACCCACCAGGTAATCCTGGCTGGTGGGAAAGATCCCGCTCAGGCCCATTCTGACAGGAGCACTTTAACAAACCCCACCTTGCAGCTGCCAACAGGCACTGGCATTAGCTGGATTTATAGCCAAGCTTTATCTCTTGCCTGCAATTCTAATTTGTGGCTCATAGGCCATAAAATTCCAAGTTTTCCAGGCAGGAGGAAAAAAAAAAAAGTGACGATTGACTGTTACTGCTGCCTCTTTTTTTTTTTTTCTTTTCCACTGGAGCTGTTCCTTATGCAGTTGTAACCAAATGGTAACCAAATAGACTCTCTAATGGCCAGCGCTGTTTATTCCAAAACAGTATGGATTTTCCATTTGTGATTCAAAAACCATAGCGTGTCGCTTTCCCTGTTTGGCATGAGGCAAGGTCAAGCTTTGGGGATGAGGAGAGGATCCTGAGGAAAACTGTCCCTGCCTGAAGGAGAATCCTTGAGAATTAAACTGCCTGTCACTGTGGGTGAATGATGGGATTTTTTAAAATTTATCTCCAGCCTAAGCTGCAAACCAGCCATTTGTTTCCCAAAGTGAGTGTTTATTAGATAGACTCTGCACAGCTCGATGCTTTTTATTCCCACTTAAAAATCCATTTTTCTTGGTCAAGCTCCCATTTACACTGGAAATTGGATTTTGAAACGACCTTCATCAACAGCACCCAGCCCGTCACACACCAGGGATGCTTCCTCTGTCATTCCCACATGGAATGACAGAGCCATGCTGAGCACCACCCGCTTCCATCCTGCAGTTTGGGGGCTACGGAGCAAAGTTCCTCTCCCTCCTGATCCAGCACAAAATTTGGCAGCGTTTTAGGACTCCAAAAGCAATTGCAAAGCTGCAGGAACCCAAAGGAAAGTGGGTGGGGGGAAATGCAGCAGCTCAGGAAGATGGGGGTCTGAAAGCCTGGAAAATACTGGTATGTTTGCCTTGCAGAAGTGGGGAAAGATTCCAGGCTCTGGTGTGTTACACAGTGCAGGTAAGATCAGGGATTTGGGCTTGGATTTCCAGAAAGATGTGGAGCGATGCAAAAGAAGGCTGGGGAGAAAAGAGCCAGATGGGATCAGATCCTACCCCAGCAACACGGGAAACACCCCACAGAAAGGATAGCGTCAGCAGGAGCAAGGGAGATTTGGGGAAGCTTCTTTGTGAGGAGCACCAAGAACTGCAACAAAATCCATGAGAAGAGGGTGGGGCTCCTGGGAAGTGCACATCCCTGGGAACAGGTTAGACCAGGAACAGAGTGAGCGTGCGGGAGAATGCTGGGCTGGGCAGAAGAACAGAGCCCAGCCCAGGCACAGCTCAAGGGACCACAAAGCATTTTGGCAAGCAGAGCCTCCCCGGGAGCCAAAGGGCAGAGCAAGGAAGCTTCCTTGCAGGCCAATTACCTCGGCAGGAATCTAAAAGATATTCCCATTGCCTGCGAAGCCGTGCGCCAAGTCTGGTGTTTGTTTGTGTCTGTGTTTATTTCTCAGAGCGTTTCTTTCCCTGCACCCCAGGGAACAGGCTGGATGCGAGTTCTGGCCTTCTCATGGAATAAGAATTAACTCCTGGATCTTGGCAGCACCGGCAAGAGACCGGCTCCTGCTGAATTACAGCCTGACGCAAGTCCCATGAGCCACAACATACTCAAAAATCGAGTTCTGCCTGTCCCTCATCTGCACGGAGACCTGAAAAGCCCAGGGCCCCTCTGTCCCCTGGTTCTGTGTTGCAGCGTGGGGCTCTCAGCGCTGCTTGGGCACCTGCTGTGTCCAGGCCACTCAGAATCTGAAGTGCCCAAAATTCACGGCTCCTTGTCAACTTTGCATGTGAACAGAGGGGCAAAAATCAAGAGTGAAAGGTGCAGCACTGCTGCAGATAGCAACATAAAGTTTGCTTAAGTTCAGTTTCTCACTGTCTTTGGAAGTCCTGAACCAATTAAAATCTTCTGGTACAAACTGGTTTTGCTCCTCCAGCGGGCGACGTCACCTTGCACGAAGGGAGGCTCTGACCCATCCTTTGAGCGCCTACTTCTGCTGTTAGGAGAGGGTGAGTAAGAGCTGAAACACGTGAGGACTCCAGCATTTGGGGCTGTTTGGTGAAAAATCCTCTCTCCCTGTCCCTAGTGGGGCTAAACCAACGTCAGCGTTGGGCAGCTGCAGGGAAATGAATCGCCGGGTTGGACTTCCCGCAGGCCGGCGGTGAATCACAGCCACCAGACGTGGCACTCATCCACGGCAACCAGCTTGGACTCAGGGAGTCTGGGCACGGAGATGTGATGGAAAAAGCCTGAATTCAAGGAGCAAACGGGCCTGGCTGCGCCCAGGCTTGGATGTTCCCGTGGGATCCAAGCCACGTCAAGCCAGAGAGCTCATTGCTCCATGCCCCGGGTGGCTGCTGGATGCAGAGGAGGCCAAGAGGCAGCTCCAGACACTGGGAACGGAAAATGCTGATGCACCGATGCAGTCACCTGCACAGGGACATCGGGAATCCTGTCAGGGAGAGGGAGATGTGGGCCTGACCCCTGAGCAGCACCCTGTGTGTGGAACCAGCTCCATCTGGAAGCCCACGCCTGGTTTTAAGGGGAGATGGTCTCAGAAAGCACACGAGATCCATCTGATTTGTAATCTAATCCTCGAGTGACATTTCATGGCATGGGAACTGTTTTCCATGGAAGCCTGTCTGCAGGAGGACATCCATGCCAGATGCCTTGATTTAATCGGCCCATGTCATATCCTCAGTTATGCTCAAACGTCTGACCCCTGCTAACCAGATCGGGCACTTCAAAGCCGGGTGAAGCATTTTTCATGCCGGAGAAAAGAACCGTGGAATCTCCAGAGCTGGAAGGGAAACACAGGGATCACCAATTCCAGCTCCTGGGCCTGCACAGACAGCCCAACAATCCCACCCTGAGAGCGCTGTCCAAACACTCCCAGAGTTCTGGCAGCCTTGGGGTTTTGCTCATTCTCTGGGGAGCCTGGGCAGGGCCCCAGCAAGCTCTGGGGGAAGAGTTTTTCCTTTAGCTGGATGGATACCACAGCTGGGAACCAAAGTGAAAGTCCAGCCAAGGCTTTCCAGTGAATTCTGTGCTGCTTCAAAGTGGACGTGATGCATTTCCATTGGGGCATTTGGAATGCTCTCCTGTGGGAAGCAAGCACAAACCTGCAGCTATTCACAGCAGCACAAAGCTCAGAGTTGCAGAAGTCTGAATGCAAAAATAGTCTCTAATTCTCCCATTTTTTTGTCTTTGGATAGCACAGAAGTATTGGATTTATGCTTACCTGCACCTTTTGGCCTCTCTTGATGCACAGACACATCCACAGAGGTTCCCAGCAATGGGAACAGTAAAACTTTCTGGCCTTGTTTGTGTTGGCACAACAGCTTCTGCTGACATCTCTGCATCCTTCATGGCCCACGATGCATGAAATATCCTGGGTTATCAATGAGTTGAAAGTTTATGGATCCAGCCCAAAGTTCACTGAACACCCAGCAAGAACAACTCCCAGGAAGAGGGACCAGACACTGTCTCGGGCTGCTGGGTTAAAAATAGTTTTCATTGTCAGAGCTGGCCCCCAGCTCTGTTTCAGGGATGGCCCATGGCACGGGGTGGGGCCAGATGGGCCCGAATATCCCTTGCAGCCCAAATCCCTCTGGGGCTCCATAACACTTCAGCTTGGAGAAAGTCTGCACTAATGGAGCCTGGTAATTACAGGACCTGATACTAAATGGAACTTAGTATCAACTGGGAATTTCTGCTTTCCTAATGGTTTTTATAGGATTTATTGGTCACTTTGATGAAAGGAAAGCCTGGAGCACCTTCAGACAACAGTCTTACAATCTGTTTATTATAAAGACAAATTCCTTTCTGGCTCAACAAGATGGACCTGGAGGTGAATATCCATGTGCCAGGGACACCTTCCACCGTCCCAGGGTGCTCCAAGCCCTGTCCAGCCTGGCCTTGGACACTTCCAGGGATCCAGGGGCAGCCACAGCTGCTCTGAGCAACATCAGGGCCTCCCCAGCATCACAGGGAACAGTTCCTTCCCAATATCCCATCTATCCCTGCCCTCTGGCACAGGGAAGCCATTCGTCCCTGTCCTGGCACTCCAGGGCCCCGTAAGCACTCCTCGTATAAAGGTAAGGTCAAAAGGATAAACCTCCCAGAATCTGCTCCACACGGATATAAAATGCTCAACAGCTAAAATTGTCCCCAAAAAAAGAAATCTCTGGTAAAAATTGCATTTTGTGGGAAGCGAAACAAGGGGTGAACCCATTAATACATTCCAACTGCAAACAAAAGCAGGCTCAGAAACACCCACCAAACAATCCCTGTGCCTCCTAAATCTCCCGTGCCTCCAACGGGTACCACAGGCTCACAATGCCATGAGTGACACCACAACATGGGGCTAACAGCACTCAGTGCTCTTAAAACTGTTTCTTAATTTAACTTCCAATTTATAGCGGCATTTTACCATCCTTCAACTCTCATTTTCTCTGAGGAAACACAGGCCCCGCTTTGCGAAACGTTAAAATAAATGGATGTCGCCAAATTATTAAAATTAAAGGCAAGTGCAGGGTTGGCCAAGCAGATCGTGGCTGGAGCCCAGCTTCCCAAATTCCCCGAGCAGCTTTCAGCTGATTGTGGAAAGGCGCCATCAGCGGGAATGCCGTGTCTGCGAGCATCACCTCACCCTGGTGTGTTTGGAAAGCTCAGGGACGGCCCGTGCCACGGGGAGGGGAGCGTGCACGGATCGTCCATCATCCTGCTGCCTCGGGGAGGATAAATCAACAGCACTGTCCCGCTCCATCCTGCCCATCCTGCCTCTATTTATCTCTCTGTGCTGGATCATGGAATCACAGAGCGCTGTGGGCTGGGAAAGATCTTACAGCCCATCCCATTCCATGCCCCGCCATGAGCGGGGACACCTTCCACGAGGCTGCTCCAAGCCCTGTCCAGCCTGGCTTGTCTCAGTTTGGAGTTTTTAGACCGTTTTTAGGAGCAAGGCCGTGGTGGCACACGTGGACTCCTGGCCAGGCACGCTCGGGCTGGCTGGGTTTCTGTTGGAAAGCTCCGCCGTGCCTCTCACAAACACCAGATGCTCCACGCCAGGGAAACAAAGAGCACTTTCCTGTAAACAACAGCGCTCTGCAGCCCTCTCCCAAGCACGAACAATGGCAACCAACAAAACAAGTGGAAAGAGGTGGAAAACAGAACAGCGCACGTGTGTTGGGGGAGAAAAGTGCTGGATGCAGAGGGAAGGATGGGAAAAGTGCTGGAGGCAGGTGGGAGAATGAGCTCCTGTCACCGTGCAGGGCTGGGGAGGGCACAGGGCTTGGGCAGCCACTGCCCTGTCCATGAAATCCCAGAAAGTCTGGGTGGGAAAGGACCTTAAAGCCCATCCCATTCCAGCCCCTGCCATGGGCAGGGACACCTTCCACTGTCCGGCTCCAAGCTCTGTCCAACCTGGCCTAGAACATTTCCAGGGATGGGGCAGCCACAACCTTTTCCTCATTTTTCTTCCACAACTCTTTTATTTATTTTTCTTCGCAGTTGCAACTTGCAGGAGTCACAAAGAGCTCGCTTGGGAAGGGAGACAAGGTAGGAGGAGCTGCTGGGGAACGACAACAACAAAAAGTTAAAAAACTTGGGGCTCCCCCAGCAGCGCCTGGGGAGTGGGAACAAAAGATCTTTAGAAGAAATGCTTTGAGACTGCCAGAGATTTGGTCAGTTCTCATAGCCCAGAGTGAATATTTGGGCATCACACAGTGCAAGAAGAAATCTTTTCCTCGCTGCTGCAGATCTTAGAATGAGATTAATGAGCATGAGTAATAAGGAACATGTTGCAATGCTGTTACATAAAACAAGGACAGGCTCTTAGGTGAGTCTGTCACACAGGAAATTCAGCGAGAGGAGAACAGAAATCCCAGCTTGTCTGTCCTGGAGGGCACAGGTAAATAAGATGCAACCCCTTTAAACAATTCCACATTTATTGTCCCCAGACTGGCGGCTCAGACACACAGATCTCTCCCATTTGAGGATAAATCTCCAGTTCCAAGCTGCAGCACAGAGATGCTGTCACTGACTCAGGGGTACCAATCTGGGGTGGCCTGGGGGGAGATGCATGGAAAGACAGGAGGGAGACACTCCAAATTAGAAGAATTCCAAGGCTGGAAGTGTTAAAATTTAAGATTAGGGCTTGTTCGGCTTTGCTTTTCATCACCATAATTCCAGACTATTTGATCGTTTTCTTCCAATTTAGGAAAAACTCTGGTTTTGCCTTCAGAGGAAACGCTGGCACCAGATCAGACAAACATCTCCTGAGTGAAAAAAGCAGGAATCCTTAAAAAAGGGACTGTGTCCTTGCCTGCAGGCAGCTGCAGGGACTAAATCCTCAGGTACACCTGCTAATCCTCAAGAAAAAACAGAGCAACCAGCAGAAACTCTTGCTGCTCGAGCTTGTAGGGAGTTTTTCAGTGAAAATGCCCCAAAATAAAAAAGCTAAGTTATAGGAATCAAAATATTTTGAGGAATTACCTCTACTTGCATGCCAAGACAAACTGGGGAGCTGCATTTCCAGAGCTACCAAGGGAGCAGGAGCAGAAATGAGAGGTTTAAAGATCCCTCTTCAGCCCAGTGCGAGGGCGGAAAAAATTGAGAACGCCCTAAAAATCGCCCAGGATGGGCAAGGCGGGAGGTGGCATCAGCGCTGTCCCTGTAACCCCCAGGCAGGGACCGCGGTTCTCCGGCCCCCTCCAGTGGCTGCAGAACAGGGAGAGGCCGGCAGGATCCAGCCTTTCCCAAATCCAGAGCCATCCTCCTCCTTCTCCGTGCTCTTGTACCCGAGTATCTTCATTGGGCTGCACGTGGATCCAGGCTCACCACAGGAAGCACCCGCCTGCCCTCAGATCTCACCCTGCTGCTGTCCCAAAACATTCCGACCCTCGGAAAAGCCAACAGGCGCTGATGGGTGCTTCTGGAAGTGGCATCTTGTCCCCTCTGTTGGCACTGCCACAGTTTTCTTCACTGGAAGAGGAAGGGCTAAAAAGGTACTTTAACTCGAGGGCTGGTTTGGGGTAAAAAGGGAATTACTCGACTTCAGGGATTGAAAAACGAGAAACAAGAAAAAACCTCCAAAGCCAAACAAAAAACCACTTCAACCCACCAGATGCCTTCCCCCTGCCCTTTGCAAAATGGGCAGGAAATGAAATTTGGATCCCAGCTACCAGCATTCCATGCCCTGGAAATCCTCCCCTAGCAACAAAGACAAGAAAGCCAGCGTGCAAAGCCAGCTTTGGCTGATTCCAGATCTGGTTTGGTTCTTCGAGCATTTTCCAAATCTTCTTACCCTGTCCCGTTCAAGCCTCCAGCAAGGCCACACCTCGCACAATTTATATATTCTGCACCAATATAATGGGCATTTTTCAATGGATGGGATGTACACTGCAGGAATGTTTGATTTCCCACCCACAACTTCACAAAAACTCGATTTTTACTCACATTATCTGAGCACACCCCATGGACAACATGGGGAAAAAACATCTTTACAAAAGGGAATGCTTTGCTGCATAGGAGGGAATGGTGAAGTCCAACCTAAGGCAAAAAGAAATGTTATTTATATAGTGTGAAAGGATAGAAATGCACAAATTATTGCGATTTCATACTGGAAAACTATTGTTTCCTGGGTTTAAAAGGACAGGGTAAGGCAGAGGATGTAGGGTTTGGCCCCAAAGGACAGGACAATGAAGTCTATGAATATCCTGAATCTATTTCAAGATTATTATCTCTCTACAGTGAAAATTCCAAATTTCTGTGTATTAAACCAGCTCAGCAAAGCTGGGTTTAAGTAGCCACAGCAACCAATCTCCACAGGGACTTCATTCCAACAGAATCCTGTGCACTTACAGCTTAATTTTATGTGATTTGTCCCCAAGCTGGACCCATTCCAGGGCCTCAAGCCAAAGGTTTGGCCTTTTCCAGAGGCAAAGTCCCTCAGTGAAGACAGCCCAAGGCTGCCAGATGCAGGCACTCCAAAACTTGGATTCTGCACATCTCCAAGTCACTGATGAACCTCAGGCTGGTTTGCTACTGGGCTGCGAGAACCATCCTTAGACCTGGAGAGATCTATGCTCAGAGGAATCCCTTGCATGGGATCTCTAATTAACACTGAAACAGGCTCAGCTTTAACTATAGACTGGACTTACATCAAGCACTGAGTTGAATAAATTCTCTCAATTTCTTTGGGCCACCCTCTGACATTCCCACTGAGACATTTCGCTGCAGCTCATTCCAGGTGGAGCCACCATCCAGAGGGTGGCTGAGCACAGGAACAGGGAATGGTCACAGCCCCAAGGCTGCCAGAGCTCCAGGAGCGTCTGGACAGCGCTGGCAGGGACGCACAGGGTGGCATTGCTGGGGTGTCTGCTCAGGGCCAAGAGCTGGACGGGATGATCCTTGTGGGTCCCTCCAGGTCTCCCCATATCCATCCTACCACCCTCACCCCGACTGGAGGTCCCATTTACAAACCAAGTAAAAATCCTCCACCCCAAATGCTGTTCCCGTGGCATTTTCTCAGGACAGCCCGTCTCATTTTCTGCCTCCCCGTACTGGAGCTCGGGAGCACGGTGAGCTCCTGCAAACCATTATGGAGCCCTCAGCAAGGTGCCAAGAGGCTTTACAACCTGTTTGCATCTCCCAGGCATGTTCACACCTCTATAAAGCCAGTGCACAACTTGCTGCCAGCGCCAGGAAAACCAAAACCAGCTGCAGGCCTGGGAAGGGAACGGTGCAGAATGTCCCTCCTCACCTGCCCACAGCTCCACGTCCACTGCATCTCACCTGGAGAAGGTCTGGAAATATCCTCTGCTTTGTTTTGCTTTTGCATTTATTTAAGCCTGAAACCAGTGCTGAGGCCTATGGGGTAAATCCATAGGGTCCGTGGGTAAGGCTTGGAGCAACCTGGGATAGCAGAAGGTGTCGCTGCCCGCAGCAGAGCTTGGACCTAGGTGAGCTTTAAGGTCCCTTCCAACCCAAACCAAGCTGGGATTCTCTGATCTCTAAGGTCACATCTGGAAAATTACCTCTGCCAGCTGGATGAGCATGGGAAGAAGATCTAGCAAATAAAAATGATCCAAAAAAAATAAACTTATAACACAGTGACTTTACTTGAATCCATAAAGTTAAAGCAAGTACCAATTATCACCTGAGATTTTTTTCCCAAGATCCTGAGGCACCATCATGTCTATTCTTCTGAAGTTGCTGTTTTGATGATTCCTCTGCAGTGATCACGTCACTGGCTGACCCTGAGATCCCACAAAAGGCCGCTGACTCCCTGCAGAATGACTCTTCTGGGAGTTTGTGGCATGAAGAGGCACTGGAAATCAAGGGAGCCCAGGCTGCTGGATGCAACACTGTGATGAGAAGCACAAAATCTTCCACAACCTCCTTTTCCACAATGCAAAAAAACCAGACCTGTTACGTGGATCTGGGTGGGGTTTCTCTGGTCTTACCATGGGATATGGAGTAAAATGTAGGCAGGTAACTTTGGGTTTTATGTGCCGTGATGAGAAAAATAGTGAAGTAGGGACACTTCCACCACACAGAAATGCCACAGAGACACCAGGTGTGTGTGTGACACAGATCAGTAACAGAGGTTACACGTTTGCCAACAGCTACAGGATATATTGTATTTACTCCAGCAACACCCACACACGTTTAGCAGCCTCTCCCCAGGGAGATAAGACACACGGAATCACTGCACCCTAAATCTGGAGAGGAAAAAAAAATCCACAGGAGCAGGAAATTATGTGCACTCCATGAGGGGGAAAGGGGCAGGCACCTGGCTCCATCAGGGCACTCATTTACCAAGTCAAACTGTCCCCAAAAGCAGCCAGTTGCCCTCTAACTGTGTTCGTGGAGTAAAAATTGTTTAATGGGGTCTGGGATTGGAAGGCTATGGATCAGATCCAGGCGGGATTTGCCAAGGATTCTCCGTACAGTTATGCGGCACAGAGACAAGAGGCTCCGGGTGCGGCCTGCAAGGAAAAACACAGGGAAGAATTACTGGGGAAAGAGAGAGCAAGAACAGCAACACCGAGGTGGGGCAGGAGAGCTGAGTGTGCACAGATCCTGCCTCGTGAGGAGGTCAAACTTTCAAACTGTCTGGACTTGGAGCAGCTGCCATGTGGGCAGGTTGGAAGGGCCAGCTGGAGGCTGGATGGGCTGGTGACCACAGAGGCCATCACTGCCAAACCCACAGCAGGACCTGAGGGAGCAGCTACAGCTGTGTCAGGGGGTTTAGGTTGGATATTAGACGAAGAATCTTCCCCCACAGGGTGCTGGGGCACTGACCAGGCTCCCCAGGGAATGAGCACAGCCCCAAGGCTGCCAGAGCTCCGGGATGTTTGGACAATGCTCTCAGGGATGCACAGGATGGGATTGTTGGGGTGTCTGCACAGGGCCGGGGTTGGACTCCATGATCCTTGTGGATCCCTTCCAACTCCATGGTTCTATTGGGATCATTTTAAAATTATGCAGATTGTATTTTTTTCTCACTCATCCCCTGGGAAACAACAGCACTGACGGCCAGCTCCGGCCTTATCCCAACTTTCTTTTGAGGGCTCCTCTGAGTCCATGGAGAGCTCTTCCAGAGCAGGGACAAGAGGATGGTGGTGCCCAAGGTGATTCAGGAGCCAGACCTCCATGGCATCACTCCATTATCCCATATGCTCCACTCAGGAGTCCCATTTTCCTCCTAAACCCAGGCCTAATGGAACTCCAGCTTATGCGAGCTTCCTTCAGCAGAAACCCAGGCAGGTTTGAAAACCAGGCCCATGGAAAGCTGAGTAACCTGGGGATCTGAGTTGTATCCCATAGCCTGAGTCCCTTTGAAATTTCTCTCAAGTTCAAGAGGGAAACCTCACTTCCACCCCTGATGTGAAGCTGTGGCCTTCACCAGGTGGGTTTCCAAGGTGCTGCACTTTTCCCTGCCTTTTTTCACGTCCATCCAAGCTTTCTCCTTCCCCTTTTTATCATCGTGTATGCCTTTCTTTGCCAAGCAGTCTGTCCAGGTTAAACTCCCTCTTGGATCCAGAGCCCAGGGTCACACAGGAACAGTTGGGACACACCTGTGTGGCTCTGGAGAACTGGATGCCACTGGTGATCCACAGATCCAAAGCCCAGCTCGGATAGGACCCCTAAGCCTTGCCTGCATGAGTAGGCAATGGAAAACAGCTCAGAGAGATGAAAAAGGCGGAGTAACAGACAGAGGTTGGGCTGCTGGAGGACTCAGGAGGGGAAAACACTGTGTGAAGGTACAAGATGCAACAGGGGAAAAGCAGGGAGTGGAGAAGTCATTAATGCTTTGTTTGTCAGCTTGTTAGACCCCATTGTTAGACCCCATTATCTATGGGGTCTATATGCTGAAGGTCCTTCAAGTGAGGACAGCAACACCCACCCCACCACCTCAGCAGCATCTTCACCTCCAAACAACCCCTCCAAAGAGCTCTCCCGCATCCGCAGCGCCGCTCCAGGGACCCAAACCCACTCACCCCTGGCTTCTTTGAACACCTCCAGCGCCTCGGCGTTCACCTTGACCCTCCCCGTGGCCTCAACTCCCAAGGCCTCCACCTTGACGAGGTTGAGATCCGCTCCAAAGTCAATGAGCAGGCGGACGAAGGCCGGCTCGCAGCCGTGCCGCAGGACAGCGTCCAGCACGCACACGGGCGAGCCCCGCGAGAAGCCCTGCAAGTTGATGGGCCCGCAGCAGTTAAAATCCGGGTCGGCTCCCGCCTGGAGCAGCAGGCGGAAGCAGGGCAGGTTGTGGTAGGCAGCGCTGATGTACAGGGGACACACCACCAGCGTGGTCAGCGGGCGCAGCGCCTGCCCGGGCCCGCGGGAAGCCAGCTGGTGGTTCACATCCACGTCCGCGCCGTACCTGCTCCGGGAAGAGGGAGGGAGGGTTGGAAACAGCAAGGGGTGAGGCTGAAGGACACGTGCGGAGTGAGAACCTCCGGAACCCGCCCATCCCTGCCCTCCGATGGGCCCGGCAGTGCTTCTGAGCAGGGACAAGGCAGACAGCACAGTCTGATCTCCCAGAAGCGAAGATGCTTTCCTGCCCACAGCAGCCTGGGATTTGGAGAGAGGAGGAACAACAACATCCTTGCCCTCATGACGGATTGGGTTTGCATGGCCAGGTTTTGGTAGTGGGAGGGTACAGCAGTGGCTTCTTTCAGAAGCTTCCCCCATGTTGGATGAGCGGGAACAGGTAGAGCTTGAGAAGGAGGGAGGGGTGGGGAAGGTGCTTTTTAAGATTTATTCCACTTCTCACTACCCTGCTCTGATTTTATTAGGAATAAATTAAACTGGTACCCCCAAGCTGTGTCTGTTTTGCCCATGATGTTACCTAAGGAGTGATCTTTCCTTTTCCTTATCTCTCCCACTCCTTATCTCGACCCAGGAACCTTCAGCTGTATTTTCTCTCCTCTCGTGTCTTGGCACCAGGGAGGGCTCAGCCCTGAGCCAGCACTACGTAATGCTGGATGCTAACGAGCTGCCTGGGGAGCAGGGACATTTTCAGATGACTCCACTGAAGAGGGATGCTGAAACAACTTCCCTACCAGGATAAAACAGGCCAAAAAAGCAACACAGGCACTCGATCCCAAACAGCAGGGAAATGGAAACAGGAATCTGCAATCCACAGCGAAACATGCGTGACAAACCCCTACTCCTGAAGGAGCTGAAGGGGCTGGAATCTGCTGGGATTCCCTCACCCAGTGGGGACAGTAATTCCACGTTCCTCCCACACAGCTTGGATGGGAAAAAGGAGGAAGACTACACAATCCCTAAGGAGTTGCTGGTTTTAATTGCAAAGCCCTGTCAGTTCTACCCACAGAGGGAGAAAAGCTTCCGTCACCCACCAGTCCCTCTTCCCAAATTGCAAACTGAGCACTCAGAGAACCAGGTTTTTCCTAGATAGCATCATATTCCTTTCAAGAGTTTATAAAACTAAGGAAAATACCTGGGGACAAATCCTACCTCCAAGCAGGCACAATTCTCACTGAAATCAGCGGGGACTGTGCCCTGACCAGCAAATATTTAACCAAATCCCCCAGTTCTGAGCATGGCAAGAGTCTCATTTAAATTAAGCACACCTAGAACAAAGGCTGAGAGACTCCTCTAAGAGCTGCAAATGGCACAAAGTGTATTTTTTTCCTTAAAATCAGATTACACAAGCATTTGGTCAGAGTTATCCGTGCCGCTGTGGAACTTCCACAGGGCTGTTGTAAGGCTGCTGCCTCCTGAGCACACAGCAGATCTCCCTTCATTTCAGTCCTTTCTTCCCCCATTATTACCATTAAAAATCTCAGTGGAAGCCCTCCATCCAAAGCAAACCCCCAAACTGTACTTTCAGCAGGGTCAGGCGTGCACCTGAGGGATGGAGGTGATCTGACAGCTCTCTTTTTCCCAGTTTTAGCCTGGGAAAAGGATCCTCTCCTCCTCACTACCCTCAGCTCCACTGCAGGTGGCAGCGGATCCCACCACAGCGTGATCCCAGCTTATGAGGGCATCAGAACCCTAAATATTTCCAGCAGCCTCCCAGTAAAACGGATCCCCATTCCACAGCCACGTGTGGATTTGCTATTCAAGGATAGGACTTCACCTCTTGCTTGGTTCAGCCCTTGTAGGAATGCTCAGGGATCCCAGTGGTGCTACCATAGGATTTTTAAACCAGGTGATGTTTGTGCAGCAAACCCGATTGGGTTCAGGTTCTCTCAAAATATTCCCTCCTATCTCAGGAAAAGCGTCTTCCTCATTGCAATCCCCCTGCCAAATCCTGTAGATCCAACACTTTAAAAATCCCTGTAACATAAAGGCTGCATTTTTCACTAAGTAATTCTGCACAGATCTGTGAAATCCCCACTCTGAGATATTTGAAATTTTGGGCAATCTGACAATTTTGTATTAGCTTAGCAGCCTTGGGAGAGACATTGCCTAATAAAAAGAGATTGGACAAACTCCAGCTAATTTTTAATCCTGAAAGTTGTCCAAAATCTTGCTTTTAATATTGCTGGTGAGGTATCCCAAGGAGCAGACACATAAATCAAGGCATCAGCTCTCCCTGTGCTGCTGAAATACCATTGGCTACATTTCACCCTGCCTGGGTGGAGAGAGCAGGGGAGATTTTTGGGAACGCAGCAAGCTGAACCCTGTATTGACAAGTCCGTGCTGATGGGAACATCTTCCTCTCAGCTTGTTGGAAAAGGAGCAAAGGAGGTGGGGATTATCTCCCCTTCTTCCTCAAAGCTGCACTTGTATGAAAAATTCGAAAATGGAAGAAAATCCCCGAGGATTTTGAATCTTTTCCTATTCAAATCCTTTTGTTATTTTCTAGCATATGAGGTCATCAAAGGGATTCCTTCCATTTTCTTCTCTTTCACTGCTTCTCCCTACAACCTACATTTTTACATTAGGACCCCTTATTATTTGGCATACACGGCCCACACAGTCGTCCAGCACGATCCCTTGGACAGAAATCTTCCAATTTAAAAAGAAGGAATAAGCAGGGCATGCCACTGAAGGCACAGTTCAAGTTCCTACAGCCTCCTGCTACAGCTGCCAAGGGAGTCTCCTGAGGGAAAACCCAACGTGCAGGGAGGTATTTTAGGGGAATCCACCTCCCTCCTAACTCCTGTCAGGGGCATGGTGGAAGCAGGATTTGGATCTGAGTGGATGGCGGGCTCAGAACTGGAGACTCCTCTCTCAGGCATGGATTGGAACAGGTGGGAACAGACCCGCTGCCAAGGCCAAGCCATGGGAAATCCAAGGATGTCCCTTTGGGCACCTCTCCACCCTCTCCTCCCCAGCTCAAGAGGCGTGGAGGCCGCAACCAGGTGAGGAGGGAAGAGACGCCAAGGGAGCAGGAAAAGGGAGAGGCAGCCCTGAGCCCAGCCCCGAGCTCTGACCTGATGAGCTCCCGCAGGATGTCGGCGCGCCCCACCCGCGCTGCGTGGTACACCGGGGTGCTGCGGTGGTGCCGGCTGCCGTTGGGATCAGCGCCGGCCTCCAGCAGGATCCTGGCACACTCCAGGTGCCCGTTGACCACGGCCACGTAGAGAGCTGTCTGCCCCTTCACGTCCACCAGGTCGATCTCGGCCCCTTTGCGCAGCAGGAAGTCGACGCAGGGGCCGTGGCCGGCGGTGGCCGCAATGCGCAGCGGGGTGCAGGGCAGCCACCCGCAGCACCACACCGACTTCTCATTGATGCGGCTGCGTTGGGGAAACAGGCAGAGAAACATACAAACAGTTAGAGAATTGGGGGCAGTCAGAGGAACCTCCATTCCCTCCAGGACGGTGCCCCCTGGAAGCCTGGGCACTGACCAGGCTCCCCAGGGAATGGGCACGGCCCCAGGATGGCCGCACCTCAAGAAGTGTTTGGACAGTGCTCCCCAGATGCGCATGCTGGGGTTATGGGGTGTCTGTGCAGCACCTGGTCTTGGTCTGGGTGATCTTTGTGGGTCCCTTCCACTCAGGAAATGATTCTCTGATTTTTTAGCAGCCTCAAAAAGCTCCTGTCCATCCCCTCACAGATGCTGCCTGGACAGATGAAGCAGAGCAGTGCTTGGATGGAGAGTCTGAGTTGTGCCAGGGGCTGCACACCTGCACAAACCCTGCCTCAAAAATCACCTATAAAAAAAAAATAAAAAACAAGCTCTCCCTTTCGTCCCTTTTTAAAGGGAAATGTCCCAAACTGGTAGCCCAGAGAAGCTGTGCCTGCCTCATTCCTGGAAATGTCCAAGTCCAGGTTGGAGAGGGCTTGGAGCTACCTGGTCCAGTGGAAGGTGTCCTTGCCCATGGCAGGGGTGGAATGGGATGAGNTTGAGGTCCGTATCTAGCACAAAATTCAAAGTCATCACTTCTCTGCTCACTCCATCACCTGTGGAATGGAGCTGTGGCCCCCACCCTCCTCTTCCTGTCAAACTCTGCTTTTTCCCACAAAAAGCCCTCAGCCCAAGGGTCCCAAGAGCCCCAGCTGCCCAGGTAGCAGAAAGAAGGGCTGGCTCACTCTCATTTTTTTGCTGAAATAACACCTTTTTTTTTTTTTTTTTTTTTGAGGCTGGGAAACATTTAGCACCCTAAGCAGATTTCTCCATGATGCAGGAAAATTAATTAACTATCCCCACAGTCACAGGGTTAGCACTGGGCAGATTTTGTAACACGGGGTGTTTCAGGTTTATAGTTGATTGCAATCCCTTTTGTATGTTTTTCCCATTATCCGCAGGCTCCTGTTTTCCTGGTATCACATTCCCACCCTGATCTGAAGAGAGTTCATGCACAGCTGCCACAGCCTCATGAGCTGCTGTGAGATTTGCCTCCTGGGAAACCAGGGGAACGATCTGGGAGAAAGGGGAGCATCCTCCCACCCTGACACCTCTCCCATAAACCCCCCATCCCTGGAATTGTTGGAGCGACCTGAGAGAGGGGAAGGTGTCCCTGCCCAGGGAAGGGATAAGACGAGCTTTAAGATCCCTTCCAACCCACACCATGCTATGAAAAACTGGGATGAGATGGGAGTCCCCAAAAGGTGCAGGCTGTGGGAACAGCGGGAAGAACACCCTGACACCTCTCACAAGGAAATGGGCTGACGGGAGTCCCCAAAAATCGAGTGAAGCATCCTCCCTGACACCTCTCCCACAAATCCCCCATCCCTGGGAATGTCCCAGGCCAGGCTGCACGGGGCACCCCGCGATAGCGGCAGGTGTTCCTGCCCATGGGAGTGGCGGGACTGGATGCTGTTTAAGATCCCTGCCGGCGCGGTCCATGGGACGCGGGTTGGGACGCGGGGCAGCCGGCGCGCTGCGGGGGGAGCAGGCAGGCGGCGGGGCCGTGCCGCCAGGGCTGCATGCCCACCTCTGGAAGCTCTCGTCCTGCAGCAGGCTGCGCAGGGTGGGCAGGTCTCCCACGAAGGCCGCGTCGTGCAGCCGGGTGTCCTCGCAGTGCTCCAGCGGGTGGTCGCAGAACTGCTCCCGCAGCCATTCCTTCAGGTTGCGACCTGCGCTGGAGAGAGGCACACGGCGGGATGGGACACGGGGGACAAAGGCGGGGTTTCCCCGCTGTCCCCCGGCACGGCCGCCCCCGGNACGGTACCTGCCCGGGGCGGGCGGGTCCCCGCCCTCCGCCATCGCGCCCCGCCGGCCCCGCTCGCCCTCGGCCCCTCCCTCGCTCCCTCCCTCGGTCCCTCCTTCCCGGCCTCCCTTCCCGGCCTGATTGGCCCCGGGTCGCTTCCTGCTCCCGTTAAGGTGGATTCTCCCCGCCGGCCCCGCGGCCTCTCCTCCCTCAGCATCGCCGCCGGCCCGGTCGCTTCTTTTCCTCGGGGAATTGCGGCTCCTTCCTCCCGCTGCGGGCACCGGCGGGGCTGGGACAGCTGCCTGCCTGTGAACAGTGCCTCCCCGACTCTGGTCATTTTACCGATCCTATCTCGGTTTTCCCGCAGCGCGGCTTCCGGGATCTTCTCTTGGAGGGGATCCACGAGCATCATCCAGTCCCTGCACAGACACCCCAACAATCCCACCGTGTGCATCCCTGAGAGCTCCTGGGGCTCTGTCACCCCGGGGCTGTGACCATTCCCTGGAGAGCCTGGGCAGTGCCCCCGCCCCCTCTGGCAGAAGACCCTTTTCCTGACATCCAGCCGGACACAGCTCCAGCCGCTTCCTCGGGCGCTGTCCCTGGCCACAGAGAGCAGAGATTGGAGCTGTCCCTCGGGAGGAAGATGCAGGCCATGCTGAGATCTCCTCTCTCCTCCTCTTCTCCAGCTGAACAAGTCAAGTGCCCTCAGCTGCTCCTCATCCCTTCACCATCTTCATTCTCGCTATTCCCTTCATCATCTTTGTGACCTTTGAACACTCTCTAATAGCTTTATATTGTTATTATTGCTATCTAAGCATTTAAAACACACCCTCAGCTTCTTAGTGCACATTTTCGATTCTCCAGCGGCAGCACAGAGTGGTGGTCATCCATCATCCATCCATCATCCATCCATCCATCCATCCATCCATCCATCCATCCATCCATCCATCCATCCATCATCCATCATCCATCCATCCATCATCCATCCATCCATCCGTCTATCCCTCCCCACTCCTGCTGCTCTGTGGCAGGATGTCCCTCCACAGTCGCCAGGCTCTGGCTGCAAGCACAGTTTCCTGAAACTCTTGTAATTTGGGCTCGAGGAACATGCAGGAGAGAGGCACAGTCTGCAAATCAAACCCATTTTCCCTTTGCCTGCTGGAAGATCAGGAGGGGATGGGATTGATGGAAATTTCAGATCCTCTAGCACTGCCACCTTCTTCCCCTGCCTGCAGCCCTTGTGCCACTGGATGAGGCACACCCAGGGCCAGGAATTCCTCTCTTGGTTTCTAACCCTAATTTACAGCTGCATCCAGAGGCTCAGTGTGCCCCACTCCTGGGCAGGGAAGCAGCCATACACATCCCAGTTCCCTGATGCATCCCTTACACATTTAATGGGAATACATTTAATGAGCTCCTCCAGCAGCTCGCTCCACTGGAGCCATGGGGGCCTCATCCAGAGGAAAAACAATGTTGATCCGTGGGCTTTTTTTTATTTATTTATTTTTTTTAATTTGGAGCTGATTCTTCTCCCATGGGGAAAGTGTGGGGAGGTGAGAAAGAGGAGCAGAGGATGCAGCACTGTTTATTTGCAATATATCCATGTGGGCAAAGCAGAGCCCTAGAGGGGAATAATGAGATGGATAAACAGGACAGACAAAACGAGTTGCTCATGGTTCGAGGTTCCTTCAGTTTTTGCTGTAATGAAGGCAGAAAGTTCTTACATACCATATCCTGCTAAGTTTTCTGGCAGTTTATCTCCTGAACCAGGATTTTATTATCTCCTTTTATTTTTTATTTTTTTTTCCCTTAAATGCATGTGGAAAGCAGCCCATCCCAAATTGTCCTGATGAGTTCTTGCACACTGGTGGTGAGAGGGAGTGACTGTGCATACTCAGCCTCCAGCTCGGGGAATCCATGGGTTTCAGGGAAATCCCATGGGGAAATGCACTAAACTCTGCCAATTTGTATCACTCTAAGTGGCTGCAATGGGGAAGTGGAAATCTGCAAACACTTCACCATTTGGTGAAGACCTAGGAAACGCTTTTTCCAAGTCTGGAGAAATCGTTTTGTCCAGCATGCCCTGACTGCTCCTAGCAGATGTACCAAGCTGTGGGCACAGGCTGTTGGCAAATCCCCACAGAAACTGGAGCCTCCAGGAAGCAGCTCCCAGGACCTCAAAATAGCCACTTATCCAACACGCGCTGGCTCACCCGCTAGGCAAGACCTGTTCTCCAGCTCCTAACCCTGGAGCAATGAAAAAAACCTCCTAAAATTCAATAACTACATAAAGCAAATAAAACTCCTCCTGCTGCTTCAGAGGGTCCCTCAGCCACCCCGTCCACATTCACTAAGATTTCCCACTGCCCCTCCTGAGCAGGCACATCCTCACTCGCGATCCTCTCCCAGCTGTGCTCCAAACAAAACAAGGAGCTCACACATCCTGCTCCTGCAAATGGGATGAGGACAGGAATAAGCCCTTCCAGAGTCCTTTCCCCACAGGACCCTGCTCCTTCCCATTCCCCATGTCAAAATGGGAGAAGCTCTGCCTCATCTGAACGTGGCTGAAGGGAAAAGAGGGGCAGGGGTGAACTCCAGTTAATCCGTGTCTTTTACTTCCTGGAATTAAGCCAGTGGTTGCATTTAGTGCCAGACTGAGAAGAAAATGCACCTCCTTCCCTCCCTGCCTCTCATTCCTGGATAAACATGGACATCTTGGGAGCCTTGCCTGAAAAGGACAATGATTTATACCTGGTGCTAAAACCAGTGGTTAGTCCTGCCACCACCACAACCTCCAACACCCTTTTCCAGAGGCACCACACCCTTTAAATCCACCCAGGTTCCTCCCAGACCTTCCAGGCAGCAGGGAAAAAAAAGCTGCATTATGAAATACTTTGCAGTTGTAACTGCTTCAATGCCAGGGTCACAGTGAAGGAAAAGAAAGAAAGGAAGGGGGAAAAAAAAATAAAAAATGCCGTGACCAGAAGTGTAATTCACGCTTAGCTCAGTCCATAAAACTTCTCCCTGCCTGGATCTAAGCCATCGGCTTGGATTTGTAGTGAACTCTCAAGTGAAGTTGCCTGAATGATAAATGCATCTGTGGGGAAAGAGGTGGGGGGAAGAAATCCCTCATCCCCCTGTTTGTAGCACAGCCCCGATGATTTTCTGGGGAATTGGTGTGGTTCCTGAAGTGGACATGAAGGGCTGCCTTAACAACAGAAAACAGGAATGAGGGATGGGAGGACAATTGAATTCCAGCATCCAGGATGTCATTAGGAGTGGGGCTGGAAGCACAAAGATGACAACAGAAATGTTGCTAGGAGTCCAGGAAGTTAATTCTGCTGCAAATTGGCCTAAATACCTCTGTCCTGAGGGAAAACAGGCAGCACTGATGCATCAGCCAGCTGAATTTTAACCTTCCCTCAGGGGTCCAGCACTTCGCTCCTTCAATCCTGACCAAGGAAAAGCGGAGGGTGTGGAGTGGAGATTATACTGCAGCACCACAGAAATGCAGGGACTAGAACATCCCACCCATCATCATCATGAGACAGAGCTGAACAGTCACCTTGCTGCTCCCGAAGAAACTGGGACAATCCGTCCTGACAGTGAGGAAAAGGGCTAAAATTGAGTAAAAAAACCCACCAGGATTAACAAAATTAAGGAAAAATGCCCCAAAACAGGGAGTATTGTGCCCAGAGGGGTGTGGGTCACACTGCCTCTGATCGCTGGAATTTTGGTTAGGATTTTCANCCCTACTGGTTGTGCCCAGAAGGGCACACTGCCTCTGATCACTGGAATTTTGGTTAGGATTTTCAGCCTTGCCCAGAGGGTTGATAGGGAAACAGTGCAGCGATTGTCCCACACGCCCCTTTCATTTCTCCCAATTAAATTATGGGATTTCCTGCTTTTCTCTCATTCTTTTCCTATCATTTATTTCCTTTAAGGGTGTGAAGGGCTCTGGAAATCCTTGCGTGCTGTGCTGCAGGAACATGAAGAACCCAAATCCATCAGCCCGGTGTCTCCATGTCTCCAGCAGGATCCAGCCACAGATTCCCAGCTCATGGATCATGCACAGTTGCAGATATTTTTCTTCTCCAGGGCCATCATCATCAAGTTTGAGGCAGGGATGGAAAACACTGATGGAGTTTTTATCACCATTTTCCAGGAGAAACAGCCATCCTTTGATGGCAGATGTGGGAATATCACGGGAGAAGCAGGCGCCTCCTTTACCTCAGTCCACAAAGGAAACACCTCCTTACAGGCAGGTTAGAAAATACCAGAAAATCTGCTGAGGACAAGTTTCCATCCATGGCAAAGGGCTGCCGAGGAATGAGTCACTCAGGAGCGCCTCAACCCAACTCCCACAAGGGGATTTGCAGACAAAATGGATTTATTTCTATTTTTAGCTGGTTGGGCTTTTTTTTCTCTCTTCAAAATGTATTCAGATTTTGTTGGGAAAATAAAACTGGAAAGGGTTTTTTTCACACCTTCCCCCATGTTTTTGCCACTTGAACAACTTCTTGCAGCACTCGTGTGGAATTGCCAGAAGAAATCGTTCAAGGAAAAGCAAGAGTGGGGTAGAAAGAGCCGGGGATGAGAAAAGCTCATTTCCAACAGGAGTTGGAGCTTGGTGATCCTTGTGGGTCCCTTCCAACTCAGTGCTTCAGTGATTCCATGTCCCTCCCGCTTCCCCCGAGTGTGACCATTGCCCACTTCATCCCAAACCAGTGTTTGTGACACACAGAGAGGTCAAACAGTGAATGTTTCATAGAAGTTATCGAATTATTTGGGCTGGAAGGGACCTTGAAAGATCATCCAGTCCAATCCATGAAGGCATTCCAGGCAGTCCAGACCCATGCCCAGGGACGCAGCTCCCAGTGCCTTGAGTGTGAGGTTTTAAATGAGGTCTGCTGCAAAATTTGGTGTGATCAGCACCGAGTAACCCTGTCAGAAATCTGCATTAGTGACAAAGGCTCGTCAAGAACCCCACAGCGGCATCTACACTTCCACATTCCCTCAGAGGCGGTGGTTTGGGAGGTGTATCCAGCCAGGAACAGGCGCCAGGAGCTCCACAGTGTTTGAAAAGCGCAAAGGTGGCAAATTCTGTCAAAAAGGAGAAAATACAGCAAGCAGGGGACTTTGCAAAAATAGGAGACATAAACAGATGAATTAAGCCAGCTCTCCAGGCAGCTCTGGCCTTGCAAGTGCTTGACTTTCCCACCTTAACACCGTGCTCTAAGCACACTTTTTTTTTCCCCAAAATTCCCTGAAAATACAGCTCCCCACCCACCTGCTCCTGGTCCGCAGCTAGAGAATCCCAGCGTTGAGTGAGTGCAGGCACTTAGGGCTGCCCCAGGCACAAGGGTCTCTTTATGGAGCGACTCTCCAGGCACACAGGACCTGGAACAGCCTTGGTGAACCAGCAGAGAAAAATAAACATCCTTCTCTTGGAAGTGCCTCGCACAATTTCATTAAGCCGGGCTCCAGCGGATGTGTATTTATTGAACGGAGCCCTCGGAGAAACAAAAAAGGGGGAAAAGAAGCCCCTGGGCTGCTCTGCTGAGGGGGGGATTTAATGAAACCCAACAAAGCAAGAACCACCTCCACTCCACTCAAAGCCCAGTGCTAAAAAAAGAACCCCCAAAGTAATTTTTAGCCGCAATTTCTGCGAGCGCGCTGTGGGCCCCAAACCGTTCCCTGAGGAAGGAAAGAAAGGTGTCTCTGGGAAGGAGGGGCACAGGAATTCCAAGCGGGATTCTAGGCAGCAGCATTCCTGCCTGTTTTCCAGCAGGCCCTGGATGCTGACCCACCTCTGAGGTGGGGTGTGAACACAAAACATTTCCCCCACTGTTTGCCCCGCTCCCATCCTGGCCTGGCTGCCACTCACTAATTAAGAAATTAAAATTAACCCTCAGCTCCTCATGTTCCCTTCCAGGGAAGAGGATTTCTCCTACAACGTATTTCAGGTCATTTTTCTCTGCTCATGTTGTCTCTTTTTTTAACTTGGAAGTGGCTCCAGAGATGCTACTTAAAATGTTTGTTACCAAAACTCAGCTTCCAGTCTTGTTGCTGGGAGAAGATGTGGCTGCCCCATCCCTGGAAGTGATCAAAGCCAGCTTGGGCAGGGCTTGGAGCAACCTGGGATAGTGGAAGGTGTCCCAGCCCATGGAATGAGATGAGCTTTAAGGTCCTTCCAACCCAAATTCCACGATTCTGTGAAAAAAAATAACTCTGAAGATTCTTTTTACAGCATCTTTCCCACCAGTGATGCAACATTCCTTTTATCAAATGACCCCAAGTTCCTGCTTCTCCACTCAAAAAGAGGTCATGCAGTGGAGATACATTAGAAATGTCACCCTGCTGTGCTTGAGAGACACAGAAAATACAACCAGTCCTGCCTGAAGGACATAAAAATGTTTTACTTATGATCAGAACCGCAATATAGCGATAAAAACTTTAAACGCTGCTAGAAAGGTGTGATTTTACCTTTCAGAATCACAGAATGCTTTATTTCTGCACCTAGTTCTGCTCTCAAAAAGGTTTGCAAAGGAGGGCGAGTGGTTTTACTACACATGGCTGCGCTGGGGTAGAGAAGCAGAGATAACTATTATCTCATTAGGGATAATATCCCAATTAGGGATCCATACAAACCTATTAAGGCTTTGTTTCTCAAGGAGTGAAAGTTGAGCTCTAATACAACACAGTTCACTCTTGCCTTTTGTTTGTTTAATTAAATGCTAAACCTAAAGAAAAAGGCCAAAAAAAAAGCAAAAAACAAAAACAAACCAAAAACCAACCCAACAAACAAACCAAGCCCCCCCAAAACAAAATTAAAAAAAAAATTTAAAAAAAACCAAAAAAAACCCCAAACAGTTACCAGCACCTGGTCATTGCCAGAATCCAAGGGTATGGAATCTGACTCCCATTGCCTTCATCAGCTCAGGATTTGACAAATCAAACATTATTTTGATTTTTCAGGGCCTTAGAACAGAACAGAACAGACAAGCCCAAAGCTGAGCACTCCGGCCTCAGCCTTATTAGCAGCCATTTTCGTAGCCGTAAACCAGGAGAACAATGTCTCATTTTCTAATTAATGCAGATTGTCATTAATAGATCCCAACAAAGCTGCCTTTCATTCCTTTCCTCGCTGGTGCATTTGGTGAAGCACTTAAAGGGGGCCAACCCAGTGCACACACAGAACTGTTTTAATTACATCCTGTGAATTTATTTTTCCAGGGAGAAATATTTCTCGGGGAAAACGTCTATAAAAGTAACTTTAGAAGCAAAGTAATTTTGTGTGTGTTTCCTATAGGAAATCTGTTTAGTTTAAGTCCCAGGTTCTAACACTCTCTTTCATGCAGCAGCTTGACCTGGAGAATGCTGCTGACAGCCACGGTAAAATCGTGGTATCTCCTTCTGAAACGGAATTGCTGATGGATTTGGGAGCTGTATCTTGAGCTATATCTATACCTGGCCTCCTCCCCTTTGACTGGATTTCCCTCACAGTGGGGGTCACAGACACCCCTCAAAAGTGGCACCTCATCTTCATGGCTGCTCCAGGTGTGGGTGTTGTGTTTGTGAATTATTTTTAATGTTTGTGAGTTATTTTTAATGGCGACTTGTTCAACCGAGGGCTTGGTTGGAGTCACCCAGCTCCAAGGGGAAAAACTTTATGAATTTTCCAGCCATCAAAGTGAGAGTTCCCAGGAAATGTATACTCCAGGAGGGGCTTTGCTCAGGTTTCAGTGTTTATTTCTTTCCCTTAGGAAGCGACAAAGCTGGAAGCTCCAGCCCACGGCCCCTTTGTCACCCTTAAACTCCTCCTTTCTGGGTTTGGCTGTTGTTCCACCTTCCAGCTTCACCCTGATCCCCTGGAAGCTGCACCAGGAGCAGTTTCCCTCACCTGAGGAGAAAGGCCTGGCTTCCAAAGGGAGCCTTTCCTCCAGATAACAACAAGGAATTGGGCACCCCAGCGTGCCCGGCATGTGCCGTGGCTGGTGAGGGAACACGTGGGACCAGGCCGGCCTTCCCAGACTGCAGGACTGGAAAATCAGCCTGGGTTTGTGCATGGAAGGATGGAATTGCTTAGGCTGGAAAGGCCCTCTAACACCACTGAGTTCAGCCATTTCCAGCACTGCCAAGCCCACCACTAACCACGTCCCCAAGTGCCACATCTACACGGCCTTTAAGCCCATGAATAAAAGCCCATTTCAGGCAGGAGGCAAAAAACTTAAAGAAAATCCAGGGAATTTAGCAATTCCATCTGCAGAGTGCGGAGGATCAGCTTTGCCAGCTACAAAACCCTCTCCTCGTTCCTTCCTCGTTGCGGTGACGGAATGTTTCCACTTCTCACTCCAGGCAGTGCATTAGTGGTACCACAAATTAGTCTGTAAGGACCAGTTTTAATTCGGGGAAAGCCAGTCTTTCAATGGCACAAAATGTGCTGCCACATTTCCTCTGCCGAACACACGTGGGAAATGTGCGGGAGGTGCTGGAGGCCAATAGTGCAGGAGAACCACAGAATCACAAAGGGATTTGGGTTGGAAGGGACTTTAAAGCTCACCCAGTTCCACTGTGGCCACAGGCAGGGACATTTCCACTGTCCCAGGTTGCTCCAAGCTCCGTCCAGCCACTCCTTGGGACACTTCCAGGGATCCAGGGGCAGCCACAGCTTCTCTGGGCACCCTGTGCCAGGGCCTGCCCACCCTCACAGGGAACAATTCCTTCCCAATATCTGAAACAAACCCACTCCCTTTCAGTTTAAAGCCGTTCCCCTTGAAGAAGTTACAGCTGCAGGAAGGAGCAACTCGCCTGAATAACTCCTAAAACTCCGGGAGAGGGGAAGGCGCTGTGTGGAACAGAGGGAACGTGGAGCTGCACGGCTGGCACTTCCCAAACACTTTCCTCTTGGATTGGTCTGAAGGAAAAAGCCGATCTTGGGGCCGAGGCCTGGAGGTCTCCAGGTGGATGGGAAGTCCAAGGCTGGAACATCCCATCTTTCTGCAGGAGATTGACACTGACTCCAGGGGACACCTCAGGTTTGTGCTTTTAACCAACTCCCCCTGTAGACAGAGAAAAGATTTAGTGCCTGATGTGAGGAGAACTCATGGAAATCCCCAGGATACCCGGCGGGCTGCAGCTCTCTGCCTTGGCTGAGGCCTTCTTTGAAGGCTTCCACGCACCCAAGGGTTCAAACAACTTTTTCCATGGCTGATGCTTCCCTGCTGGCTCTCCTGGCAAGGCAGGGACACCCAGCTGCTCTGTGGCAGGGGAAAGAGGAGGTGTTCAGGCTTCATGTCCATCTCCCAGGCCTGTCCCTGGGTAAGAACCACGCCGTGAGAGTGCTGGGATTTAGGTAATTTCCTCCTTCCTTCTCCCCAGGGGTTTTAATTAGCATTGCCACCGCACTCCTTAATTTGACCACACTCCTGGCTTCCCGTTTAAACCCCCCTTTAATTTTTTTCCCCCTTGTTCTGATCCCTTTAAGACCCAGCTGTAAAACTCCGCAGACCTTGTGTTGTAACACTTCATAATCACACTTGCACTGGAGTAACTCGACAGAAATCAGCTCATTCCTGGTGATCCAGGGGGACTAGGAGCAGCATCTCATTCCTTGCTGAGCTCCAGCAGGGCTGCTGGATGCTTCCCACTGCAGGTTTTCTTGGCAGGGCTCTGTGGCAACCACTGGGATGAGCTGAGGCGCCTTGCGGAGGGTCCTGCATTTCTGTGGAGAGGGGTAAGGCAGAAAGGGGAAAACAAGATTATTTTTGTGTTGTGAGTGCCCAGGAAAGCGATCTCTGTGTGAAGGGAAGCAGGAAAACAGTCTATGTCTGAAGACAAAAGCCTGCCAGTGGAGAAAATGGAGTCATGAATCCTTTGGAGCACAAACACACACGTGTGGGCGTGTTCATCCACCAAAACTGGCCTTTCACTCACAGGTCATGAAATCCTGGAATGGTTTGGGTTGGCAGGGATCATGAAGATCACCCAGTGCCATGGCAGGGTCACCTTCCACTGTCCCAGGCAGCTCCAAGCCCCATCCAGCCTGGCCTTGGACACTGCCAGGGATCCAGGGGCCTCCCCACCCTCCCAGGGAAGGATTTCTTCCCAATATCCAGTCTAAACTCCATCTCTTCCAGCTTAAAGCCATTCCCCCTTGTCCTCTCGCCGGTCGTTCCCTTCCTCCACCCTGCAACATGCTGCAGCCTCGTCCTTCCACATTTTTCCTCCTGGCTGCACTTTTCAGGCCCTGACCCAACCCTCTGAGGAGCTTCCCGTCGACTCGAGCAGGTTTTGGATCAGGTGCCTCGAGTGAAACCTGTCCCAGGCAGATCCCATCACGGGGGCGTCGTTTGGGAGCCGCAGGTTGAGGCCCGGGCTTGGCTCCCTCGCTGACCTCTCCACAAACCTCTCCTGGTTTTGCTTGGCTTCTCCCGCGGTTCTGCGGGTTCGGTGGCGGCTCAGGTTACTCACTGATGGGCTGTTCTCCTACCTCTGCCTTTCAGGAAGGGTTCACTCCAGGATTTATAGCAGGCTCTTGGTAGCACCCTCTGTACTTCGATCTGTGAAACCATTTCAGTTTAACCACCTGTTTTCACACGCTCATAATTTCACAAAGCATCCAGCTTTTGGGATAAAATTTTCCATGCTTCAGCTCTTGCCCGAGGTGCTAGTTTGTTGGGTTGGGTGGTTTTTTTTTAACTTTAAATAAAATTCCGAAAGAAGAAAAAATAAGTTTAATCCAAATCCATTCCACATTTCTGCGCTTGGCCCCAGGCAAGCCCTCTTTCCCTATTAAAAAAACAAAAAACACAAAAAAACCCCAAAAAACAAAAACAACCAACAAAAAGAAACCACAAAAAAACCCCCAAAAACCCTACACTTTGTGTTGTGGAACTCAAAGGAAAAAAATTCTGTTCTTCTGGCACCAGAGTCCCTGGGCAGGCTCTACCCCAGCCTCTCCTGGAGCCAGTGGGAGCTTTTCCATAAGAATGGATTTTTTTTCCCCTCATGCTGGCACGTCCATCATTAATTATGGGTGGGCTGAGGTCAGGAGGAGCTTCCCAGTGACATCAGCCCCTGGGCAGGTTCAAGGGGCTGCTGGGCTCTCGGGGAGAAGCCAGCACAGGTTGTAAAATAGATTCCAGGTTTTCCTTGGATTTTTCACTTCCTGCTCTTCAGGGCACCTTGGGAAGTGGAATGCAAAGAAATAACAGCAGGCGGTGAGATCGAGCAGTCTAAGTAATCAGGAAATGGTTTTCAAAAGCTTTCCATTGCTCCAGAAATAATGTCTCAGCTTCCCTGAGCCGTTTGTGTTCTCCCTGGTGTTGACAAACACATCACTTGTCCCATTTGAGCCTGTCCTCATTCCTCCACTGGAGCACGCTGTCCCAAGCCATCCCAGAGCCCCAGACAGGGCAAACAGAACAGTCCCGACCCCAAAACAGGGCTCTGGCTGTTTTGCCTCCTCTTGCTCCAGAGAGTTATCCCACTAATTGCCTCCATGGATTAATTCCTGGTGGTAAAAGCCTTCACTCTGAGCTCCAGCTTGGAAATCCATCACCTGGGAGTGCCCAAGGCCACCTTGGACGCATCTTGGAGCAGCCTGGGACAGTGGAAAGTGTCCCTGCCCATGACAGGGGTGGGACTGGATGGGCTTTAAGGTGGTTTTCAGAGTGCAGAGTTATGGTTCAGCCCAGGATGGATATTTTTCCCAATACCCAATCACAGGGAGTGGGTATAAGCGCACATAAACACACACATTTAAGTACATGTCCATGTTGATTAATCCCTGCTGGGAGCATTGGGAGTGTGTGACGGCGTGGAGGTCACCTAGGACAGGTGAAGCCGTGCCAGATCCACCCTTTACTATTTGATTTAACAAAGGGCAATTTGCACTTGCACAAAATGTGGACAAATTTTCTGTCCGGGCGCTGGGGATGAACTGGAAGTGAAACCCAGCGGGCATCAGACACTTCACACAAATTCTTGGCTCTTGGCAAAATCTCAGGGTTAATTTGGCACCAAAATAACCCAACACTTGCCCAGAAGGGCAAGAGAACCTCTTGCCCACCAGCTCCTTTCCTGCAGGCCCTGCATGGCCATCACTCCAGGAATTTGGGAAGGGCTTCCTGCCTTCTGGAGAGGCTCCAAGCACACCTTTCTCCCCTGGGGAGCCATCCCACAGTGGCTCCCCACAAAGCCCAGCCTCATGTCGAGGGCAGCAGCGGGAGCTCCCACACATTCCCCACCTCTGGAAGCAGCTGGATGCCTTGGGGTGGTCCCGTGCTCCCGGAACTCTGGGCAGTCACACACGGAGAGCAAACACAGCCCCTGACACCTGAGAAAGTGACATTTGAACAAAATCCCACGTTCTCAGCGCGTTCCCACACGGCTCCCGGCGGCTCCACCAGCAGCTTTGGAGCCAGCACAATAGAACAGTATTTGGGTGTGAGAGACCCGGGGCTCCCACCTTGCTCCAAAGACAAGGATCCCATTAATGGGAGCTCCCAGTTCACAGCCCAGTGGGGTTAAACATAAAACCAGCCCTTTCTTGACACTTCACTGGAATGCACCGAGCTCGGGAGCGCTGAAACTGGAGGAGAACACCTTCCCTTCCTGCCAGGTTACCTGAGCAGCACAAAGCTGCGGTGGGTGGCCTGGAATTGCTGCTGGCTGCAGGGCTGGTCCCCTGCAGGAATGCTGAGACCGTCTCTTGCCCTCCTCTCCTCCCCCCACGAGTGGGGACAGGCACAGTTTTCACACTGAAAACCCTTCACTGTTGGAAACTCTCCACAGGTTCTTCTGCTCAGCAGCTTCCCCCCATCCAGGCTGCTCAGGATCACGGTTGGATGGGGTTTGGAGCAACCTGGTCCAGTGGAAAGTGTCCCTGCCCATGGCACAAGATTATCTTTAAGGTCCTTCCCAACCCACACCATTCTGAGATTCTGTGCTCACTTTAAATCCAGGTCTCTTGGAGCACCCTCCAGAACTGATATTCCTTTGCTCTCCTCTCAGGACATTTGTGTTTGGACCCAAACTGGTGGTACTTTTATTCAGCTGCTGCCCTGCCAGGAGCAACAAGAAGCAGGAATAAAGCTCTTAGTGAGGCCAGAACAAATAAACCTTCCTGTACATCGAGCTGCACATCCCACAAAGGGCTCTGCATCTTTGTCCAACCCAAATAATGCTCCCTCTCTTTGCAGGCCTCTCCTCCGCGCACAACTCTCAGGGAAGAAAACTCCACACCAGAGCGGGGAGATGCCCAAAGGAACTTCTGGCCTGCTGGGAAGCTTGTGCTGGAGCAGGGTCCTGACAGGATGTGTGATCCCATGGAGAGAGGAGCCCTTCAGCTCCTGAAGGACTGACCCTGTGGATTAATGCACCCACACTGGTCAGTTCTTGAAGGACTGAGCCCATGGATAAATGCACCCACAGTGGAGCAGCTCCCAAAGGACTGACCCTGTGGAAAATGGACCCACACTGGAGCAGGGAAGAGAGTGAGGAGTCTGCCCCTGAGGAGGAAGCAGCAGCACAGCTCACAACCCCAGCCCCCATTCCCTGTCCTCCTGTTCCATTGGAGGGGAGGAGGGAAAACCAGGAGTGAAGGTGAGGTGGGGAAGAGGGTAGGGGTGTGCAGAAGGTGGTATTAAGATTTGGGTTTATTTCTTGCCCTACTCTGATGGGACTCATAAGAAACAAATCAAATTTACCCAAGTGGAGTCTGTTTTGCCCGTGACAGTTATTGGTGAGTGTTGTCTCCCAGCCCTTATCCCAACCCCTGAGCCTTTCCTTACATTTTTCTTTCCTGTCTGCTTGAGGAGAGGAATGATCAAGCAGCTTTGGTGGGCACCTGGAGTTCTGGGCAGCCAGGGTTAACCCTCCACTGGTAGACAGGGGAGTAGCTTGGGTTACTTTAGCATCTCAAGCTCTTTCTCTTCCCACTGCCACCTCTCCAGTTAAAATAAAATAAAGTAAAATAAGTGCAAACATTTAAAGTCTGTTTGTCTTTAGCAGGATGTGAGGAGACAAAGCTGCTGGCACATATTACCCAGGGAAGCTGTGGCTGCCCGGGGATCCCTGGAAGTGTTCCAGGCCAGGTTGGATGGGGTTTGGAGCAGCCTGGGACAGTGGAAGGTGTCCCTGCCCGTGGCAGGGGGTGGCACTGGATGGGTTTTAAGGTCTCTTCCAGCCCAAATCCCTCTGGGATTCCATATAAGTCCAGGTCTCTGTGTTCTGGCCGTCAGTGTCACCTGTGGTTGTTACTGTCCCCTCCTGTGCTGCAGCCCCCAGTGCTGACCCAGGCCCCACCTCAGGTTGACTCCAGTTTCCAGCCCTGTAACGTGCACTGGAAGTTCTGCCGAGATTATTTGAATTGGACAAGAAAACTTCCTTTCTCCGTCCCCAAGTTAAAGCCAGAGCAGCTTGGAACCTCCAGCTCGGAGCAACGGCTGCTTATCCAAACAGCTTCTCCTTCCCAGACGTGGATCCCCAGCTCCTCCCAAGCTCAGCCGACGCTCGGGCTCCAGCAGCAGCAGATGCTGTTCCAAAAAGCAGAGAAAATCTGAAAGCACAGGAGAAATGAAGCACCTCTTGCCACCGAGCTGATCCTAGGGAAAGCTGCTGGCCAGGAAGCAATCCCTGTGGATTGGCTGCCAGCCCAGGAATGAGGAGACACTGGGCTGCTCTTGTCACACTTCCCATCCCCTTCCTGCTAGACCCACTCAGTCCCGTTTGTCATCAAAGCTCTGTGTTGAACTTGGAGGATTGTTTACGAGAGTGGGATACAGGTGGGATGCTGGAGTTTTGTCCTGTATGCAAGAAAATATTTTCAGTTCAATGTAAGAAAAGGGACTCTTCTTCAGAGAGGGACAGGTCCTGTTATGCACTGACTGTGCAGGATCTGCTGTCCTTCCCAGGGAAAGGAAATCCCTTCTGTTTGTGTCTGTATTTGGGATGGATCTGTTATTTCAGCTATTTTAACTGTTTTTAATAGCTGTTTTTAACAGCTATTTTAACTAATTTTCTCCTTTTCCCTCTCTGCCTGATCCTGCACAGGGCAGAGTGAGCACATTCCCTTCTGCCTGATGCTCCTCACTAGCCAAAAAAATTCCCAAAAGGGGAAAACAGCAGAGAGCAAAGCCCACCTTGCACAATCCCCACAGACCTGAGCACACCCAGCAGGAGCCTCAGTGACCCAGGCAGCACACAAGTGGCCTGAAAAAAATCAGCCAAACCCATCCATTCCCTGCCCACTCCTGGGCACACAACAAAGCCGAGCCTGTGGGAGCCAGCAGGGCATAAAACAAAGCTGACCTGAGCAACCTCTGCCTCACAAGTCATAAATCTGGGGGGGAATTCCTCTCCCTTTTCTCCTGGGAAGTGTTTCACTTCTGTGGCTCTCAGCTGCCATCAGCTCGTGGATTTGGGTAGGAGGGGGTGGGAGCTAATCCTTTTTTCATCACGTTAAATTAAACTATAAACCATATTTCTTAATTCATTTTAATTAAATTTCTCCCTGGAAAATGGAAATGTTATTTTGCCATGTTTTCCCACAAAACAGGGCAGGGAAGAGATGGGCCTTGGTGTTGCAGGGAGTTTTCCAGGGAGCTGAGGAGGCTGCCTGTGGCTCTCCAAGAGTTGAAGGGGACTCCATGGCTGGCAGATCCCAAATCCATCCCTTGTGCTAGACTGGCTCATCTCCACAAGGGTGAATCTGGGAGAAGGAAAGAGCACAGATTCATCTGAGGCAGAGTCCAGCCATTTCTGGTAAGAGCCAGCCCACCCCTTTGGATTCTCCTGCTGGAGAAGGACACATTCCCAAAAATCCTTGAAACACTTCTACCCAGCCACAGTCCTGCCTTTCTCTCCTACAGCATCACTCTGTGGTGGTTGCTTCCCCAGTGGATAGATCCAAGGTGCTTTGGGGGAAAAAAAAAGATTTAAAAAAAATCACTGGAATATTTTGTATGTCAAGCAAAACTGTTGGAGCAAAACCGGCAAGAGCAGGCACCACCTCAAGGGAGTGAGAAACCCAGGCTGGACTCGGGGACATCACGGCCGAGTTGGAGATGGGATATTGCACATATTGGAAATTCCTGATTTCAAGGGAAAAATAGCAATGCTGGTGAGGATAACAAGATGGGAGCAAAGGTAGAACTCTTTTCCCCGGCCAGCAGACAGCCTGGAGCCACAGCCTGGGAAGACACAAAGCCCTCAGCATTCACCTCTGAGGCCAAAGCTTCAACGCTTCCACACTGCTTCACACGTGTTCATTCCACAGCTGCACATTTCCCAGTGGGGCCACAGCAAGGGAGAGCTCTATCCCCCTGGGAGACACTGAGGGCACCAGGGGAGCAGGAATTTGAGGATGAGGGTGTCCAGAGTTCAAAGGACCCACAAGGATCACTGACCCAACCCCTGGCCCTGTACAGACACCCCAACAATCCCACCCTGTGCATCCCTGACAACTCCTTGGGCTCTGTCAGCCCGAGGCTGTGATCATTCCCTGGAGAGCCTGGGCAGTGCCCCAGCACCCTCTGGCAGAAGAACCTTTTCCTGACATCCAGCCTGACACAGCTCCAGCCACTCCCTCAGGTCCTGGTCAGGAAATCAGCTGGATATGGGAGCAGCTCATGACCAGGGTAGCTGGACTGGGGACACCGGGCACTGATGTCTCTGCTGAGGTCCCAGGTGACCAGAGAGTCCCTCACAACCCCATCTGGACCCTCTTGTACCTAAGTTCCATACAAATCCCATGTCACGCACCTCAGCCCTCCAGCCTTCCCTTCCCTTGCACTCCTGAACACAGAATTAATTAAACCTCTGCCATTCCCACCCTCGGGAACAGCCTCCAACACCCAGAGCACTCAGGGATGTCCGAGCTCCAGTGGAGACCTCCGAGGTCACCCCACTGTCCCTTTCCTTCCAGCCTCCTCTGTCTCTCAGTCCTCCTATCACCCCCCAGTGTCCCTCCCTGCCCGGCCACAGTGCTTTGGGATCCTGCCAGCTTTCCTCAGTTTTCCAGCTGAGAAACATTCCCGGCCCGAAGGCAGAGGGGCTGGCAGCCCCCTCCCGCCCTGCACGGCACAGGAATGTCAGGCACGTCGTGAAACACAATTCCTGCTTCCCAGAACTGTCAGGCTCCATTAGCGCCGCCGGGGCTGACAGTGAGAAGGGCTTTCAATCCCAAACCACCGCTCCGGCAAAGTTTCCTTTGCTAATGAACCACCCACAGGCTGAAACACAACTCCCGGGCCCTGGCTGTGCACACACACCCCCTCATCCCCTCCTCCAGGCACAGCTGCTCCGCTTGCTTTTTCGGTGCTGCATCCTCAACCTGCCTCAGCTCCGAGGCTTTGTTCCATCCCTGGAAAACAGAACAAACCCAGAGAGTTAAGGCTGTGCGATGTGAAAATGCCGCCATTAAACCTCAACACCAGCAGGTTCTTGTTTGAAGCGATATTTGGTCAGCGAGCACAGGAAAACGGGCACATAAGAAGGTAAAAAAGTCATCTCTGAGGTTTCCCAGACCTCCAAGCCCCACCTCCCTACCCTGAGAAGGGACAGGCACTTCTAACACAAGGACAGATGGACAAAACAGATTGACACCAGGGCCGTGTCACCATACGAAGCCCACCGAAGCAGGGACAGGATGAGGGGAGGCTGAAGGGAAAGGAAGGATCATGACTGAAATCCTTTCTAACCCAGAAATCCCTCCATGTCTCTGGAGAACACCAGCTCTGGTTTCCTGCCAATCCCAGGCTCCAGCAGCACCACGCTGGATTTTGTGCACGCAGAGGGGCGTGGGAAGGGACCGAGGGGTGACAAAGGCTGGGGGACAGGTGACAAATCTCTCTGTGCCCTTCAGGGATGGCTTGGAGCAGTGGGAAGCTCATGGGAGCAAACACCACCTAAGCAGGAGCCTGAGCAATCCCACCAAACCCTGTTTTGTACAATCCAAGTATTTGAAGGGAAAATGCTTTCACCAGCAGTTCTGGGCTCTGGGGGTGCTGCTGGACATGCTGAACCCCTTTTCCTTCATGTGCTGAGACTCAGGATGCAGTTCAGGTACTGGAAAAGGGCCATGAGAACACAAAGAGCTCAGTGTCACAGGCTGTTGCTACCAGAGATGAAAAAATTTCTCCTTTTCCTTCCCAAGCCCCCAAATGTTTCTCCACACCCCCAAAACCCTACACAGCAAAGCCTCCCACCCTTCCAAATGTCTGTATTTAACACCCTAAACACGTTATGATGATGATCATTTGGTAGATATTTAGGTCCAGACACCAGATAAAGAAACCATGAAGGAAAGAAAAAATAAGAAAAAAACAGAAACAACCAACCAAATAAAACCCACCCAACCCCCAAACCTGAAAAAAACCCATAGATACACCAATCAAAGAAAGAAAAACAAGGCCACTAACACTTCATCCACGACCCAAACAACATCATAAAATCCTTGGCAACAGCCTTGCAGGGGACTAAAGCCTCTGCACCCAGCAGAGTCCCACAGTTGTGCCTGCACTAATACTCTTTGCAGATTTAGGAATCACTAATGCTGGACTCTCATGGGCAGAAGAACACTCCAGGGGCCATTAGGAAAATGCTCCAGACATCTGCAGTTCACTAAAGAAAAATCAGTGGAATTATTCCCGTAGAAAAAGCTACAAGGACGTGCATTGGGGAGGAAACAGGTACTTAAATTAATCCTTTCCAAATGAACATATGCAATAAAAATGGAATTAACACCTGTGCAGATAAAACACTTCAGCTCCCTTACGTGGTGATGCTCGAATTGCATTTTCGCTTGGTCCTAAGCAGATTCCTGATAGCTCTGAACAGGATTCAGGAACCTTCTGACCTGCAAGAGTTTGGAACGTTTAAGGGGGAAAAAGAATTCTTTAATACCCGTTTTTCAGGACAGTGTGTTCAGAGGGAATTTCAGGGGAGACAAGGAGAAGAAGATGAAGGGAGAAGTGGCCAGAGAGGAAAGGGAAGTGCGAAACAGAAGCTCACAGTTAAACAAACAAGCTCTTTTAATAGCTCTGCAACTTGAGCATTCAAGTGAATATCATTTTACCCTGCATAATATCAACATCTAAAATCAATGCAATAATGGGTTTTTTTATATCATTTTTAGGGTTCTGGTCCCTAAACATTTTATATCTGAACGAGGCATATCTGCTATTTGGGGTTTGGTTTTTTGGTAGCAATGTCAGTCAGCGAGTCCCAAGGCTCTTTCACTTCTTTTCCCTCTTCTTCACCTTCTCGAAGATAAGTTTATGCTAAGAACCATCCTCTGGATTTTTTCTTCATTCCTTAAAATATTTGCTTTTACAGCACAGATCTTGTCTTGCTGGTCTCTAATCAGCTGCTCCAGTTCAGCCAGGTCAGCTTTTAGTGGTTCCACAGCGCTGTCTGTGATGCTGGAAGAGACACAAGGAGTGTGATGTTGTTGGAAGCTTTCAAGCTGCTTCAGGTTATTTAATCCTCCAAGAAAGTACATTTCAATACCTGAAAGGCTGCAAAGTATTTCATGGAATCACAGAATCCCAGGATGGTTTGGGTTGGAAGGGACCTTAAAGCCCATCCAGTTCCACCCCTGCCCTGGGCAGGGACACCTTCCCCGATCCCAGGGTGCTCCAAGCCCCATCCAGCCTGGCCTTTAAGTTGTTCCCACCCTTCCTGAAAGAACGTTTGGAATAAGAAGCACAAAGACAAAGCTAATAACATGGATAGAGGGGAATATTATTCAAGGGAGATCACCCATAACTCAAGAGCAAAAATAATTTCTTGGCTCTTCTGTTTTTTTCTGCTAAACTCTGGAACAAGAGCCACAGAAGCTGTGGCTGCCCCTGGATCCCTGGAAGTGTCCCAGGCCAGGTTGGACAGGGCTTGGAGCAGCCTGGGACAGTGGAAGGTGTCCCTGCCCATGGCAGGAGGTGGGACTGGACAGGCTTTAATGTTCCATGATACAGAAAAGGAGCCATCAGGAGCTGCTGACAAGGACAGACAATGCCATGCTAAAAGGAAATTTCATAAATCCTACACTCGTGAACACAAGTTGCATCTTGAGTGAACGAGGAAATGGTTTTCAAACAAACGTGCCCCCTTCCATTACTTTGCTTATCTTCAGGAACACTGGACAGCCAGGAAATGCCAGTCTGCAGGAGCCTGCTATCATTCTCAATTACCCACTCACTCGAGGGCTCACCAGCTGAAGTCCAGATCTCCCCAACCCTTTGGTTTTCCCCTCCTTTCCACCACATAAATCACAAAGGCATTGCTAGGAATCGCATGGGCATTCCCTCACCGGGATCCTGCAAGTGTCTGCCACACAAGCAAAGCAAACAGGGGTGAGCTTCCCAATCCCAGGACATGTGGAAAGCATTGTCTTCTCCATGGCTGCTGCTCTGTCCTGAAGGACTGGAAATGCCTCACTGCACTGATTTGGGGCTCACATTTGACACACTGCTGTGTACCAGGACTCAGCTACGAAATCTCCCCATGCTGCTTCTGCACATGGATTTGGGGAGCAGCAAGTCTCTCTGGGCTGAATATGCCTCCAAAAATACTGATCTCTACTCATGTTTAAGAACATCTTCATGTTTAAGAACACAGCACATATCGCTGTTTTCAAGGAGTGTAAGAACACCCAGGTGAGACAAATAAGGCCAAAAGAAGCTGTTTCAACAACCGTCATTCACACCAGAACACGACAAATCCATGGCACAGAGAGCAGGCTGGGATTTAGGAATCTACTCCTGCTCTGGGTTCAATACTTAACACTGTTTGTAAGTTTGAAGGGCCCCTAAAATGTGTCTCAAGAGACAAGCCCAGCTGTCCCTGGCCACACTCACCTCTGCTCCCTCTGCAAAGCCTCCGCGTGCTCCCTGTTCTCCTGGCGCCACGTGTGCAGCTCGTTCCTCATGGCATCCATGTCCTCCTGGATGTAATCCACAATCCTGCCCAGCCTGAAGGCATTCTGGCACACAGTCTGAATGGACACCTGGAACTTCTCGATTTCTTTGGCTACCAAGTCTCTCTCCCTCTTCCTGGATGCTTCTGAGACAATTGACTTCTCCTAACAAAAGGGATGAATAGGGAAAGCATCAGAATCAGGGAAAACGGTCGCTGCAGGCTGAATGAAGGATATTTGGGGACTGCAAACAGGGAAGTAGCTGGAAAAGTGTTTATGACAGTCTGAAATGGGAGAGGAGAATCGTGGAATCACAGAATGGTTTGGGTTAGGAGGGACCTTAGCGCTCATTCCACTCCACCCCCTGCCACGGGCAGAGACACCTTCTACTATCCCAGATTACTCCAAGCCCTGTCCAACCTGGCCTGGGACATTTCCAGGGATCCAGGGGCAGCCACAGCTTTCTGGGCAAGCTTTGAAAACAGCAGCAAGTTCTGCTGCTGTGTGGGAGCTCCAGGGCACAGCCTCCACAGAGTTCTCTGCCTCAGCCCCTTCAAGATGCTTCTCTGCTTCCACTGTCCATATCTGGATTTCCAGCTCCTAATGCTGCTCCCAACAGCACTTCAGAGCTAAAACAGCCCGTGCTTATTCCCTGTCTTGCACTCCTGTTCATGGCAGCAAAACCACACAGGTTGCAGGTGTGGCCTCCATAAACTCCGCTACTCCAAAGGAATTTGGGCTTGTGCTCCTTCCCTCATGTGCAGCCAGCAGAGTCTCTGTGCTGCAGCTCCTGAGGCCTCTCGGCTCACTGCAAGTCAAATTCAGAGTTTGTTCCAGTGGCAAAGCCAGCAGGAGCAAAAGGATGCTGTAAAAAGAGCAAAGTGATGCCACGCTCCTAATACACTGGAATAATCAGCAAAGCCATTAAGGAAAGCCCGCTGGGATCTTCTCCCTCATGAAGAAAAAACAACCTCATTTTTCTTTCTTTCCAACACTCCTGCAGGTCAAATTCCCAAACCCAGACACACAGAGCTTGAAGTAGAGTTTACTTGAAGTCATTTTGGTTGTATATTATATGCCAGACAACAAGAAAGGCCCTTCCCTGCCATCCCAGCCAGAGGGTGAGACAATTCCTAGGCACAATTCCTGCTAAACACAGAGGTGGCGGTGCTGGGACAGGGAACCCGTCCCACTGTCCCTTCCTGCCCTCCTCCCAACTGCCTGGCTTCCTGTGCAAGCTGGGGGCTGTTTGCTCAGCTGGCTTTTTGGAGGCTGCAGGGCCTCCTGCCAAGCACATTTCAGCAGCTGGCTGGAGGACTGGGGGACACGGAGAAACGTGTTTGAGGAAAACACTTTAGCAAAGATCTGAAGGCTGAGCCTCGCTCGGGGCTGCTGCCCGTGCTCTGCCACACACACAGTGCAGGAAAACGCTGGATTTCTGACTTTACTGGGAGTTTATGTTTGAGTGGTTTAATTAGGAACTGGGCTGAGGTGACAGACACTGCTGAACCTGTGCCCTTCGCTGCCAAAGTCACTTCACGAGCACTGGCTGAGCTGTGAAAAACAACACTGCCTCGAATTCCCTCCTGTTCAGGCCATGTTCACTGCCCTTGCAGCAGCAGCAGGTGTTTCATTACAGCACAGCACACAAACCACAGGACACAGAGTTCTCCTGGAGCCATCCATGCACTTGCTGTCTTTTAGGATGGAAGAGCTGCAATCTCTCAGCATTTCAAACCCTTCTCTCTCTATCCTGACTCTTTTCCTACTCTTTTCCTATATGTGCTCCATCAAAGCCAGAGGGAAGGCTCAATCCACAGCACTGGATCTTCCACGTGGGGCTGTGTTCCACTTCATGAAGTGAACTATGCAGACAACCTCCAGTGCATCAGCAGAGCTGTATCAGATCCAACAGCTTCCCAGGAAGACATCCCATTCCCTTGTTTTTCCTCTCCTAAGTGCTCCAAATCCTCACCACTCTCCTCCCCACCATCCATTATCTGAAGGCTCAGCCAAGAAATAAGGGATTTATTTCACATTCAGCTCTCTCAGAAGGGAGAAGACTCAGCCAGTCCATTATCTGAGGGCTGGTGTGTGAAAACCTGCTTCATTTCTATTTTCCAAATGCCAAGTTTTGGAATGTTTCCCAAGGCATTCTGCTGGAAAATCTGGCACTCCATGGTTTGGATAAGTGCATTCTTCATGGGATAAAAACTGGCTGATGGCCTGGCCCAGAGAGGGGTGGGGAATGGGGCCACATCCAGCTGGGACTGGTCACCAGTGGGGTTCCCCAGGGCTCAGAACTGGGGAATACTCATATTTTTCCTATTTTTATCTTCATCAGCAACGGGGATGAGGGGATACAGGGCACCCTCAGGAAGTTGCAGACTGCCTGAGTGTGGGATGTGGATCTGCTGGAGGGCGCCCGGATCCATGGGCCGAGGGTCAGCAAGGCCGAGGGCCAGGTCCTGTCCTTGTGTCACAACAACCCTGGGAACACTGCAGGGTCAGGGGAGAGCAGCTGGAAAGCTGGAAAAGGCCCTGGAAGCAGTGGTGCCAGGGCTGAACAGAGCCTAGAGCTGATTGCCATGGTGTGACACAGCCCCAGAGCAGTGCCTGGCCCTGCTGAGCCCCTCCAGGGCTGTGGCCAGTTCTGGGCCTCTGGCCAGAGGGACACTGAGGGGCTGGAGCGTGTCCAGGGAAGGGAACGGAGCTGGGAAGGGACTGGAGCACCAGGAGAGGCTGAGGGAGCTGGGAGGACTCAGCCTGGAGAAAAGGAGGCTCAGCACAGCTCCCTGACAGGAGGAATTGGGCCAGAGGAGAGAACAGGGACAGGAGGACAGGGAACAGCTGTGCCAGCAAAGGCTCAGGTTGGACATCAGCAGGAATTTCCCCATGGAAAGACTAGTCAGGCCTTGGCAGGGGCTGCCCAGGGTGGCTGGGAGTCCCCATCCCTGGAGGTGTCCACCTGGACATGGCACGCACTGCTCTGGGCTGGTGACAAGGTGGGCATCAGACAGAGGTCAACCTCAAAGGTCTTCGAGATCTTTTCTAACTAAAATGATTCTGTGATTCTATTTTTCATCCTTGTAATGCTGGCATGAGCTCTCTGATGACTAGACAGACCAAGCAGATACACTTCCCCCCACAGGGAAGTATAGGACCAAAATAAAAAAATAAAATAGAAACTAAAATGCCACAATTCAGTAAAGAAGCATACTAGAATTGTATGCTTTTGATACAGAATATATCTGTTTACGGATCTGTAAATACTTAGCTCTGTAAACACAGGTCCAGCTCACAATTTTAAATATTCCAAGCTAAAATACACAGCTGCTCAAGTGAAAACAACAAGAAAAAAAAGGAATATTTTTGATGAATCACTTCCTTGAAGTGTACTAGTAAATACTGAAAATAAATTCTAGTGTCCCTGTAATTCCAGCATGTTCTTTGTGCAGTTGAATACTTCAAAAGTGAGATTAAAAGGAGAAAATATTATCCCATCCAAGTAAGTCATGGAATTACAGGATTGTGATGGCTGAAGAAGACCTTTAGAATCATCAAGGCCAACTGGCATTGCAAGAACTAAAACATAACACCACTAAAAATCTATTAAATACTATTTGAAATAAAAATCCAGTAAATACTACTCATATAGGTTCATCAATAGACTTGTTTAAAATTAAAAACAAACAAAAAAATTTAAAAATTAGTGTCTTTGAAACACTTATACGATATTGAAGTGGTGTAAGAACTACCAAGTTTCAAGAAAAAAATCCAAGAAAAATTTCCTCCCAATAAATATTTCCCAGCCTGAAGGCCCAGGAGCTCAACGGGTCAGTGGTGTCCTTCATCCCACAAGTCAGAAAATCACCATCCATTGTTTCTTTGTCTCATTAACACCTGTGCTACCAAGATCCCAGAATCCCAGAGTGGTTTGGGTGGGAAGGAACCTCAAAGCCTCTCCAGTTCCAAGGGGTGCCACGGCAGGGACACCTCCCACTATCCCAGGGTGCTCCAAGCCCCATCCACGCTGGACCTGGACATTCCAGGGATGAGACAGCCACGATTCCACGTCCTGCAGCTCAAGGCTCAGAATTATCACCGTGGCACTCTCAAGCTTTGCTGATTTTAAATAATTAAGGGGAGAGAAATCCATCAGAGCCTGTTCCCAGCTCCACAATTCCAGCTGTGGGTTAAAATCCCTGGAGTGGTGGCAGATGGTTTCCTCCACCCAGCAACACGGGAGGTACGAGCCCCGAGTGCCACCTTGGCTCACGCTGCACAAACGCGTAACAGGAGATTTTCAGCCAGGAGAAAAATGCCAGAATCCAAATTGTTCCAGGCTTTTTCATTAGGCCCTACACCTCAATGAACTCCCCTTTCACAACAGCCCCAGAATCAATAAATTATCCCCCTATAAAAGGCTGGATCACTTCTGTAGGCCCAACACGTTTCCTTCGTGTTTTTCATAAGGCACCAAGATAAATGTTTACTTTGGATTCCTGGAAAAAAAAGGCTGCTTTTCACATTACCTCAATGTGAGCAGAACACAATGTGGACTCGGGTGCAGGGACCTGAGAAATCTGAAAGCAGGAATTTTCTTTTTTAATCAAGAAGGGGGAAATTATCAGCAAGACTCCAGAAACCACCAGAATTTCAAGAAACAGCATTTGCTTACTTTTATATACCTTCCCCTTTGTTTCTTTTTTTTTTTAATTAACAGTTTTAAAAATATGAATCAAATTAGTACAAGCATCCATCAAGAATTTTAATAGTTTCTACAGCCCCTTTTAACTCTACTATTATGTCCCACTAGGAAAACAGACCCAAGTAATCAGAGTTTTATTAAGCTCCACCATTTCCCCCACCTCTTTCTTACAGGACAGGGCAGAAACTTCATTTTGGACAAGTAACCGGGATATATCCAGTGCAAAACCAACAAGGTGGGGCGCTTTTTTATTGTATGAAATATATTTTTTGATCATAAAGGGTGTTTTCTTTTCCTGGTTTTTACAGAGTCTGTGTTTTAAGAAGATTGTAACTATCCACCCGGGATCCCCATAAGAAACTTTCACAGAACCAGGGGGGAAGCAGTAAATGTTAAAGCATTTCAAATGAACAGGATGCTTTTTCTGCTGATGCCAGGTATGGGGTTCAGGCACAGGCCAAGGAGCTGGAGACACAATGTTCTTTATCACTGCATTTCCCAGAGTCAGTCTGACCTGCTCCCGAGCTGGAAGGCTCCACAAGAAAATAAAAGAATTGCTCTTTCAAGAGAGCTTTTTCAGCCTCCTTTCTCTTCGTTTTTTTTGGAGGGTGGTGGCTTTCCCTTTAGTTCCTATTTGGTCCTTCCAAAAAGAGCTGGACTTTTCACCTGTCGAGGAACATCCACCCCAGCCCACACACCCACCCTGCGTTCCTGGGGAGAAGTCAGTTCCCAAAATCTCCTGTATCGGGGGCAGCATTCAGCACACAAAGCAAAATCATGGAATCATGATTCCTGACTTGGAAGAGACCTCAAAGCCCATCCCATTCCACCTCTGCTGTGGGCAGGGACACCTCTCACTATCCCAGGTTGTTCCAAGCCCCAGCCTGGCCTTGGACGCTTCCAGGGATCCAGGGGCAGCCACAGCTTCTCTGGGCACCCTGTGCCAGGCCCCCCCACCCTCACAGGGAACAATTCCTTCCCAATATCCCATCCATCCCTGCCTTCTTTTAGTTTAAAGCCATTCCCTGTGTCCTGTCCCTCCATGCCTTGTCCCCAGTCCCTCTCCAGCTCTCCTGGAGCCCCTTCAGGCCCTGCCAGGGGCTCTGAGCTCCCCCTGGATCCTTCCCTTCTCCAGGTGAGCACCCCCAGCTCTCCCAGCCTGGCTCCAGAGCAGAGGGGCTCCAGCCCTGTGGATCCTGAGCCAGAGGAGACAAGCCAGGAGACGATTCCAGTCGTAATTAGTGACAGCAGAGCACATTAATTCACCCATGATGCTACAGTGGTGCCAGTTCTGCCCAGCCCTCCCTTTCTCCTCACACTCCTTGTGCCCAGAACCTCTTCCTGCTGAAAGAGCAGTCTTTCCTGGTGAAAAAGGAGTTGGAAGGAACCTGCTCCTTGTGTTAAACAACTTCCCTCCCCCCAGGCTGTGCCTTGAGAGATGTGACAGGCCCTGCGCTGTGTCCTTTACACACTGCACCCTCTCCCGGGGGGCAACTACAGCTGCCCCACCACTTTTACACATCCTTTGTGTCCACAGATCCATCTGCTGCCTCATTTGGGTTTATACTGCACCCACAGGACAGGAATTCCGTGGTTTGGGGCACAAAGGAGCCCTGACACCGGGATTATTCCAAGGCTGGCCAGAGCCCTGTTCCTGTGCTCACAGCTTGTGGCACGACTGCTTAGGGGCCACAGTTTTGTTCCCTGAGAGCTGGGAGCAGTGTAAGGATCCTGCAGCAAACACTCCCTCCACTTGAGCTCCTGTGCTGCTCAGCTGCTGGCTTAAAAATCCTATTTTTGAGGAACTTTGTGCTTGCCCCGACGATTTCCCACTGAATTAGCATCACATCACCAACAGAGATGTCCCAGAGGGTGAAAACCCTGCCGTAGGTAACTCCTCCATTTCCCTGCCCGTACTCCTGAGGACACATCAGGCTGGCAGGGCGCTGTGGTGGGGATGATGAGCCTCCTCCCAGTACCTAAACACCAAAATGATGGGATTTCTGACTCCAGCTGCTTAACACAGCGCGTTAATTGCACAGACTGGAGGGCACACCCAGAGCTGTGCAGCTGATGGATTAACGTAAAATAAAAAAAAATCAATGACCTGCAGCTCTTCAAACAAACAGAATCAGCGCTGATTAGATCTGTCCTAAGCTCTGAAGTGCATAATGCACCACACTGGTAATTCAAGTTAATATTGCCCAGGTGCTGAGCTATTCAATACCACTTGTTCCTCCAAGCTGCTGCTTTTCTGAAGCCCTTTTGGTAGTGCAAAGATGGGAATTCTGTTATCCCACTTGCTTCAGCTATTTAATAACCTGCCTACGTTTTTCCACACATCAAATAAATGAAGTGGAACACAAAATGGAACATCTGTTTCTTTCTCTGGTTAACATTAGAGGCTTAGATTCTAAACAAATACATTTAGGAAGTTTTTTTAGGAATTTGTTAGGCTGAACGCAGCTAATCAAGGCAGCAAAAATCTTGTGTATTTCCAGAATGACCTCTTTGTTTGACCTCAAAATTGTGTATATTATTTTAAGTTTCTGCACATGCAAAACCTAGATGAAAGTCCAGTTTTCTTTCCTTCTCCCTTTTTTTCCTTTATTAAAACTCCTTAAAAAGCAAATGCATGTTTGGGAAACACAGCAGAGAAAGGGTTTTGGAGGAATGTTTTTAACATAAATAAATGTTCCCCAGCCATCAGCAGCTGGAAGGTGTGAAACATCCCTGAGAGGGCACCAGTGTTACATTTGGATTAAGTATTAATCCACCAACTTCACCTCATTTCTGGCTGATTAATCCCCAATAAATCAGGCAGATACATTGATTGTTTTTGCTGAATACTGCAGTTAATAATATATTAACCAAAAGTTCCAGCACTCAAGCCTGATATTTTTTACCTCTTCATTGTCCCAACTGGCAGAAGATCAAGGCTTTAAAGACTAATGAAGAGAAGTGGGAAAAATATTTCATTTCTTTTGGATGTATTGAATAGTTTAATAAAATGAGGGAAGATGAACATTCTAGAGACAGTTAAGAGGGAAGATGGAATTTCCCACAGCAAGTTTTCTTTCAAGTACTCCCTGGATTTTTGGGTCCAAAAATATGGCAGTACTCTTACTTCTACTCTGTGATGCACAACACAGTTTGGAATACAGTTGCATCCTGATGCAGAAGATATTTCTCCTGGAGAGTCTGATGGAAAACAAATTAAACAGACAGAAATATTCCCAGAGGCAAGGACATGTTGGAATTTATGGTGAGGTGTTGTGGGTTTTTTTTGGTGTTTTTTTTTTTTTTTTGGGGGGGGTGTTTATTTTTTTTTTTTTTACTGTCACAGCAATTCCATTCTCTAAAATCATTTCCCAGGATTCAATCCTGTCTCCAGCTCTTCTTTTCTGAACTGTCAAATGCCTGTCACACACTCCAAGCATTTTTAATCATCTTTTCCATTCAACTCTGCTGTCAGAAAAACCACTTCTCTCTGGATCACAATTTCAGGAGAACCACACTCGTCGGTGGATCACAGTTTCAAGAAAACTACACTTTCCTCTGGATCACAATTTCAGGAGAACCACGCTCCTGTCTGGATCACAATTCCAGGAGAACCACGCTCCTGTCTGGATCACAATTCCAGGAGAACCACGCTCCTGTCTGGATCACAATTCCAGGAGAACCACGCTCCTGTCTGGATCTCAATTTCAGGAGAACCACGCTCCTGTCTGGATCTCAATTCCAGGAGAACTAGACTCCTCTCTGGATCTCCACCACTCCCACACTATAATCTGAAAAGCAATAGCAGCTGGACAGGCCATCCCATAGTATTCCAGGAGCTTGGGCAAGTTTCCACGTGACGGACTAGGAAATCAGCAGGTTTTTTTTCCAGAATTAGTTGTCTATTCTCAGCACTGCTAACGCAGAGCAGGGCTTCAAAAGGGCAACAAAAGCCAAACAAGCACTGAATGAATGTTTCAGGGGCTGAAAACCAGTGACAGGACTCAATGGTGATTGTGGAGGGTCACAATTGGCCATTTAAAAATATTTAAGGGGTTAAAAAGGGACTGTTTTAGTTTGTTACTCTCAGTCAGGAAAAAAAAGCCAACTAGAAAATTTAGCACAGACGCCAGAGGAAGCTTCCTGAGCTTGAAATCCGTGTGATTGTGTGAATCCTTCCCCATTATCCTGTTCCAAGCCCAGTGCTGGACAGGACACAGCACCCAACAGGGCAGCCCACGGTGAGGGAGTGCTGAGAGAGGCATCAATGAATTTCTAACGCTCTTCCCAACCTGAGCCTGGGAACTGATGATCCAACAGCACCATCTAGTTACAAACCCGGGAACAGGGACAGCTGCACGGCTCGGGCTCAAGTGCCAGCTCAGGAATGAGCTTTGGAGCTGCGGCAGAAACAGCAGAATCAACCTGGTGCCTTTCTTTATCTCCAAAGAATTCTCAAAAGGCGGGATTTCACCAAGCAGGCAAATTCTCCCACTGGATAAACTCACAGCCAGAGGTGTTTCACTGACCACAGAGATCACAAGAAACATTTCTAATGCAATTCAGCAAGCTGGGTAAAGCTAAAACCACTCCTAAGAGCAGCAATCTAAAGGTGTTTTCCACTTTTTAGAAGGATTAATTTTCTTCAGTTTTAGAATTGTCCCGGAGGAATTTGGGCTGGAAGGGACTTTAAAGTCCCTCCAGTGCCACCCCCTGCCATGGGCAGGGACACCTTCCACTGTCCCAGGTGCTCAAAGTCCCATCCAGCCTGGCCTGGGACACTGCCAGGGATCCAGGGGCAGCCACAGCTTCTCTGGGCACCTGTGCCAGGACCTCACTGCCCTCACAGGGAACAATTCCTTCCCAATATCCCATCTATCCCTACCTGGGCTCATCCACCACAGCCCTTGCAACTCATGGAAGGAATTTTCTTCCAGGCCTGGATCTCAGCCAATCCCAAACTCCAGAAAGGAGAATACTCCCCCAAGAGCCAGATCTGCCATCCCAGCTTCCTACACGTGCTGGAAAAGAAAGGGAAGCCAAAAGAGGCAGACAGGAGTCTGCTTCAAGAGTCTTCAAGAGTCTTGATTTCACAGAGCTCTGTGAGCAGCTGGTCTCAAGCACTACAGACCACTCCTAAAAAGAATACAGATAGGAAAACCCTACAATACTGAACTAAGAAAAAAAAAAAGTGATTGGAAGATATAAGAGCTCATGAAATGCATTCACCTCCCCAAAACAGCACATACTCGTCTAATTTTATGAGACTTTCATCACTGCAGTGCCTCAGTGCCTCTCCCCAACACATCAAAACGAATTTAGAAACTTTCCATGGTGCCAAGGGATCAGAAGAGTCCCTTCTCAGTGTTCTCCCTCTGCTGCCTCTCATACCAGGAGCTCTGCAAGGCAGAAAAGCCAGAGCTCTGCGTTGTAACAGGAAGACACTCAAATATGGGGGGGTTCAAGCTTTTGCTTCTGGTTCGTGATCACTGCTAGATCCTTCCCACACACTTCCTAAGTGATCAAAACAGCAAAAAAAAACCACTACAAACCTTCAAAACCCAGCAAAAACAAAACCTACACTCTCTTTCTCAACTGTGGAAAAAAAATCACATAGGCAAGTCAAGACATGACAGAGAAAAGCTTGATCATAAATGGAATAAAACACATTTGAAGCAAAGAAAAAAGGTCACACTTGTAACATTTAAACACCCAGTTCTTGAAGGCCATTGCCACCTCACCCTATCTGTGGTCTGTGATGATTTCTGTGATGCCTCATAATCCTTCTTTGTTTCTAGGATTCTTTTCACCAGCCCACCTGTTAAAAAACAAAGATTTTTCTAAGCATTGATGGACACTAAACAGTTTTAAACATTCAGACAATAACACAAAACCCAACTGTTGTTTTTTTTTTAATGCAGACAATTTTCAGACCAACATAAACAGCATTTTATTTTGTATTTGACCTTTTTCCTCGCAAGCTTTTCTAGAACTTGCCTTTAAATCCAACCTCATATCTCAAAGCTGACAAGCTGTACCTGACACTTGAAGAAACGTTAATTTATGAGCTTTAGGCAGAATTTTAAATCCTGCTGACATTGAGGATGCATAGAAAATGCAAATCCAGCTGCACAGGAAAACAAGCCGGGGTAAATAAGTCGGTTTTCCTGCAAACGTTGCAAACCCCTTCCCTCAGGAGGGATTTTACTGCTCTGTTCAGCATTTTAAGCGTTGATTCTAGATCTGTATAAATATAGATAAAAGCAAACGTACCATGCTTTTGATCCTCAACCAGCTCCACTTCTGGTTCCTACACACGCAGGAAGAGAGATTTAGTTGAAAAAGTTGGCATTGCTGTAATACGGAACTATTCAAAGATATTCAGCTGGAGGATATTTCAACAAGTCAGGGAATTGTGGAATGGTTTGGGTGGGAAGGGACCTCAAAGCTCATCCCATTCCAGCCCTGCCATGGGCAGGGACACCTTCCACCTCCCCTGCCCAAGCCCCAGTGTCCAACCTGGCCTTGGACACGTGCAGGGATCCAGGGGCAGCCACAGCTTCTCTGGGAATTCCAGCTCAGCCACTCCCCACCCTCCCAGCCAGGAATTCCTTCCCATCCATCCCTGTCCTCTGGCAGTGGAAGCCATTCCCTGTGTCCTGTCCCTCCATCCCTTGTCCCCAGTCCCTCTCCAGCTCTCCTGGAGCCCCTTTAGGCTCTGGAAGGGCTCTGAGCTCTCCCTGGAGCTTCTCTTTTCCAAGCTGCAAGAAGCATTCCAAACAAAACATGGAAAGAAGTTCAGTAAGTTGCAACAGGAACAGAACCTTTGGCATCTCTGGCGCTGCTGCCTCCACCACGTACTGCTCGTCCTCCTCGTCAGAAACCTGCTGCTCCCTGATCACATTCGGGGCCGTTCTAGCGCTGCCACTCCTGCCAGGGACACAGGGAAAAGGGGAATGAACGGACATACTGACATTTGTACAGCATTAACTAAACCCAACTAAAAGCCATCAAAAGATCACAGAATCCCAGAATCACTGAGGCTGGAAAAGCTCTCCAAGTCCAACCGGTGAGCAGACCCCAGGCAGAGCACCGAGTGCCACGTCCAGGCTTTCCTTGGACGCTCCAGGGACGGGAACTCCACCATGACGTGGCCATCCCAGAGTGGTGATGCCAGAGGAGCTGGGAAGGGTGTGCTGCACAGAACACCCACTCTGCACCTCCCTCATCCCTCACCTTTCTGGGATGAGGAGCTCGGTGCTCTCCTGGCGCTTCACTCGCGGAGGAGCCGGCCTCGCGCTGCCAGGACGGGGAATCCGTCTGGAATAATAGTGGGAATGGGGGAAAGTCATTTTCACAAGTGGCACAGCAACACAGCAACTTTTTTTGCTTTGCTGAGCAAAAAAAAAGAGAAAAAAATTCAAGCATTTGAATTAAAAAGCAAGTTCGCTTTATCCATAACACCAGCCTTATGGAATGCACAGAGGAAATGCAATGTTCTCCTCCACCATTTTACTAACATTCCATGGAAGCAGTTTATGGATCAAGAACAGAATAAAGGATGGAAACACACCTTTGAGCAGGCTGAGCTGGGACATCAGGAGGTGCTTCCCCATTTTCAGCCTTTTCAGGAGCCACGTTCTCCCCTTCACTTTCTGTTAAACAAAACAAGACAAATTGGGGCCTAGATGGGCTAGGAAAACCTCATTTTTAATGACAGTTTCTGAAATCTTAGCACTGCAGTGAAAAAAAAAAAAGTTAAATTTCTTTATTTCTGCAAGTTTCTTAATATTGTGGAATTCTCCCCTCTGTGAAAATGACATCATCTCACACGATGCTTTTGTTTCCCCTAACCTCTCATCTTCCCCTATTGGGATTCTTGGTTGAGGTGGTGGCTACTCTTTGAGTAAAGTCTACTCAAAGCATCCAAACTCAGCCCAATTATGTTTAAAAATTCTATAACACATCGCAAAAAGGCCAAAAGCTTTAGAGGAGGCCTTGATTTATTAAAAAGCACTTTTTTCTGTTAAAAGTTTTTAACTATGTTTGATGCTGCTCTTTTGTTTCTGGAATGTTACTGAGTCTCTGGCAAATTAATCTGTAAATAACAAATACACTTATTTTTCAGAAAACTTCTATTTATTCTGCAATCTGATCAAGTTAGGCATGAAGCACGCAACAGGAATTACATCCAGAACCTGGGAACGACTCCCAGGGCCAGGAAAATTGGGATACAGAGCCTCATTGCTCTGCAACAAAATATAACTGAAGCAGACAGAAATAATGCTCAAAAACATCCAGGAAAATCATTTTATTTCAGCTAATAATGTTTTATAACCCTGGGCTCATGGAATAGCCTGGATTTGGGATCCTAAAGGTCCTGAACCTAAAAAATGAAGGGTTTACAGTGCCTTGGTGAATAAAAGAAAAATCAAGATCAGTCAATAAAATAAAGGTTGAGCTCGATGATATAAGTCAGACTTCATGATTTTGGAGGTCTTTTCCAACCTTCACTACTCTTCTGATCCAGAATATTTGGTTCTTACACCACCAGGGGATCCAATCCAAATCAATAATGAACCTGGGGATAACTCCTCTTACATCCATCCCAATTATAACATAAATTTATTTTCCATCCCAGCTGCATTCCAAAGCACAAGACAGCTCCAAGAGATGAAAGGGAATTTGCATGGAAATTCCCCCAGCTGGGGAAGGTCACACAAATGTCTTGGACATCCATCCATATTTTATTAGGCTGCCACAGGCACGAGGCCCTGGAGGCCAGAGGTGGGTTGGGAACACCTCCCACATTCATGGGATCCATCCTCCCAAGCAACTGGAGAGAACAAAAATGCAGCTTTTTGCTGCAATTGCAGCTCCTCCTCCTGCATTTTGCTTCCATGGCTCCACGTGTGTTGTAGCTGGATACAAATCCATGTCTTGGGAGCTATATCCAGCTTGGGGGTGAAATGGAGAAGTAAGAATGCAGGGATGGAATTTTCCTCTGGAATCCTGTAAAATGCAAACAACTGAGACTCCCAAATAGCTGCACAAAAAGGCAACGTGCAAAGATTCACTTCTTACAGAGAACTAGTCACCAAGGGATTCAGGTGCAGCATTTGCCTCTTGGAAAACAGAAGAACGGGAAAAAGAAAATAAAAGTAATTGCTTTATCAGGGGATGGACATTTTTCAAGGCAGAATATGGAATCAGATGTGATTAAAACACATGGCAGCAGTTGGATTAAGTATAAATCACCCTCCTTACCTCATTTAGCTGCATGGATTTGACCCAAACACTGCAGCTGGGCTTTCCATGGCAGTCACACTTTTAACTTTCCCTACCTTTCTGTTTTTCTATCAGGCCTGATTCATTTTTCTCCTGAAGCTCAGCAGCACCATCCTCTGAAATCCCATCTGCCGCACTCCTCGCGTCCACAGCTCCTGTAACAAACCAGTTTATAGTCAAATGAAACCCAAGAGCCAATAAAAATTCAAAATAAAAAGCCATGCTAAATACCTGCTAGGATTTCTTTAAGGGCTACCCTAGTTTAATAAACCTTCTTCAGTGTCAATAAATCACATTCAAGGTGCACAAAGACTTTAAATGAGTGCTGACCGAACTCCTGAAAGCTGAAATATTCAGTATAAACCTCTATAATTTATCTGCCTACAGAGACATTCTCTCCTGTAGTACACTGATTTATTTCCAATTAATATAAGATAAAATAGAAAGCTCTGATCATCTTCACCAGGGTGCAGCATGCATCAGCACAGCTCCAAAAAGTTCTCCTACCCTCTGGATTATTCACCTAGGGCAGTCTCACTGTATCAGAAAAAAAAAAGAGGAGTAATGACCCAAAATCTTCCTGGCTCTGGTAAACTAAAATTTGAGTGCTGCATCAGGGAAAGAGGAGTATTTTAAAATATTCACCTTAAAGTCATTCCCTGTATTAAACTTATCAGGAAAGCTGGATTCTGGTTCTAAAGGGACAATCCCATAAATGGGGTGTGTCTGGTCACTGCAGTTTAGTGCCATATAAAACAAATACTGAAATCTTGGGAAATAAAAGAAGTTATAGGATCAGCTAAGGATCACTAAGTAGTAAAATAAGGCTACAGTTTTAATGGAATCCAGACAGGGGTTTCTCAGCTGCCAAATTATTCAGACTTCACAGCACAGGAGATGTAACATAAAAATTTCTATTTTCTAGCACCAACTTGAATGAGGCTCCTAAATTAACACACAATCAGATCCCAAGTGCCAGAGTTTTTCCAAGGTATTTAACGTGCCCAAATTGAGCTATTCATTATCCTGAAAGCATGCTCCTGTAACTCCAGTATTCTGCCTCAGACACATGGAAACCTAAAACAGAAATCAAAAAAAAAAAAAAGGTGTGTGCTTGGAAGACACCCAGCAACACATCTCTTTATATAAATTAATAATAATGAGATTGGCAAATTAAGTGTATGAAGATCTTCATTAGTCTAAACAGCACCAATTTAAAACCAGAACTGGCTGTTTTTAACAGGCATCAATTCACAGGTGTCACTGCATCTTCTGAACAGAAACATTAAAGTGATTTATGTACAGTGACCTCTTCTTTAGGCTTAAAACACCAGGGGCACAAAGCACTGAAAGGAAATTAGGATCAATCACTGAAATAAGAGGAGGGGGACAGGCACTGAAATACAGACAGAAATTGCAGTTCCACTGCTGCTGCCTGAGCTCTGGGTACCAGCCACTCTTATTCCTCATCCAGGAGTTTCTCCAGGCTCTTCCTCTTGGTTTCCTAGACAAACGGATGGCAGCTCTAAGCTAAGATTCCTTTCCTCCTGATGTGCAATTTTTGGGATAATCAAAAGATAATCCACTTTCCAGTCAGTGTGTAAATACAATATTTAAAGGTGGAACCATAAAAGTTGGTGACATAATTGCAAGGAAGCATCTCCACAGAGAAATAATTTGTTTGGAAAGCCCAGCCCAACTGCCTATTAAACCCAATTAAAACCATTTCAAGGCTCAAACCTTCACTTTGCTCTGCTGTAAACATTTAACAAATGTTAAACATCAGAAACAGTTGCAGACAAGTCCAAAAGTTCATTTAGAGAGTAATTACACAGACATTACCAAAAGCAGGCTGAATTTCTATCTGCAACTGTGCACGGGGAATGAGAGCAAACAGAACTGAATCTCGCTTCCTATATCCCAAATCTAGGCAGAAAAATTGCCTCTTGGATTCACAAATGCAGGCTGGGAGTAAAAACCAAACCCTGACAATAATAAACAGGGATATTTAAGTATTTCTGCTATTCCTACTCAATAAACCTCCAGCATATTTGACAGAAATAACAATATCCTCCCTGTAGTTACCTTCTCCTCTGGGCTTGGAGTGATGCCTTGATCCTTTTGCTGAAGGCTGCTTTGATATCCTTGCAGGAGTTTCATTCTGGAAAAAAAACAAACCAAAAAAAAAAAAGCTCAGAAATTTATATAACAGTGGATTTAAATATTATATCATTATAGCTAAAATTTACTTCCTTGTGTTGCTTTTCTAAGCATTATACAGAGCAAATATTGACCTAAGGATTGATCCACACATTTATGCTGAATTTACTTCCTTCAAAGCCTGTGGATATTTTTTCCTGGATATGTGCCAGCTATTTTCTTTCACATGGACTTATTTGATGGAAAAACAACTTCCAAATGCGAACTAGGAGTATCCAACCCCATGGAAGCTGCAGAGCACCTGTGCTGGGCTTGAAGGATATGATGGGTTATAAAAAGGAGGAAGATGCCAACAATCACCTCTGTGTTTCAGCTGCATGAGAATACACAGCTCCTCTTCAACCTGCTCCAAAATATTTCTGAATTCATTCCAAAACAGGAGCAAGGATGTAAAAATCGTGCTACCAGCCTTGCACAGTTCATTATTTAAGTGGCAACTTCCCTAGATAAAAACCCTGCCTCTAATCCAAAATCATGAAATATGTATATGAGGAAATTAGCACCTCCCAGGATCTCCCTCCTTACGTGCCTTTTTTTTTTGGCAGTCTTCATCCAAGGTTTTTTGTCAGCCCTGCTGATCATCATTAAGGTTGGAAAAGACCTCCAATGTCCATATTGATAAGCTGAGAATCACAAATTCTGCCATTTTTATGCCATCAAAGAATGGTTTGAGCAGAAGAGACCTCAAAGCTTCCACCCCTTCCACCCCCTGCCCTGAGCACAGACACCTTCCACCAGAAGGAAGTGTTCCCTCCTCTCTAGGAAATTCTGGCACGCTCTAAGGAAAAACAGACAGAATTTCAGTCTTGAAGTGGTTGATCTTAATTTCAATTCTTCATAATCACCTCCACAAGCCCAACACTACGGAAGGAGGGAAAGGAAAGCTCCTATCCCACCAGGAGCACATCTGGCAGACTCCAGCCCCAGCAGCTCTGTGGGTGAGGTCATTATTAGCACAGGTGGGGAGCGAGCTGGGAATAGGTGCTGAGGCTGCTGCAAGTGGGGATTTGGTCATTTATTTACGTGGCTGCAAACAGAATTTTTGTGGAGCCACATGTGCAGCCTGGCAGCAGGTGCAGGGTGAAAGCTGACATTTACTCACTATGGCAGCACACAAAACCAGAAACCCCACAATATTTATGACTGGGGGGCTTTCCAAAGGGAGATAAAAGAGGTTATTCCCCTTCAAGACTTTGAAAAGCTGCCACCGGAGCCATTAAAGGGAAATCTTGCACTTCATTTCACACCCTCCTGGAAAAAACACATTACAGTGGGATCCTGGATGGATGCATGCAAGTTTCCCAGTCCTGAGTAATTATGTTTCCACGTGGAGAGGTTCCAGAGCCTTCTGCAAACCATCCAGGCTGCTGCTTTGTCCTCATTATTAACCTTTAAAGAGGCTGAATTTCACTTCAAGACAGAAGAAAATGTTTGCCGGTGTTTCAGAGCTCGTTATAAAATAAGCCACTGTGATTTCCCCCTCTAATTCATCAACTCTATTGATGGCTCTCTAATAATAAATAAGAATTACATCCGTGAACAGCAATTTCTTTCCATCAACACTCCACAGTACATTTCTTTTAATTAAATCCACAGTGCCAGGAGTTATCTTTCCATCTCTACAATTTAAAAGAGTGCAGGTATAATTTTATATAAATAGAACACATACAAGGAAAGATCTCCACTTGGTAAGGAAATTTGAGTGCTGTGCTGATAAGACCTATTAGGAAAATGTCAGTCAATTATCTTTTCCCCACCTGAAGTTTTGCAAGATGATGTTCTGTTGGTATGAGATTCTACTTCTCAAACACAAAGAGATGAGGAAAATTCTCTTTTTGAAGCAGTTTAAACAATGCCTTTCTGATGGAGTGACACCAAAGAGAGAGGGACATTCCCATCTCCAGAACAGAAATATTTGAGCCATGTCCTGCAGATTTCCACGGAATGATTCTCTCTGCTGTCTTTTTTTTAATTCTACAGTTTCACTACATAACCTAAATAAGTTCCAAGAGGAACAGAAGTTCATTAGGTAGGACTTAGAGTCTGCTTCAAGTGACCACTTCCAGAGCAATAGTTTGCAGAGCAAAAATCAAACCCATTCTGCAAGTGGTCAGAAGTGACAGGATATTACAGAAAGCTTTTGCCAAGAGTTCCAGCTGCCATGGGAAACATGGAAGAGACTTTTCCAAGGTGTTTGGCCTCAGGGGGAAAGGATTTACCTGTTCTGCAGCCACTTCCAGCACCAGATGCTCTGTGACCTCCCCCACCACTTGTCAAGTCTAAATAATAACGATCTTCATTATTTAGAAGGTCCAAAAGGCCATTTTAAATCTGATTTTTCCCTGAGATGGACTGAGAGGGAACAGAACACGACTCAACCGTGATCCCAAACTGCAGCATGCTAGAGCCAGCCTTGAGGCGGCTTCTGATTGCCATGTGGTAGCCAAATGTCTCTTAATTCCCCTGCTTTCTTCTAGCTCCAGAAAATTAAGGATACTCATGTGATGACTACTGCACACTGGGTAGCACAAAGAGTTTCTTTAGCAACAGAAAAATACATTTAAATTACAAAAAAAGAGTCAGCCTTAAGTAGATTTGAAAGCTGGTGTCGATAATTAGGAGCAAGAAAAACTGAGATTTGCATGAGTAGAGAAAATCTCATTAATCAAAGCCAGAGTCTGAACTTTAAGTGACAGCTTTGATGTACATGTAGAATATTAAAAAAAAATAATCTAAATCGATCTGTTCTCTGAAGTAAATGCAGTAAAAAGTTAGAGGTTAATCCTGAGGGGCAAAAAACAGTGGCTGACTTGTTAGGTACTGCCTCAAACTGTTTTACTTGTATTATAGTGAATATATATATTCTGTAACTATCTGTAGAAAAAATACATATAAAAAGCTAAAGAGAGGTGCTGAAGATTTATTAATTCTGCAGCAGAGACCACAAAACACAGTTCAATATCCTTCATGTGCACAGAAAGTTGTTTGCCTTCTTTTGAATACATCTGCTTTCCTGCCACATGACTCAAGTGGAGCCACAGTGGTTAAGCTGGGGTAAATCCCTGGAAAAAAAAGGCTGGGAAACTCCTGGGAACACCAGAAGGGCAATCCTAGTCAATGAGATGCAACTTCCAATGATTTCCTGCTGGAATTCCCTCTAAATCACTTTGTGCAGCTATGTCAGCTCTCAAAATTCACTGGGCACGTTTTCATGTCATCTCTCCCTTCCACAGCTTTAAAATGATGACATCTGCCATGCTCTTTTCTAAAGGCTGTGTTTTCATCACCTCAGAAATGAGGAGCCTCTGCTGTTATGCAAGCAGGCAGAGGCAGGAATGCCATTTGGATTTCAGGTAATAATTCCAAGGCCTTGGAATCCCTCCCAAAAGCACTCAGGAGGGGAAATGAAACTTTACTGCCCCGCTGCATTATTGTGGTGCCCAAGAGCACGATGAGAGAGTTTGGGATGAGGCTCAGAATTTCCATTAGAGACACAATTTGCAGGAAGTTTGACTTGGCCATGAATATTTGCTGGAGGCTAGATATAAAAACCTCTTTTATAAGCTCTCCTTCCCAGTGCCAATAACTTAAAGAGTTTGGTTGGATCGGAGTCAAGGAAGAGCCATAAATTTGTCATCTCATGGGGAAGACATTGTAATGTCAGTGGGACCAGAGACTCCTGCTGGACTTGGGATCCTGCCTGGTTTTCCCTCAGCCTGGGCTGCTTTAAGGTTCCTCCCAAAAGTCTCCCTCGTTAAACATTTGTCCACGTGGCTCCATAATTCCCCAAACTGCCTCAGGTCATCAGGAAGCAGCAGATGGAGGCACAATGGTGTCACGAGCAGCAACTTCTGTGCAGAGGCACTGAGCTGCTCTTCCAGCTTCAAAACGTGGACCCTGAAAACACTGGACTAATTTCCTCTCCAAAACTGTAACTTCTGCTAAAATTCAAAAATGAATACAAAATCCTATCAGCTTTCCAGGAAAAATTTTGTGGAATAAAGAAAACTCATGGCAGGGGGTTGGAAGAGATGAGCTCTAAGGTTCCTCCCAACCCAAACCAGTCTGTGATTCTAAGAACTGTCCAAAATATGAATACACAGAAATAAAATCTGCAAAATGAAATTAACTGACTAGACTTTTTTTTTGGTCCAAGCCCAGAGAAATTTTTAATAAATAAACAACTAAAAAACTCAGGGAAGCATCTGTTTCACAGCCCTAAAACTTGTCATTTACCTGCCTTTCAATCCTGCACTGTTTTCAAGCAGATTCCCAGATCAAAATGCAACACTGTGAATATTCCTACCTCCTCCACTACTAACCTCAGTGTCTGGCTGGCACTTGCTGTCTTTAGTTGGCTTCTGTGGTTTTCTAAGCACGGACTCTTCGGAATCTGAGGGCTGGAAAGAAATGAACTGGTTTAGATGCAAGAGAAGCATTTTGGTGCCCATCAATCCTGAATTTCTACCAACACAATAGGAAGGCAGAATTGGAAATATTTAGAGGAGGAGAAAACAGAATAACAAAATGAAAGGCAATGAAGAGGTGGTTCTCAAAGCAGTTTAGGACCTAAAACCCTTAGAATATCCAGGAATCCCAGACTGGTTTGGGTTGAAAGGGACCTTCAAGACCATCCAGTTCCACCTCTGAGAGGCCCTCCTCTGAAGGGAGCCAGCAAGAAAGATGGAGAGGGACTTGGATAAGGGCCTGGAGTGACAGGACAAAGGGAATGGCTCCCACTGCCAGAGGACAGGGATGGATGGGATATTGGGAAGGAATTGTTCCCTGTGAGCATGGAGAGGCCCTGGCATAGGGTGCCCAGAGAAGCTGTGGCTGCCCCTGGATCTCTGGAAGTGTCCCAGGCCAGGCTGGACAGGGCTTGGAGCAGCCTGGGACAGTGGAAGGTGTCCCTGCCCATAGCAAGGGGTTGGAACAAGGTCCCTTCCTGCTGAATGAGCAGGAATTCAAACATGGAAGGCCACTGGAACAAACACAGTCCCAAGCACAGCATGGGGAAAGTTCTTTCCCAAAATGACTTTTCAATTACCTTTTTCTCTGCTTTCTCCTTTCCAGGTTCCCTGACATGCTCCCCATCTTTTTCTCTGTCCCGATCTCTTCCTCTCTCTCTGTCTTTCTCTCCTTCTCTGTCCCTGGCCTTATTTTTATCTCTTCCTTTCAGCTTGTCCTTTTCTCTTCCTCCTTCATGTCTTTTCTCTCTTTCCTGTTCTTTATCCTGCTTGAGGTCATCTCTTCCTTCTGGGTCTCCTTTTCCTTTGTTTTTTTCTGTTTCTTTTCCTTGCTTGGTCGTTCTGCTTTTGCTTCTTTCCCTCACTTGTTTTTCTCCTTCCTTCGAGGTGTCTCCTTCAGGTTCTTTGTGCCTCTCTTCATTATTCTTCTGTTTATCCCTCTCCTTTTCTCTCTCTCTTCTCTCTTTCGCATCTCCTTTGGATTTTCTTTCTCTGCTGGGGCTTCTGTCTTTAATTTCAGTATCTTTTCTACTCTAAAAAGGAAGCAAACACTAAAAATTAATTCTCAATCACACGGTGAGTCTACAAAAATGCTACAAAAAAAACCCCCAAATGAATAAATCATGGTACCCCAGAACCCCTCCAAAAACTCAAATGCTACCTCTTTATCCCTATGGCTTTTTTGTTCTTCTGCTTTGGGCTCTCTGCTTTCTTTATCTCGAGATTTAGAGGGTGGAGGTTTCCCTTTAGCAACAGCTTTTTCCCCAGCCAAGACCCTTTTTACAGCAGCATCACTGGACAGCTGCAAGGAACAGAAAAACAACACTGAAATGAGTAAACTGTTTCATTAAATAATTAATGTAGTAATTATTACTTTAAGAATGTAACAAGTCAGTGTAAAAACACAATAATTCCATGAAAGAATGCAATAATTCTGTGTAAGAACAGCCCCTGCAGTTATCAATTTTCTCCATTATTGTATTTCCATAATCAAAAAAAGCAGAGTGGAAAAATTACTTTCATTCCACAATTAAGAGACTGGACTGAACAGAGATAAAGTCAAAGGTGAGCAACCGGTTGTATAATTAATGTGTCTGTACCCCAAAATTTTAAAGGTTCTGAAGCTTCATTTTGTGCTTCAAATCTAATAAATGCTATTAGAAGGCAAACAAATAAAGTAAACAAAGTAAACATTAAAATCCTTAACATTCAGAATGCATTTGTGTGGGCAGCTGGCTCAAACTCTTGCCAAGGATCATAAACTCTCTATCAACTCTTACTGTTATTAGGGGGTGATAAATGTTCCTAATGTGCAATTAATGACAGCAGAGGGGTAATTAAGGCACAGAATCATTTGGGTTGGACAAGACCTCCAAGGCCATTGAGTTGAACCTGTGCCTGATGCCCACCTTGTCACCTGAGAGCTCTGAGTGCCACCTCCAGGTGTTCCTCGGGCACCTCCAGGGATGGCGACTTCAACACCTCCCTGGGCAGCCCCTGCCAAGGCCTGAGCTCCCTTTCCAGGGGGAAATTCCTGCTGGTGTCCACCCTGAGCCTCGCCTGGCCCAGCCTGAGGCTGTTCTCTCTCCTCCTGTCCCTGTTCCCGGTGCGCATAAAACCTGTGTATTGCTGTCCTACCTTATTTAAGCAGCACTTCCCAATGGCCTGAAGGAATTCATTGGTTTTCTCGGGCTCGTGTCCAGCCACAACTCTTGCGGGTTTCACTGACAGTGGCTCTCCTGTCACCATCACAACAGCATCGATGGCCTTCTGAAGGAAGTTGATTTTGGAATCCTTATCCTGGTAAAAGAGCAATTAAGAGATATTTTTACCTTCACAATTGCCAGATTTCTTTTAGTTTTACAGTTACACTTTACAAACAACCTGCCCCAACTGCCCTTCAACAGAGATGATTTCTTCCAGTGATTACGTAAAATCAGAAGTAAAAATAAAAGACCAAACAAAGTAAAGCCAAGTGAAATTTCACAGAATCCTCACAGTTAAGGAATCTTTATGATTTCAGTCCTCCTTACAGCTCTCTCCTATTCGTTACTCAGATAAAAATTATTCTCCCGAGTGCCAGCTCCAAGAGAGATCACAGTAAGGAAGCAGCCAAGTCTTGCTCCTGACCAGTTTTGGGAAGAGGAACTCAGTGTTGAGACAGTTTCTCCCACACTCCAGGATTTTCATTTCCTCTGCCTGAGCTCTGGAAAACCCCATGTACTCATGGGCTGTGAAAGAAATGTGTGAAAGAAATTCCCAGAGACAGCAGCAGGTAGATGCAACAAAGACCTGCTCAGGAGCTGCTGGGAAACCTGCTTTTTGGGTCAACAAGGACACTATCAAAAACAACTCAGTTATAAATGACTTAATTTTAGTTATCCTGACAAGCAGACACAGAAATAAACACATGTATTAATCAGTGACTAAAACTGATTAATTTGTGCAAGAACTGGCTGGAGGGATGAGAAGTCAGGCTCCCAGAGCTCACACTTCAGTTGCTACGTTAAACAAACACCACGGGATCAGCTGCCTAAGTGGCAACACACAAACATTGCTTTGTTTGCCAGGAATCAGCAACCAAAGCTCCCAAATCAGGCTGGGATTGGAGAACTCAGCATTAGCTCAGCCAAAAATCAGGGGAAACCAGCAAACAGAGAGTAAAGTCACACTTGGACTTAAGAATTAAGGCGTTTTCAGTAATAATATTAACCGCCTCTTTCAGTAATCATCTGGTTTTATACCGCATTAAAGCTGCTGTGGAATGCGTATCCTAGACAGGTGAGTCCTGGGATATTAAACATGGATACTAAATGTATATATCTATATATCATATATATATATCTGCATTTGCACATACACTCAAATATACAGAGCGATAAGTTTAGGGCCATGGATTCTCCTGAGAGACCACAAGACTCTTTAAAACCTATTTGTATACAAATCCATAGGTGTTCACCCTGTGAAATGTATAATATAACCCACAGGCAGGAACTTCTACAACTTCTTCACAAAAATATCAACAGGTTCTCAGTGCTGAACATAGAAAAGACCAAAAGAACCTTGTGGCAAGTTGGAAAGAACAACTAAATAAGTAAGAGCTAAGAACTAAGAAGTAAGAGCTAAATAAGTAAGGAAGTCCCATGCCCACCTTGACGTTATCTGACTTCAACTCGAAATCTGTGTAAAGTCCCTTCAGAAAACCCGTCACTCTGATCACCTAAAAGGCAGAAGAAATGGGGTAAGTTAAGAGCATTTAAAGCCTCCACTCAGTAAATACTGTATGGCAGCAGGAAATGTATTCTTCATGGAACAGGTGGTCAGGCAATGGGGCAGAGTCCCCATCCCTGGGGGTGTCCAAGGAGCGCTTGGAGGTGGCATTCAGTGCTCCGGGCTGCTGACAAGGTGGGCATCGGGCACAGTCTGGTCTCAGTGATCTCGGGAGTCTTTTTCAACCCCAACGATTGTGTGCTCCGAGCCCCAATGTCCAACCTGGCCTTGGACACTTCCAGGGACCCAGGGGCAGCCACAGCTTCTCTGGGCACCCTGTGCCAGGGTCTGCCCACCCTCACAGGGGACAATTCCTTCCCAAAACCCCGCCTAACCCTGCCCCCGCCAGCGTGACCCCCTTTTCCTACGAACCCCCCGCCAAAACTCACCCAGCACCCCAAAAACCCCGCGACTTACACAACACTCCGGGCATCCCCCGCAGTGCCACCCAGCCCGGAGAGGGGACGGGGGAGCCCCGAGGCTCCCGGAGCGGGGACCCCATTCTC
>VXBU01014860.1:479061-507027 GCA_013400315.1 Bombycilla garrulus
GTAAAAGCCCTGCAAACAGCCCCAAAAACACTGTAAACAGCACAAAACCCGCTGAAGCAGCCCCAAAACCCATGGAAACCGCCCCAAAAACCCAGCGAACAGCACAAAAGCCCCTGGAAACAGCCCCCAAAACACTGTAAACAGCCCTCAAAACCCGCAGAAACAGCCCCAAAACCGCACCCCCGCCCCTCAGCGCAACAGGCAGCGAATAAAATGTGTTAGAGAGAAATGCTGCTGACGCCTATCGGGTAAAGCTGTTCTTTGGGGATTTTTTTACTTTATCATTACACGGTGACTCTTGTGGGACCCAACACGAGAAAAACAGGGACCACGTGAAGCACATCCAGAGGAGAGCAGGGAGATGCTCCAAGGCTGGAGCTGGGCTGGGAGAGCTGGGGGTATGCACCTGGAGAGAAAAAAGCTCCAGAGAGCTAAGAGGCCCGTCCAGAGCCGAAAGGGGCTCCAGGAGAGCTGGAGAGGAACTTGGGACAAGGGATAGAGGGACAGGACACAGGGAATGGCTCCCACTGCCAGAGATGGATGGGATATTGGGAAGGAATTGGCCCCTGTGAGGGCAGTGAGGCCCTGGCACAGGGTGCCCAGAGAAACTGCAGCTGTCTCTGGATCCCTGGAAGTGTCCAAGGCCAGGCTGGACAAGTCTCAGACCAGACTTGGACAGTGGAAGGTGTGTCTGCCCAAGGCAGTGCTGGGACTGGATCACCTGTAACATTCCAACCCATACCCTTCTGTAAAGTAAGAATCAAATCTAGGAATCAAAAAAGCATTACAAAGCAAATCAATCCAGTCTTAGGGAAATTTTTCCAGTAAAAAAGGAAGCAGACACTTCCCTGCCAAGCAGGTAATTGCACCTGGGCTCCTGCCAGCAGGTGCTCAAGGGAAGTGAGTTTTACCTTCCTTCCCCAGCCCACTGCTGCTGGGGTTCCCAGCCAGGCCCTGACTGCAGGATCTGGTGATCCTGGGAAGAACAGGAGGTGTTGACAGCTTCCACATCTGAGGGCATCAGAAGAAGTCTCAGAGGAAGCAAGAAGACTGGGAAGAAGCTGCTCTAGGGAAGGGGGATGTTTATTTCAGGTTTGTGTTGTTTATCTTGGTTCTTCCACTGACTTTCTACAAAGCATCTGAGATGCCTGAGGAGGAATCTCGGGGCGGGGAGGAGGGAGTTTAAATTTGGCCTCATTTGCTCATTTTCCTGATGAGGCACTGCGAGGAAGCACAGCTCCATTTAACTGAAGAACCAAAAAAGCCAGGGCCAGGGCTTCATCACCCTCACAGGCAAGGATTTCTTCCCAATATCCCACTTAACCCTCCTAAACCTCTTGGAAATGCCGTGAACTCTGCACCACGCTTGTCAGGAAGGACGCTGAGAAAGGTGTAGGAATCTTTCAGCTCAACTCTGGGAGATTCCCCTGTACCTGGAAACCCCCAGGCTCCAGGTCCAGAATCCCAGAAAGGTCTGGGCAAGCTGGGATGAGCCAGATGACCCCCCCCAAAAAAAAAAAAAACCAAAAAAACCCCACCTAAAAGTAATTAACTTCCTAGAAAGTGGCTTAATAGTCTCTAGAAGCTGATTGCTAATTTCAGTCAAAACCTGTCACTCAAAATCACCAAACAGTTCATTAAAATTGAAATAAAATTTTTTTCTAAGGCTTTTTATAAGTCTAGGGCTCCAGCATGGCTTTAATTTGTGTCCTGATGGAGGAACCTTCCGTACCATCCTCAGTGCTTTCCCCACAGGGATTGGAAACATGGGACAAAGCAAAGCTGCTCCTGCACTCAGAGCCCTGAGCCAGGACCAAGCCAGGAGCCTCTGGAAAAGACAAGAGCCACAAGAAATGGGGAAACATCCCCCAGAGATGGGAATGTTCGTTCAGGAACGCTAGAAAATTAAAGCTAATTAATACTCATATCAGACACCATTCCAAACCAGTAAGACATCCACAGACAGCCCAACTAAGCAGATAAAAATGACATTTTATTTTGTGAAGAACACTTGAAAAATAAAGATGAAAGCTCTTCCAGGCTTTGCAAATAACCATCAGAACCCACAGAGTCACAAAGACTCAGTTTCCAAAAAGTGTTTTCTCTCCCCAGCCTCATTTTCGATGAACTCTCTTATTTTGGAATGGCCCACAAGAGTTTTAAGGAAAAGAGAAAAAACAACTCATTTTGAGCCAACATTAGAAATAATTCAAGATTGGTTCAGTGCAGGCACTGCTACATTACACTTGAACAAAGGCACAAAATTCCCACTTGGAATTTGCATTTCAATTTCTCCTAACTTGGTGTTCTCAGGGAGAGACCAGAGTTATTCAAGAGGGGAAGGCTGAGCTCAGTCCAGCTCTCCCGCAGGAACCAGAGGAACTAAAGTGACAGCAAATAAATCCAATGGGCTGGAATCATGTGGGAACACAAACCTTTGGAACCAGCACCTCTGATCCCTGATGTAAACCCAGGCTCCCAAGAACACCTGATATGGAAGGTGACTCAAATTAAGATGGGAAAGCATCTGCTGCCCTCCCCTCGGGCAGAAAATGTATCCATGAAACCGGGATTTCAGGATTCAAGTGAGGGCATCAAGCAGCCCATTCTGCAGAGCATCAGCCCCAAAAAGCACAGGAACACCTGCTGAATTCTAAAGATATGTAGAGAAATAAATAATAATCGTCTGTTTCATCCTCCTTTTCACTTTTTTTTTTTGCTAAGAGCAGAGTGTCAGTTTTTATCTTTATGCTGTCTGAAATACCAGAATAGTGTTAACGTATAAAAGGTACATGAAAAATCTCACATTAGCCAAAATTAGAGGAATCTGCTCAACTGGCAGCTCCTACTACAAAATCTACACATACAGCAAAGAGGTCAAATATTTAGTGCAGCCCCCAAAAGCAAACTTGTGTTTTACCCTCTCATTTATCAAAGATTTAATTAAAGATAATCAGGCTCACTTTGGAGTAAAAATTTCAGAGCCTTTGACCTGGAGCCCAGCTCAGTGAACTGCTCAAAGTCAGCTCAGAACACCAAGAGAAACAGGTTCTCCAATGTAACAGAGTATCAGAACAGCTGGAAAGATGAGAATTGAGGGAAATTACTCTGAAGAGGAGCACTGAAAAGAAATACAAGCCTTTATCCTGAGTAGAGTAAAACCCACTGAAGATCAAACATCAGATATGTCCACTTTTTGCAACCGTTTTGTCTGTTAATTAAATTTAGGGACAACAAAAATGCCTAGAAAAGGCAAAATTTAGTTTATGGGCAACAAAACAAGCCCCAGAAACTTCCAAGTCTAAGATTATGTCCCTGTTGTTCCATATCACAAAAGGTCTCCAGGTTTTACATCTTGACAAGTCCTGGACTTGCTCTTTTTGAGCTGATTTCTTATATTTCTCCTAAAGATTTCCACATTTCTTTCATTCTTAGGGCTGACTCCAGCTCCTACAGACTTAGGTTTAGACATAAAGAGAGAAAAGCAAATTCTGGTATCAGCAGCAACTTCAGTGATCAGAGATGGGAAAAAACCCTAAAAAGAGATGATTATGACAGCATTAAATCTCAGTAGTGATGGTGCAAGTGGTCAGATCTGACCCAACAAAGCATTTCAGGTGGTTACAAAAGAGTCACTGAGAGGTTATACAATATATTCATCCTTTTCCTCCTCCATAAAGTGCATTTACTCAGCCTGAGAGTAAGTACCACACCGAGAAAGGGATCTTAAAGCACTTCCCCAAGAGAGAGCAGAAGAAAATCAGAGTTATCTTGAATCCTACAGCCAGTTTGCGCCTCAGGGATTCTTGAAGACATTTGGGGAAAGCCCTTCTTGCTGCTGGAGCTGAGACCCTGCAGGCCGCTCTAGTAGAGGGTGGTGTGGGCAGAGCAGCTCCTGGTGCTATCTGAAAACCCCCACGTTGATGGAAAGAGCCACTTCTGGTTTGCGGGGCTTCACGGGGAGCTTCTCCTTGGAGAAAAAGGGATCCTGGACACGCTCCTGGCGGCTGGAAAACATGAATAATGCTGTTAATTACCAGTGCTGGGCCTTAGCACGGCAAGCGTGGCCTGAACTCTGAGTTCCAGTGGGCTGTGAAAGCCACCTTTGCAAGACCAGGCCAGCCAAGGGTTCATTTTCATCTCCACAGTGTGCTCCAGGAGGAAAAACCACGAGGTTCAGTGGAGGAACGCTGAGAGCCAGGAGTTCGAGTTACCCAAATGCTCCGTGCAGGATTACTGGGATTGTGTGCGCTCTGACAGCACCCAGCTACACCACTGGCCTCAAAAATTATCCAATTAGGCTGAGTCATGGAATGGTCTGGATTTCAAGGGAAATTAAGGACCACCCAGTGCCACCCCTACCATGGGCAAGGACACCTTCCACGATTTCAGTTCCTCCAAACCCCGTCCAACCTGGCCTTGGACACTTCCACAGATGGGGCAACCATAGGTCCCCCACACAGCAGCAAACACTCTGCATATTCCTAAAGAAAAATGAAACTAAATGCTCGATACCTTTTCCTCTTTTCCAGAGCCAGCTGCCTTTGCTTCTCTTTGCCAATATCGTCTCTGACGGTGCTGAAGTCCTTGGTGTCATCAAGGAGAAGGTTCTGTTATAAAAAAAGGATCGGAGAGATCCAAGTCAGAAAGTCAAACTATTTCCCAGCTGTTCCTCGACTGATACAATAAATTTCCAGCTTGTTTCTTTTGACTAGCTATGCACTGAATAATATCAAGGTAATTAGAATTGCAATGGTTTGAGCTGGAAGGGATATTAAAGATGATCCAGCCCCACCCCTGTCATGGCAGGGACACCTTCCACTATCCCAGGTTGCTCCAAGCCCCATCCAACCTGGCCAAGAACACTTCCAGGGATGGATTTCTTCCAATAGGCTAAAACAGCAGGACAGGACATCATGTTTTTCTCCTACTGCTCTAAAGCCCACCCAGAATGTTCTTTCCTTCTAACTAAGCCTGATTGCTAGCTCAGAGCTCAATGTTGGACAATTCCTTTTCACACCATAAAATAGAACTATCATAGTTTAGTAATCCATAATATGTAACAGGCTTAAAAATCACATTATAGATACAAAGGGCACTTCCTTGAATGTTAGAAAGTATTCAAAAAAAAAGTGAAAAAATGAGGGCATGAAAAGAGATCCAGGAGAAAAAGGAAAAGCAGCAGCAGCAAGAAATTTCCTAGCAACAGAAGGCAGTGTCCAAACCCCCATCCCAGTCCTCTCAGAAATGCAGCAGAATGAGAGAAGACCAGGAAGAAATGAAGATACTGTAATGGGGACATTGCATGAACCTGATCCTTGTGCAACAATTGAATCCAGGTAAATTTACCTTCACCCCAATGATGTCTCCATCCTTCAGGTGATAAGGTGCTGACTGCAAACTCTCCTGCTTTTTCCTCCTTTTCCTCTTGGAGATTTGCTGTGTCTGAATAAAATCAAAGCAGAAGAGTTTGGAATTCTCCTTAAATACAATCCCTAAGCCACCGCAACCCAAACCAAGACGTGCTCTTCTCCAACAACTGTTGGATTCTGTCATTCCAGATCTTACCCAGCTAGATATCGGCAGCCACTCAAATCTCTCAGGGAAGTATTTGGCTATTTCAATTTTATCTACAGGGAGACAATAGTGAGAAGCCACTCTTTGCCTCAGAGCCTGGGTTGTGCATTCCTTGGAGATATCCCACACCAAATCCCGGCAGTCAGAGTAGTCCCTCTCTCCTGGTATTCCCATCTGGACTCGCAGCAGCAGCTCATGGGGGCTGGCAGCAGGATGAGAGAACAGAAATTCTTCTGAGCCTTGCTTTCAGAATTCCTAGCTTTCCCCCCTCTCCTGCCCTCCCTCACTTTGTCTCTGGAAAACAATAAACAACTTTCAAAGTTTTCCCACATCCTGAGAGCCCTGAAGTCAAAAGCATCTCAGTGAAGGCTTCCCTCAAATGCAGAGCTGTAAGAAACAAGAGAAATACAGATCTCGAGCTCTTACCCCAAATTCTCTTCTTCTTGCAAGGGTTCTATGCAGATTTCCACTCTGGCACCCAGCCTGTAGTCACTGAAAACAGAACAGAGATTGTCTGCATGGCTCTGGAGCTGGGCTGGGAGCGATAGGGGTGCCCACCTGGAGGAGAGAAGGCTCCAGGGAGAGCTCAGAGCCCCTTCCAGTGCCCAAAGGGGCTCCAGGAGAGCTGGAGAGGGACTGGGGACAAGGGATGGAGGGACAGGACACAGGGAATGGCTCCCACTGCCAGAGGGCAGGGATGGATGGGATATTGGGAAGGAGTTGTTCCCTGTGAGGGCAGTGAGGCCCTGGCACAGAGTGCCCAGAGAAGCTGTGCTTGGAGCAGCCCCCCTGCAAGCGTCCAGGCAAGGCTGGACATTGGGGCTTGGAGCAGCCTGTGACAGTGGGAAGTGTCCCTGCCCATGGCAGTGGTGGGACTGCTCATCTTTAAGATCCTTTCCAACCCAGCCTGAGCTGATGAATCTCCCCACAGTCCATCCCACACCTAGCCTGCTGCACATTCCCCAGGAAAGCCACCTGAGTCTCCGCTTGTTGTCCCGGAGGAGCTTCCCGGGGCGTCCGCCCTCCACTGTCCAAGCTCTGAGGAATGAGGGCAGGGGCACAACCTGCTCCTGGAAGCAGGGTAAGATCAGAGCCTGAAAAACAGAAATACTTTCTCAATCATTTTAGCAGCCAGTCTACCTGGAAAAATAGAAAACTATTGCATTAGCTCTCAATAAAGAAAGAGGGCAAGGTGTCACTGTAGAGTTGATTCAGTGGCAATAAAGACTCCACAGATCAGAAGGCAAAAGGAGCAAAAAAGCCTTTATTAAGAAAGAACCCCACTTTTAAAATTGGGTTCATTAGCTAGGATCATATTGATTAACAGGTTAGACACCTCTCAGCCCATTCGTGAGAAGGAAGAACAACTTCTCAAAAACATCCTGAGACAAACATCATATGACATGTATAAAACAGGAGGTGTAGAATTGTTTGTAATTCTTCTCTGCACTCTCACAGCTTCAAGACAGTTTATGAGGACAGCCTGGGAAACTGAATTTCCTTCTCTGTGACCAGGCTGTCAACATCCACAGGCAAGATATTGAGATTTATTCCACACCAGCTGTTGCTTGTGGCCATGAGCAAAATACTCACTTTTCAACCTCAAAGGGAGTTGGATTTCCCTCCCTCTCAACGATTTTCAACTCAATCTCCATTTCCAAAGTACCCAATTTCTTTTTTAACCAAAACTTGAACAAGAGGGAGGGAATAAGGCTGTTGCAATCGTTACCCCAGTCTCTGGCAAAGTGCTGAGCTCCTCTAAGCCCTTCCCAAGGACACAACACTCCCCATGCTCAGCCAGTTCTCCTTGTCCAAGCTGCAAACAATTCTCCATAGCAGAAGCCTGGCAGACCCCAAAACTGAAGTCATACGCAAAAAATAAAAGTGTTGGTATGGAGCAGAATCAGGTGAGACATCCTTCTCCATGCAGTTCAAACAGAACAATCAACTGCTTAAACCACACAGAGCCTTTTGGTAGTACTGGGTTATACATTTTTGTGGCTGGTTTGTTTTTGTTTTTTCTGAGGTGTTTTGCTTGCTTGGTTTTTAGCATATTAAAACCATACAAAGGTATTTTAGTTTCTGGCCAAACAAAATGAGCCAGAACTTCCTGGCTGAGAAACCTGTCCACCCCAAAGCAATTCTTTATTAATCAGATTCCCCATACAGAAATTCAAAAAAAACAAAGATGCAGAAAACTAATACAGGAACAATGTGGAAATGGCAAAGCGGTTTTTTAGGAGGATCTTGTTATGTGTGCACTTCCAGTGGAGAGATTTTACACTGAAATAAAGACAAAAGCTGCAAGGCAGAGCTTCAGCTGAAGTGCAACAAAGCTCCCACAGGCCAGGACACGTGACAGGAAGGATGGGGACAGCAGGGACACTAAGGAAGTGTCTGAGCTACGTGCTCCAGCTGCCTCTTGGTACTTACCAGTGACCATGGCATAAATGCTATGGCCCAACAGACTAGAGACAGGGGAAAAGGAAATAAAAGAGAGCTGTTAATAGAGCTCAAGTCATCACAGCGCTGCTGCACAGTCCAACACAGGAGAACATCTAACCTGCATCTTCAGGTCTTCCAGAGAGGCCTCTCCTGATATCTCTATCCTGCCAGCATGACAGAGATCCAGGCCTGGGTGGGTGGGTTCTGGTGGAGCTTTGAAGGTGGGGAAAGGGAGGAGGAAGAAACAAATAAGAGAAGAGTCAATATGATTTGCACAGTACTGAGAGAACAGTCACTTCATGGTCACATTTTACTTAGAGAAGGAGTCTGGAGTTTACTTAGAACATCCAGGAATCCCAGACTGGTTTTAGTTGCAAGGGACCTTAAAGGTCCCCTCATTCCAACCCCCTGCCATGGCCATATCCAGCACACAAAATATATCCTGATGATTTCCAAACTGTTCCTATACAGATCCTATACTGCAAATTTCAGAACTGGGAGCAGTTATCCCCACTGATAATTAGTGTTAGTTATTGGTTAAACCCTCTGCAAGCAAAGCTAAATTGCTCTTAACTCCACTACTGAAATCAACAGGGAAGAAAGTGAAACTCCAAAAATATTTGAGGCAGAAGGAGAAAAATGCAAAGAAAACCTATACAAGGTCCTGCCCTGCAGCACAACTCGGCACCAGAGGAATATTACTTTTAATACAAAATGAAAAAACAATTTGTTTCCTGTTTTCCAGTTCTCTTATTTCCACTTCATTTTCTCCTCCCTTCTCAGCACTCACTTGATTTTGCTGCCCTGGCTGTTTTTTTATTTGGATTTGACCTTTAGAAGAACAAACACAGTTAAAACACTGCATTTAAGGTCTTTGATACTGTGCAAGCTTTACCTATCCCTCCTTTTACAGCTTCCCAAAAAGCAACACAGCCTGAAGGAAATGAAATGTGCCTTCAGGAGTCTGGCATTTGAAGCCAATCACATCTGTGCTCATGAAGGAGATGATTTACAATGCTGCCACTTCCTTCAGTAGGGAGACTGACAAATAAAGAGCTCCTGCTACAAAATTCAGTGGGGTTTTGAGCAAATCCAGCTGAGGAACATCCCTACAACAGGATTTTCCAGCATTTATGTTCAAAACTGCATCTGTCTCCTGAGTGGTCCTTCCACCAATAACCTTGATGCAACTCAACCTAGGCCCCTCCTAGGTTTCAGAAGGGTTTTAAGGCTTTGGATTAAAATTTGGGTTTGACTCAAAGAACAACGACAGATGATTCCTTTCAAAGCCAGCAAGCTCCTGGCCAAGCTCACCTGCTGCAGCAGACACCTGCAAAGCCTCCATCTTCCAGGTGATCCCATTTACCTGGTCTTGTACATTCTCTCCATGTTTCTTATGGCTTGAAGGCTTCAGCCACCAGAGGAGGATTTTAAGGAAACCCTGGAACAGAAAATAACAGGTGGCTCAAGTGTTGTGTGCAGACAAAGAAATTTTACCTTTAGCACAGGAAGAGAGAAAAGATTTGTTTAAAACTAAGCTTTGGAACAGGCTGCCCAGGGAAGTGGTGGAGTCACTGCTCCTGGAAGTGTGCAGAGAACGTGTGGATGTGGTTGCTGGAGAAGTGATTTAATGGGGAACACGATGCAAAAATAATGATGCTACAATTTTTCAAGGGACAACCTGTTCAGGGCCAGGTTGGACAGGACTTGGAGCAACCTGGGATAGTGGAAGGTGTCCCTGCCCATGGCAGGGTGGCACTGGATGGGGTTAAAGGTTCCTCCCAACCCACACTACTCTGGGATTCCAAACACTGCCCACTTTCCTTTTACCTTTTCTGGAAGCTTTCCTTCAGTTATAACCAAAGTGTCTCCTCTGCAAACGTTGAGTTCCTTCAAGGTGGCATTCTGCAGAAAGAGAAAACACAGCAGCCCTATCAGCCCACACCTGCCTTTCTCCCCAGGGAGCAAAGATCCAGTAGATTAAAACAGACTCCTCTTACTTCCTGACTTAATGGTTCCCCTGCTTCATAGCACCAGTCAAGCCTTCTCAAATGCCAGTTGTCACCTACCAAAACCCAAAAAGAGACACACAAAACACTGATTAGTCAATAATGCCAGTATGGGAAAACGTTACAAAACTCTTAAGTAGTGTCAAGGGTCCTTTTTCTTTTGTTCTTTATTTTTATTTGCTTTTTAAAAACAACTCTGACTAAATGAATTATCACTTTCATCTTCCTCAGACCTTTTGCTATATGAAAATAAACTTTTATTTGCACAAATGTCTCTTCCTCACCTATCTAATTATTTTCCCTGGTTTCAGAGGAAAGAGAAGGCATTCCCAAGTGTCAAATTATCATTTGAATCTATGACAAGCTCTTTAAAATGAAAAACTGTATTATAAAGATTTCATGTTTAGAATTCTTTCCCCTCCTCACATTACAATGACACACAAATCACTGAAACAAACTTACAAGGTTTAGGGTAGGAAGAGCTGTCTTAAAAAAATTTTTAAATCCTTAAAAATATGTAAATAACAACACAACTAACCTGATAATCCAGATTTCTCCAGCATTAAATTGAGACACTGAAAAAATAAACAGAGGAGTGTTGTGTCAGTGCTGAAGACTGGAAATAAATCTTTCAGCTAACCCATGTTAGAATTTCCTGACATAAGGAGTGACTGATTGCTGGTCAGTTCTTAAAGCAATATAATTAAAAACAGAGGATGTACTTGGACTATGTATCACAGATGAGATGGTTTTCAGGCCAAAAATTCACCACATCAGCTGTGCCAGCTTCCCGAAACTGGTAAAAAATTAAATGTATGCTGTCAGTTTGTTCCTTTACCTGAACAAATTCTACCCCAGAGTTTGCAGATGCACCTTTTGAAAAAAATCAAAGCTGCAAATTCAACACCAGACTGGTAGCACCAGAGTTTCCTTCACTCTGTGCATGGCTCTTCCCAACTCCTCTGCCTCAAGGTCTATTCAAGGAATATTGTCCAGGAGCCTGGGAGCAGAGCTGTGGGAGCAGCCTTACCTCTCTGACAGAGGCAGTCTCCTCCACAACTATCTCCATCTCAGGGCTGCAGTTTTGGTCACTCCCAACCATGAAGTACAGGAAGAGCTGAAAATGCAAATGTAAACTATGAGAATAAACATGGAAGTGCAAGAGCAATTCCTGTGGCAAGAATGTCAGCAAACAGCACTAAAATGGCACAAGAAGCAAAGGTAGTTGAGTTATGGCCATCAGCAGGTCCTCATTAGCCACCCCATGTCTCTAGAAATGCAGAGCTACTCCTTCCCCTGCACATCAAGGCCAGGTTGGACGTGGCTTAGAGCATCCTGGCATAGTGGAAGGTGTCCCTGCCCACAGCAGGGGGTGGAATTAAATGAGTTTTATCAGTCTGGGACATTTAACTTGCATATTCCAAGAGCAATATCCTCCCTCTTTTTGCCTTTGTTCTCTTTATGAAAGTCCCTGCACCAGGCTCCTCTCATCCCACACTGCTGTACCTGAGTGGAAGTTGGAGCTTTCCCACGACACAGCCCGAGCAAGCTTCCCATCTTCAGTTCTGCTTCCTTGACTGTGTAATCCTCAGGCACTTCAGGGAGGACAAATAAAAACATCAATTTTATCACCCTCAGAGCAAGCTAAAACCTTTCAGTGCCCTCTGGAGAGCTTAACTTGCTCAGCAGATGTGTGAGCATCCTATGAGGAGAACAAAGGCATGGAGATCTCCCAGAGTCCATTAGGAGCACAGGTGGATTAGGCATGCAAGCAATAAAACCAAGCTGAACACTGCAGTTTAACCAACCCCTATCTTTGTATTGGTACTGTTAATTAACTTTAAAACTGGCAAAAAAAACCCCATAGAATTGGTTCAGTTAAGCCTGAGAATCAGTGGAGTTATGGGTGGGTACTTCTCCCAGCAAAGGAAAAACAGGGGCTCAAAATCTCCCCAGTGAATTTCTTATAGAACAGTGATAGAATAAATCAATTTACCTGGAGACAGAAGTTTCCCACTGCCACTAACAGGTCTAAGACAGCTCTTAAAAAGGGCAGGAAAGAGAGAAGTATTAAGTAATTCAAATAGGAATAAAATAGGATTTTGGCTCAGAATTTCAGACAAGTAACACCTTTAAAATTAATTACAACAGGTTTATCTTAGAGGCCTCCCTCTGTGACATCAAAACTGTAACTGGAGAGAGACTCCGAGACTCCATCGACAGCCCCAGCTTTTATTTTTTCACTGAAAGGAAAATTCTACCACTAAATCCACTCAAAGTCAGTGAATTGTAACACTGGCAGATTGATAAAGCAGCTGAACACTTACCCAGCTCCTCCCCCAGCTGAAGCTCCCGGATCGCCTTCATTTTAATATCTGACATCACCTAAGGGGACATTAAAAGGGATATGAATACCTCCAGCCTGGAATGCCACCAACACCCGGTTCAAGTGCCAGTGCACAAAGACAATCCTTCCCCTCTCTTTTAGCTTTGGTTAACTGACACCATCTCAAACTTCCATTTACAGCATGGTCCAAAGAGAAAACTGTTTGACACTAAAACACTGGTTTAAGCTACCTGCAAATATCCCAGGGATTGTAACTCTGAGCTCAACACTAACTTCAGCAGGGAAAAGCTTCATCCCTGAAGCTAAATCAAAAGAGATGGGCCAATTGTAGTGGCCAAGCTGCTCAGGAAAGCAGAGTCCTTACTGTTTCAATAGTGGCAGTGATTTTAACATGTTTCTCCTCCTCTTCCACCCCACAGAAGTTTTTCACTTGGAGCCAGCTGATGTCATAGGTGAAGGCAGTCAAATTCCCACTTGCCACGTTGACAAAGCTATGGGAATCAGCAGTGCAAAGACAGTCAGAGACAGAAAAATTAAACATTGGTAGGGCTACATCACTCACCAGCACAGCTCCCAAATAAACAGATGACACCAAAGTTGTTCACAGTGATGGCATCTCAGAGCAGAGGGAGCACAGAGTGCCATGACACCACAAATCTGCCCCTGGCAGCTTTGGATTCACTGAGTATGAGTTCCCACTAGGTTTTGTCCCGTTTACAAGTGTAAATCAAAGGTTGTGAGTGGTGCTGCACTTTGAGGGCAAGAAAAATCTAACGGCTAAGAAATAACTGGTCTCCAAAACTTAGGATGAAAATACTCGTAAGCTCAAAGCGGTAAATAGTTACAAGGATATATATTGTTAGCATAATTTGAACTATAAAATTTTGCCAAAATTGCTTTCCTTCTTTAATTACGATCATAATCAAAAACATTACCTCTGGTCATGGCTGTCAAGGATCAGCACAGAGCACCCATCCCTGAGTCCAACACTTCGGACTGTTTCCTTCATGTCTTCCTCACAGAAAACTTCCCAGTTCTTGGCTTCTCTGTCTGCTCCTGAGCCGTTTTTGAGTATGATGCCCCCGGCTGGAGCCAAGGCTGAGTGCAGCTGCCCCAGGCTGGTGCTGCAGGGGAAGACGAGCTGGGCCTCACTGAAGTGCTGCCCCTTGCTGCCCTCGTTGTGCTCGGCCAAGCGAAGCACGTTGAGCACCACAGGCTCATGCTCAGGGCCCGTCAGCACCTTTGTGCCTCCAACCTGAGGGAAAGGAGGAAGGAATGCCAGCTGTGTGTGGGACTGATCCAGAAAATACAGGAGAGACTGGGTAGCGAGAATATTGAGACCAAAAATTACTCTCCCCTCACAAACAAAACTACTCGGTTTCTTACTGAACAAACAACCAGAGTAGCCCACAGGTGTTGAGAAGAGAAAGGAAAATGTTATCCAGAGAAGCTGTGGCTGCCCCTGGATTCCTGGAAGTGTCCAAGGGCAGGCTGGACGGGGCTTGGAGCAACCTGGAATAGTGGAAAGTATCCCTGTCCATGGCAGGGGGTGAAATGGGATTCTTAAGTCCCTTCCCAAACCATTCCATGGTTACAGCAGCTGAGAAACCAGTGGACATTTGGCAAAATCTAGAACAGAGGAATTTAGCCCCTCAGGACATTAAAGAATTACCCAAATGTGACTGAACACTGTGACTTTACATTTTAGAAGCTTGATCTTTCTGATATTCAACCTAAATTCAACCTTGTTCCTTGCTGAGGAAAATTTAATGACACAAAAGCTACAAAAGAAAAAACCAAAAATAAAACCAACACAACTGACTCTGCTACTATATGTTTGGGTGGTTTTGTTTGGTTTGGGGTGCTTTTTTTTTTTTGGAGAAAGCCAAAATAAAATGGATACTTTTACAATTAAAATAATTTAGAAGTAGCATTTTATTCCACTAGAGAGACAAAATAAAATGCTGTGCTTCATAACCACTTCCAGGTTAAGCAGAAGCCTTAATATTAAAAGGAAGATGGAAAACTACAAAAGCAGCACAGTATTTCCAGGAGAACTCGCACAGTCTTTTCTCTTCAGAGGTGATAAGGAAGGAGTGCTTGGCTCCTTTACCTCTTTCCCATTCCAGATGAAGATGTCTGCTCCATCAGCCAGTCCAATGCCATTCAGGGTCAGCTCATCTCCTAAAAAAACAGGAGCAAATCATCAAGATTTTGCTCCCCACAAAACACACAAACAGAGGCAGCAAGTTTTTAAAAGTCACTACACTTAAGGAACTGTACAAGCAGGGGGAAGAATATTTAGAGCAGCTCTCAGTGTCTCTCTATTTTGATGTCAACAACAATGGAGAGTTGGGTTATGTTCTGGTTCAACACTCATTTTCTGAAGCTTCAACACTCATTTTCTGAAGCTGACCACAGAACATAAAATCTAAAAGTTACTAAAGAAGTTTTTAAAGACTGACATTTGGAATTGCCTAACAAAGCAAAGCTGGAGACAAAAATGACAACTTGAAAAACTGATGTACCCTTAATAAATTAATTCTTTATGTGAGCATTTCCCTTTACAAAATTCCTGCTTCAGCTGAAGTCTAACCTACATTTTCCTTTGATGTCACCCTGGCTCCTCTCTTCTATCCTCTCCTTCACCTATTAGGCCAATCCTACGAAAGCAAACATCCACAAGCAAATCAAGGGCAAGACACAGACTGATACGTTCTTGTCAGCAAGTGCGCTTAACTTGCTCAAGATCTGCATTTCACAATAAAGATTTCACAGCAAAGTCTCCAAATCATTCATTCCACTAAGAAAAGTGAAATAAATAATTTAAATAACTTAACATGACTATGAGCCAGAAGAGTGTTCAGTAATACACATCTCCAGGATGGTTAAGAGATAAAACCTTTGATGGCTGCAGGAATTAAAATACATCAATAGCATGGAAGCCTGGCATGCAGAGCTCTTACCATCAAGCACCTGGTACAGGTGTAATCCTGCTGGTAAAGGCTTGGCCATGCTGAGAACCATGTCCCCTTCCCAAGATTCCAACATCTAGTTGGGAAAAATAACCAGAAAAATTATGTAAAGTAACAGTGAGCAGTCACTCACAGCACTCACAATAATTACAATCTGCTGAAAGCTGCCACAGCCTGGCTCCCAAGCTCACTTGGTAACACTTAATTGGTGACTCCTTGAAAAGACAAAGACAACTCTGTCACAAAAGGAAATATTAGTAAGATAAGAATAAGCCTGGAGTTCTGCATTGTCAGTCCATGGCCATGCCCCAGCAATTCAAATATAATTAGCTCATGTGAACTTTGAAGTCTCCATAGTTAAAATCCCAGCAATTTCATGGCTCCAAGAGACCCCACACCGTTTTTCCTCCTGTGTAAATCCATGTGAAGTTTTTACCCTCCTGAACACCATCTGCTGTTGAAAATTTCTCCCTGATGCAAAGATTGCAGCATAAGTATATTTGTAAAGGTTGCAGTGGCTCAAGTGAAAATGAAGTTTGAGTTCATTTGCTAGAGCAGGTACCTGGAACACTGCCTGCCGAAGGTCTCCCAGTGTTTTCCTTCTGTCAATAGTCAAATCCACCACGCTCTCTTTCCAAGAAAGTGAAGGATGCAAAGCCCCGTTGTGGAATTTATAGCAGGAGCTCAGGTGGAGATGTAAATCAATGCCATTGTTTGCTGAGTCACATTCAGCTCTTTGGGAAACAACACAACAAACTGGTGAATTTAACACCCAACAGATGTTTCTGTGTAGCTGTCCATGAACTGATCCCCCCAGGACTAAATTCCCTGTCACATTCCCTCCTCCTTTATACCTGTCCCTAGTTGTAGCAGCAAGCATTTAAAAAAATAAGGAGTGGAATTCACTCAGAAACAGAATCCCAAGATGGTTTGGGTGGGAAGAGACCTTAAAGCTCATCCAGCTTCCCCCCTGCCATGTGCAGGACCCCTTCCCCCACCACAGGCTGCTCCAAGCCCCATCCAGACTGGTCTTGGACACTTCCAGGGATGGGGCAGCCACAGTCTTCTGTGAAATATCCCAGAACTTGTCACTCTTGTGTCTGTACTTTGATATCTAAACTGTGATTCAGGTGTATCAGCACTTGTGTCCCTCAACACAAGGGAAAGTTTTGTTTAACCTGAATGCCACAAGCTCTTCACTCTTCTGGCAGAGAATATAATTCATCTGTAAATTCACAGTAAATCAAGTCCTTCACCCTTCTCCCAGTGGAAAACGCCCTCTATAAACACAATTAAGACAATGCATTCTACTCTTTCCAGAACTGCAGAGATTTTCACCAGAAAATGGTACAGTTTGAAACTGTACATATGCTTCCCTTGAAATTCTGTAGGCTGCCTGCTAATAGGGAAGGCAGAGAACCAGCAGAATATGGATATATAAATTATATTCTTCAATTAACCTCTGACACTGAACCATTTCAATTCTGACTCTGCTCAAGGAACTGCTTTCCTTTTGAATCCCTTGGGAGTCCTGCATATAAGAGCTGTTTGAGTACAGTGACACCAATGATACCTCTTTTTTTGCAGCTCTGTATTAGCAGCATTCATTTCATTCAGCAGGTGCTCAGGAATTTGGTACCTTGGATTTCCTTGTGCTGCAACAAAAAATATAGGCTTAAAAGGTGGTTTGGCAAACAAGAAAAGTGATCAAGAGGAGACATCACAGTACAATAATCACCAAAAACTCAACTGCAAAACAATATAAAGAACAAACAAATGCTTTTACTCCTTCCAATCAACCTTTCTTTAAGGGAAATTAACACATAAATACCATTAACAACAACTTGTATTTGTTTCAACTGATGCTCTGCCATTATTTGTGGAGCATAATGAAAAAAATTAATCAGCTACAGCCAATTAACAGGTCACCTCCTGCTTGTATCTTCATTTAACTCTTTTTTCAAATGATCACTATAAGGAAAACTGGGTAAAATAAAGCTTGGAAAGGACAAAAAAAAACTTTCCAGAAAAAATGCCAAAGCAGGAGGCCCCCCCCCAGAATCTCCAGATGAGCTTTGTGTACCTTCAGAGGGCCTTTTCAGCTGAGCTTTTCTGTAGAATAGCATGTAGGCACTCTCTTTACCCTGGAACTGCTTCTCAATGTCCTTCTCCCTGATGGGCTGGACTTTGGAATCATTCAGATCAAACCAGTGGCACCCAGCAGAAGCAGCCCTTGGCCTTGGGGGGTTTTTCTCACAGTTCCACTGGACATCATTCTTCTGGGAAGGGCTCTGGAGATTCTGTCCATGAGAATCCAGCTCGAACAGGAGCTTGTGTGCTTCCTTCAGGCCCACCTTATTTCCATCGGGGCTCAGCTGGAATATCTGAGGATGATTCTGCAAATACTGAAAGGGAAGCAAGGACAGGATGAAGAAGATGCCAAGTTTTAAATGCAGCAGCCTGCATTAAGCTGCTCCACCTGATCCTCCTCAAAGTGAAACACAAACCCCATTAATTCAACCTTCATTTTATGGTGCTTCCTCATGTATTTTCTCCGTTTACCTCTGCAAAAGCCTCACATCCACATTTCAACACCTACATTTAAATAATTATTGTGGAAACTGCAGGGAGCTCCCTTCAAAAAAACAAGCAAACATCAGTTTTGCACTTATCTACAACACAAATGCTGAAGTATTTTCCTTAAGACATCACAAAATACAGCAACCAACTGGAAAACAAGGTTTTCAATATTGGAGTATTAATTTCATAACATGCTGTAAACAGCCAAAAAATGGGATACATTTTCAAACACTGATTTCTGTTCAGTAAGGTTAATTTTTTACAGGCCAGCCACAGAGATGGGAAAAAAAAGCACAGAAAGTGTCAGGCAGACAATTCCTTTGGAATCTTAAGTTCCCCAGCCTGTTAATTCACATTAGAAACCTCTCCTTGCACATGCTAATCCAAGGGTCCATATTCTCAATTATCACCCTCCTAACTATTCAATAAGAATAGAAATTATTACAAAAGTTACCTAAAACCAAAACTAGCAAACCTGTGATTACCTTTCGCAATGCTCCATACTGTTTTCTGTATTTCTTATTCCAGGACACCCCTTTCTTCTCCAGTAATTTCTGCCCCAATTGATCCACGGGAATTTGTTTACCTTCTTCCTGCAGAGAAATGAAAAATTAAGGTAACAAAGCCTACAGAAGTCAAGGGATCAACACAATGAAGCTAATTTTGAAGCGTTTAAATAATTCCTGGTTTTTAATAAGCTGCTGTAGCATCATCTGGAGCTGGGTCAGAGGGGGTTTAGGTTGGATATCAGAGAAAGGTTCTTCCCCTACAGGGTGCTGGGGCACTGAGCAGGCTCCCCAGGGAATGAGCACATTCTCAAGGCTGCCAGAGCTCCAGGACAACACTCTCAGGGATGCACAGGGTGGGATTGTTGGGGTGTCTGTGCAGGGCCAGGAGCTGGATCAGTGCTCCTTGTGGGTCCCTTCCAACTCTGGATATTCTGATTCCTTTTGCAACAGCTTTGCTGAACAGTTTTAGAAATACTCCAAAGGATCTTTTAGGTACAAAGAGCCACTCTTAAGCTTAAAGCAAAGTTTTAAATGCTTCACACCAAGTGCAGAAGATGTCTGGACCCTTAAGCCTGCCCACTTCCACAATACCAACCCCTTGCAGGTTCTCCAGCTCCAAAACCAAAGCAATGAACTCCTTACATACCATACCTCTGATAAAATCCCTTTTAAGACTGCCAATGGGTTTTCTGTTTCTTTTGCATTCTCAGTGTCTCTTAAAGCCTTCTCTTCAATCAGCCCATCCTCTTCTTCCTGGATAAGAAAGACACTCATAATATATTGTGGTTTCACATACAGTTAGAGGATTGCATTACTCTGTGCTGACATCACCATGCACAATTTAGGAGTGTGAAGGACATTCTGATAAACTGCCCTTCTCAATGTGGCAAGACACACAAAGCCTCATCAAAATACTAATTAAATTTAGATGCACATTCATCCATTAGCTCTTAGTATTTTTCAGAAAAGTACAACCTTAAATCAAGGAACAAAAGCCTTTAGGACTTACTTGGAGTTGCCAGTTTCCTAATTCATCCACATCTCTGATATAAACATGATAGTGTCCTCCATAGCAGCCACCTTTGTGTATAATAACAGAGAAGAGCTCATACATGTACTCTGAATCATCCATTTCAGTCTTTAAAAAGAAAAACAGTAATTGTAACAACAACTGAGGTCAGTCTCTTACAAAAGAGCAGCTTTATACCTTCAGCATCACTTCAGACATTTCTCTGTGTATTTGCACATGCAGAGACTGAAATGGTTTTTGAGGGTTGGGGACACAAGGAAGGACTGGCACAAGCCACAGAGCAAGGCACAGGCTGATAAATCATAAAATCCCAGAATGGTTTGGGTTGGAGGAACCTTAAAATTCATCTGAGTTCCTGCCATGGGAAGGGACAACTTCCACTAGCCCAGGTGGCTCCAAGTCCTGTCCAAGCTGGCCTTGGACACTTCCAGGGATGGGGCAGCCACAGCTTCCCTGGGCAGTCTGTGTTATTAAACAAGCAGGATTCTGAACCATACTGGAAAGTCAAAATATTTTCAATTTCAATGTTTGTTCACAATCAAGCTTATTTTGTTAAAAACAGGAGAGAGAAAAGAAGCAACACTTAGAAACACTAAAACAGGGCAGGGGGAGGAAGCTTACTCAAATGCAAACACTGAGAAATTTCCAAGCTTGCATTGCAACACTTCAAGAAGAAAAAATGTCTGTTCCATAACAGTGCCTCTGTTATGTTGTTTAAGGATCAAAATTTGTCATCAAGCAATGACATAGCTCAGTTAATAATCAGAAACATTTATGAATGCAAATAGAGATTCATGAGAAAAATGGAATAACTACAGGCACCCAAAGTACATACTGCTATCAGAGAATAACCACACAAAAATAAATTTCAATTTCCATTTCCAGATAATAACCTTCCTGTGAAGGAAAGGGTAAAATAATTACTCAAAAGTTATCTAGCCTTCCCCCTTGTAGCTATAAGGTAGCTCAGCTCAGAAGTGGAGGAGGACACCACAAAGTTACTCAAATACCTGACAAAATGCAACATAAAAGATAACCTCAAGCTGTAGGTTCTCTGCTGAGCATACAGAAACTTTTAACAGATGTTAACAGTGCCCACCTGCTCACAGAAAGGCCTCAGGTTGATCTGGATGGGGAACGTGTAGCAGCTTGTTTCCTTGTACCTCTCACACTTCTCAAAGTCAAAGTTAAACCTCAGGAGAGAAACAGTGAGGAAGGGAGGCAGCTTGCGGAGTTTAGCAGACTGAGAAGGGATTAAAAAAAAACAACACTTTAAGCACAGACTTAGAACAAAACTGCGCTTCCACCTTGATCTGGCCAAATCCTTTTCCACCAAAGCTTTGTTATCACCAGAGAGACGAGACCAGCGCACTCATTTTTGAGGTGTCTTCACTAATTCTCAATTTCTCTTCCAAATACACAGCCTAAAAGTGACCCAGATCTTCTCCCCCTGTTGAGCCTCACATCCTCCTTGACTGGTGATCACCAGTCCCATACTTGATCTGCCACAGCAAATAAAGGACACTGGTGAAATTCCAGTCAGTAATGACATTTCCATAGCCCATGGGCTCTATAAAGGCAGTCAAAGAACAACCAGGAGCTAAAGTCTCCTTCACTTCTACAGGGGAGCACCCTCCAGGCAGGAAAGCCAGGATAATCCATTTTAATGACTCCAGATTAATCCAGATCCAACCACTTGATGGGTGAGCACAAGAAGAACCCTCATGAGAAGTAAAACCAACCATCTTGTACCACCTGTGACGGCAGGTGTGGGTTCCATGGCCACATTTCTGAGCCTTTCCAATGTCTCCATCCTCCTCTCCACCGGCAGAGCCATACCAGGAACACACCCAGAGTTTACAAAATTCCCTGATCTGGGAACTCCATTTGCATCCACAGCCTGGCAACCCCCAGCTCTGTGATTTCCTAGCAAAATTCAGCTCAGCTTGGCTGAGCAGCTTTAGAAATACTCCAAAGGATCTTTTACTGTACAAAGAGATAAGGTGAGCTGGTTCTGGGGTCTGTCTGAGCCCCAGCTGCCACAGACATCCCAGACAGCAATGTCCCACAAGGAACACCCTGTCCAAGGGGTCCCAGGCAGAGCACCAATGCAAGCAAGCCCTGGGGTTTCAGGCAGTCAGCTCTCTCAGTGATTTCAGCTCTCGGTGATTTCCAGCGCAGCTTGCAAGTACTGTGGCTGACTCAGGGACAAGAGATGAGAAGAGCTGTGTGGGGCTCCACAGAATCCTTTACTGGCAGCTTCTGTGAAGGGGGGGCCCAGTGACAGCTTCATCCACTGAGTTGGGCAGAAGCAAGGATTTTTATAGGGTAGGTAAGGATTGGGAAAAGGGCCTGTAGTATATGGTAGAGGGAAGTGAAATGTCCCATGGTTTCACAGAGATAACGAGGGGTCCCGAGGCACGAAGGTCTTTTGGGGACCCCTTTGACAAAAAGGGTCTTTTGGTCCAGTCACCATGACTAAGCAATTCTTATCTAGGGGACAGCTTGCCAAGGAGGAAGCTTTTCAGAGGCCTCTGTGACTGCCACAAAGAGCCACTCTTAATATTAAAGCCAAGTTTCAAATGCTTCACACCAAGTTCAGAAGAGCTCTGGACACTTCAGCCTGCCCACTCTCACCAACCCCTTGCAGGTCCCACTGTCCTCTGGCATGGATGAGCACTTGTGAGAGGCAGAAAACTTACCCTGTACCGCCTTGAACCCAGCCCAGTTAAACCCCAGCCAGCCCTTGCAACAAGACGTGAGGCACTGCTGAGTGTTCCTGAACTCCCAAGTCACTGATTAACCTGGCCTGATCTCAGCTTCCCTTCAAACTCCTCCCTCCACATGCAGAGGGCCGCAGGGTTCGGATTTCACCCATCCTGCAGGAGGCCAAGGAGCTCTGCTGCTGTGACCAGGGCAGAGTGTCAGCCTGAGTCTACTTTCACCTACAAGAACAGCAACAGATCCCATTCCCTGCACAGAGCAACAGCTGCTTGTTGTTTCTTCTCCCCCATGTTCTTCTCTCACAAGTGAATTTCCATTATTTCTCTCACTGCACATTTTTATTTTATGCTTTTAGCTTATCTTTTAGCCAATCCTCCAAAATGCCCAGAGGAAGGTGCAGCAGAGGTGTTGAATGAGTCAATACTCTCCAAATATATATTATACCACACTCAGTGTTAGGGGAGAAAAAACTGCAACAACATTTGGGAAATGAGCCATAGGAGCTTTTCTTGACATTCCTGCTGAGATTTCATAGAATCCCAGAATGGCCTGGGTTGGAAGGGACCATAAAACCCATTCACTGCTACTCCTTGCCATGGGCACAGACACCTTCCACTATCCCAGGTTGCTCCAAACCCAGCTTTGGACACTTCCAGGGATCCAGGGGCAGCTGCAGCTTCTCTGGGCACCCTGCGCCAGGGCCTCACCACCCTCAGAGAGAAGATTTTTTTCCTACTATCCCATCTAGCCCTACATCATCCCACCCCAAGGTGTTACCTTTGAAGCTTCAACCAGTTTATCACAGGCTCCACATCGATACAAGTTGTCATTCTCAAAGTACTCTTCTTCCACATACATATTCCACAAGGCCTCCTCCAAGCCAGCCACACCTTTCACTGCTACTGTGAGGTCTAAGAAATCTTCCTATGCAGAAAGGACAAGAAGAAACAAGCTTCAGAGGGGTGTAAGTTTGTGGTGATTAGAAAGATGCCTATCCTATTCATCACAGTGATGGGCAAAATAAACCTCTCCCACCGTCACAGAAATTAATTTTTAAAAACTGTTTTTTTTAAATTACAGAGAGTATAAAATGCTGTCAAGATACATTTTGCTGTCCCCTCACTGCACTCTGTGCTAACTACATCTACCAACAGCAGGGGCTTGTGAAGTCAGAAATGCAAAACATTTGGGTTTTTTACCTCTCATTTACAAAATGCAGCCAAAGACTTCAAGTCCGATGCTCACTACCTGGATTCAACAAGGCACCCAACAAGGAGGACATTATTTTTGGACTTCAAAAGCAAGAAGATTTAAAGTCAACAGCGTGAAGAGGCCCCCCTGGTGGAAGATCCCTGCCTTTACCTGTCTCTCACTGACGTTCTTGCACTCCTTACAAACAATCTGGTTGACAACGGTGCCATGGTACAGGCGGTTGATGAGGTCATGGCCCGATGTCCCCACAAGGGAAGTCTCCAAAGCACTGAAGAGGATCCTGTTCAATTCCTGCACATCGTGCTGCCTCATCTCCTGCAGGAAGAAAACCAAACAGGAAGGAATGAAACGCTGCCGTGCTTGACTTATGGCTTAAAAATAACATATCAAGTGTCCCAGTGTCTCAATGACTACTCATACATTTACTCCTTGAGAAGTGATATACTATATTATTGTTATTGTAAATTTGGTTATGCTACAACCCACCTAAGACACTTTCACTCGGATAGAATCAGAGAATTCCAGAGTGGTTTGGGTTGGAAGGACCTTAAAGATCATTTTGTTCCACCCCCTGCCATGGGCAGGGACACCATCCACTAACCCAGGGTGCTCCAAGCCCTGTCCAGCCTGGCCTTGGACACTTTCAGGGATCCAGGGGCAGCCACAGCTTCTCTGGGCACCCTGTGCCAGGACCTGCCCACCCTCACAGGGAACAATTCCTTCCCAATATTCCATTTAAACCTGCTCTCTGTCAATTTGAAGCCATCCCCTAGATTTAGATTAATCTCTGACTGACACAGTTCAACTTGGGTAAGAATCTAAGTATCTGAGGACAAGAAGCCTGTTGGAAAAACACTCCTGTAAAAACAAAAGAAAAGCAACCGGAATCCTATCTAAGGGAACAATCATCTTCTGTTCCTCCCTGTAAACAACTGCCATGGACTCCACGTGGAGATCCAACAGGATACACCAAGAGTTGACCCAATTCAACACCATCTCCACAGCTTGAAGGATTTTAAGGCATTTCCTAAATGGCAGACCTCCAGAACCCATCTCTATCCAGGGAGAAGTGTGTGGGGATGGAGACTGGCACCTCATGGCTGCTCCAGCCGAAGCTCTCAGTGAGGTCTGTGGTGGATGCAGCCTGCTGATCCAGGAGCAGGAGCTGAGCAAACAGGCGCTGCAGCTGCAGCGGGATTATCCGAACCTGGGAACAACAGCAAGGGAACACAGCCAGCACATCAGACACAGCCTTCAAACCAGTCAGCTCGACAAAAACAGAAACAATTTACTACAGATAAACTACCCCTGCCTATTTCATAATGCACATTACTCAATTCACACCAAGCAGTCAGACTTTGTTCCCAAAAATCTTCAGTGCCTCACCTGACACAGCCAAGCAAAATGGTTTGGGGTGGGAGGGACCTTCAAGCCCATCCCATTCCATCCCTGCCATGGGCAGGGACCCCTTCCACTGAACCCAGGTTGCTCCAAGCCATGTTCAGCCTGGCCTTGGATGCTTCCAGGGATCCAGGGGCAGCCACAGCTTCTCTGGGCACCCTGTGCACCTTTGGGCACCTCCCCACCCTCACAGGGAACAATCCCTTCCCAATATCCCATCCATCCCTGCCCCCTGACAGTGAGAAGCCATTTGCTGTGTCCTGTCCCTCCATGCCTTATCCCAAGTCGCTCTCCAGTTCTCCTGAAGGGCCTGGTGGTGGGGTGGAATGAGGTGGGAGGGAGAGCATCTCAGCAGAAACAGACACCATATCTGATTTCTGAAGACAAACCTTATGGCAATGAAAGCTCAGAATTGTGTGGAAAACCCAGTATCAGCCAGACCAAACTGGCTCTCGGTGTCAAATTAGGTTTTTACTCATTTTCTTAAGTTTCACATGAAATGGAACCATATTCCTCCAAATCAACATCGGACGGTGACAAACAAGAAAATTCCCAACACCTTTGCATCTGGTTTCCTGCTGTCATCCAGAGTCCCCAGTTCTTCAGGTCCCAGGGAGAACAAAGCCTCTGCAATTAGTAAAAAAATATCATTTAAAACCACAACATCCTCTCTTTAAAAAACTAATGTATTTTAATGGCAAACTCTAGGATTTTATTCAGCAATAATTTATTTAAAGTGAACCGTGCCCCAAAATCACCTGAGTCCACTATGTTTCTTAAATAAACAACCAGAAGTGCAAGTCCCACTCAAATATCAATACCAACATTATTTTAAGAAGGTTTTGAGCACCTCACCTCTAAATTCAGGTGTGAAAAGCAGAGTCTGCAGAAGGGAGTTGAGGTAGCAGGTCCCACCCTGATTTTTGATTCCACTGAGGTTGGTGAAATCCCTGGGAGCTGGAGGCTCAGACTCTCTGGGCTTTGATTTCTTCCCTTTTCCACAATGATTGTTGGAAATAAAGGAAAAATCCTCTTCAAATAAGTCCCCAAACATTGTGAAAGCAGAAGAGTCCTTTAAAAAGGTAAAATAAGCATTTACTATTGAAAAAATGCAGCTGAACCTACCCACCTCAAATCCTCCAAGATAAACCTGGAAGCCCAGACTGAAGAATTTATTTGTGTTTTTTCCACCTTATCCCAGCCATTCTAAAAATGAATCCATGTAAAAGTGTAAATTAATGCAACAAAAAAATAAAAACTAAAACAAAAAAAAACCCCAACAGGATGAATTAAACACATTTCTGTTACGACAGGTCTGAGGAGACTTTTCACCAGAATCAAACCCACCACAATTCCATTTTGCACAAAGCTGTTATTTGTTCCTACAAGTGAACTGTCCCTTACCTTGGATTATCCTTGTCCACCTCCTCCAAACCCCTGTGACTTCTTCATCTGGGACATTAAAGCAGAAAGATTTTAAAGTCTCACTTTCCCAATGAACATAAATAAGAATTAAATCACTTTGCATCAGCATTTTCCTCCTCTGACTGCTTTAAAATATCTGGAAAGGCCCCTCCTCCCAAGCTGCTGGATGGAATTCCGGGGCTTGGCACTCATTCCAAGCTTTCTCCCAGCCCTCATTCCTGTTTCCAGTCAGCCCTGTTGCACTTTAGTATTTGGATTCTTCTCCTCCCTGAAAACCCAGCAGCTCCTGGGTGGATCATCTGTCCCAAAAAGGGACCATATCCAGGAGACACCACCCACCCACCACTCTGGAGAGGCACTCGATGCCAAATGCTCCCTCGCTGCTTATTTCTGGATCCTCCTTCCCTTGAGAACCCCACAGGAAGAGCAGTTGGAAGAGAGGCTGGATGGCCCAGTACTTTCACAAAGCAGGGAGAGCTCAGAGCACAGGGTCTCAGGCTGGAATAAATCCATGGCAGGAGAAACCAACATCCTGGAATAAACCCACAGCAAGAGATCCCTAAACCTCTTTAACATTTCCATGACAGGAGATCCACCAAGCCCTCTAATAAACCTATGAGATTCCTAAACTCTGCTAATAAATCCATAGCACGAGAGCACAAACCCCTCTAATAATTCCATGACAGGAAATCCCCAAAACCCTTTAAGATATCAATGACAAACGATCCCAAACCCCTGTAATAAGCCCGCAGCAGAAGATGCCAAACCCCTCCAATAGACCCGTGACTGGGTATCCCAAACCCCCCGAATAAACCCGTGACAGGAGATCCCAAAGCCCTCTAATAAACCCATTCCAGAAACCGCAGTAAAAAGAGGAACCCGGATGGTTGCACACTCACCGTGCCCGGCCCGGCCCTAGAGCCACGGCCCCTCGGCCGCCGCCATATTTGTTGTGTGGCGCCGCGCAAAGCACGCCGGGACCGAGGGCCGTGCCCGCGCACAGCGTGCTGGGAGTTGTAGTTTCCGCATCATGTGGGCAGGCGGTGTCATGGGAACGTGTGGCACATTCATCCCTGTAAGTGTTCCAGGACACACTCGATGAGAGCTTGGAGCAACCTGGGATAGTAGAAAGTGTCTCTGCCCATGGCACAGCGGAACGGGATGAGCTTTTTGATTGCCCTTTCTGAGTCCTTCAGCTGCAATATTCCCTATTCTCCACTTGAAGAGCTGGTCTCAGAGTTCCTCCAAAAACCAATGACAATCGATGACAATGACAAAGCCTTTAAGTCATGGCTCCATCTGGCTGAGGAGAATCGACTTTGTCTTTGAGTATCCCATGCCTGTCATGCCCAACATGGTTTTCATCGGAGGCATCCACTGTGGAGGGAAGAAGAAGCCATTATCTCAGGTCAGTGGCTGTCTGGGAGAGGTTGTGGCAGTCACACACCACATGATCCATGTGAGGTATTTGATAGGGAGGTATCTTATCTCTGTCTTGGAAGGAGACTATTTACAAGAGCCTGAAGTGATGGCACAAGGTTAATGGCAGCTTTAAGCAGCTGGAGAAAAGGATTAGATGGCATATGGGGAAGAAATTCTTCCCTGTCACGGTGCCCAGGCCCTGGCACAGGGTGCCCAGAGAAGCTGTGGCTGCCCGTGGATCCCAGGAAGTGTCCCAGGCCAGGTCGGATGGGGCTTGTGGTAGTGGAAGGTGTCCCTGCCCATGGCAGGG
>VXBU01014865.1:19882-38155 GCA_013400315.1 Bombycilla garrulus
CGGAAATCCCCGCGTCCCGCACCGGAGCGTCCCGCCCGCACCGGGCCCTCCCGCGTCCCACCCGCACCGGATCGTCCCGCCCGCACCGGGCCCCCTCGCGTCCCGCACCGGGTTCCCCCGCGTGTCCTCCTCCTTCCCCCGTCTCCTGCCGCGGGGACGCGGGGCGGGAGCGTGGAGGGATTGTCCCGCTCTGCTGGTGCGGCCTCAGCTTGAGTCCTGCGCGTAGTTTTAGGCGCCACAGTGTAAGAGCGATACCGAGGTGCTGGCGTCCAAAGGAGGGCAGCGGCCGCGGTGGAAGGCCTCGAGGAGGCCTGAGGAGGAGCGGCTGAGGTTACTTGGTGTGTTCAGCCTGGAGGAGAGACCTCATGGCAGTCTAAAACTTACTCGTGAGGGGAAGCAGAGGGGCAGCTCTGATCTCTGCGCTCTGCGATCAGTGGCAGATCCTGAGGGAACGGCTGGAACTGTGTCCAGCGAGGTTTAGGGTGCCTACCGGGGAAAGGGTTTTTCCCCCAAAAGGTGCTGGGGCACTGCCCAGGCTCCCCAGGGAATGGTCACGGCCCTGAGGCTGCCAGAGCTCCAGGAGCGCTTGGACAACGCTCTGAGGCACGGGGTGGGATTGTCGAAGAGTTCAGTGCAGGGCCAGGAATTGGACTCCATGATCCTTGAGGGTCTGTTCTGTGATTCTGCGACCCCGCTGGCGATTTTGTTCTGGTGACTCATCAGGGCCGCCCCGAGGGGCTTGGGGTGGAGGAGGGGGAAGGTGCTGGGACAAAGGCGGCACCAGGAGCCTCCCTTCGCCCTCCGTGTCCTCCTGCAGGGCTGCCCCTCTGCTCCGGATGTGTTCCAGGCAGGAAAATCCCGGCTTTAAGCGTTCGCGGGGGTTTTGTGGCTTCAAAACAAAAACCTGGCACGGGTCTGGTTTTTTCTGCCGTGCTTTTAGAGTCATAGCAAGGCTTGGGTTGGAAGGGACCTTAGAGATCATCCAGTTGCACTCAGTATTTTTCTGCTGGAGAGCTGTACCCTGGTGACATTGAAATAATCACGCTGCAGACTTGGGCATGGTAGGACTCAAAGTAGCAAAATCCAAATTAAAAAATTCTTGACTGGTTCTTCCAGTGCAAGTTTTGGCACAGGATTTGCCCATCAGGACTGGGCAGTTGTTGCAAACCGGGAGCACCAACCATTTGTCCCTGCCTTGTAAGCTGCTTATTTCCTGCATGTTCTCAATTTGTAAATCCTAAAAATGTAGGAGGCTGGATAAGTGATGGGAATATCACACTGGAATGGTTTGGGCTGGAAGGGACCTTAGAGGTGATCCAGTTCCAGCACACATTGCATGAGGCCTGGTTTAAATAGCTGGGTTTTGCTCTGAAAGTTTTTATTTGCTTCTGGGACTTAATCACTGTCTGGTGTCTCATGAGAGACTGGTCAGGTCTGACTTCCCGAGCTCCAGTTTATTCTGTGGAATATCATCAGCTCCTTTCCTGAGCAGGCTGGGCTGTCCCAGAGCTTGTTCCCAGTCTGAGGCTGTGATCCTTCAGAGCTGTAATAGGATTGGGGCTTAATCAGAGAGGGAAATTTTCTTTATTCTCCTTCCCCAAAAGCGCTCAGAGGGAAAGGTGAGAGCGTAGAACAAATCCAGCTGCTCCAGCCCTCGGAAGGAAACTCTGGTTTAAAGCTGTTGTGAGAGGCAAGTGTGGCTGGGAAGTCATGAATTCACCTCTCAGGTGTGTTGGCATGGCTAGGGAGGGGCCCTGGGAGTTTTATTTGCTGTAATTAATTAATGTTTGGGCTGGTTTGGGTGAAGAAAAGTGCTGATCTTGATCCTTCTGTCCTGCAGCTAATGGGGGCTGTGCTGAGGTGTTGATCAGAGCTGTTCATCAAACCCCAGTTTATTTATGTAGGCAAAGAGTTTGTGCTTTTGGTGAGTTTAGTGTGGAGGGATTTGACAGCTGGTCTGTAAGCCAAAGAAGAAATAGTTGATAAATTCAGAGTATATCCATAGCAAGGAAGAAGACAAGGTCATTAACATGGAAACAAATTTAAAAAATTCATAAAGAATTTTTATAGTTAAGCTACGTGCATCAATAAATGTGTGTATGTGCCTTATTAACTGTTTACAAAACTTTTTCTTAATATATTGATGTTAATTGTTTTGCACCAATGAATATAATTAGTAATGGGATATAGTTAATGGCTTATTAAGAGTATATAAACTGTAGAACACACAGAATATAGAAAACACCATTGTTATTCTGCTCAAAAGTGTATGTATATGAATATATATAATGTTCAACCCAACAGTAACATTTTTTGGTGGTTTTAAAACATCTTTTCATGTTTTTTTACTAATCCTGAGTTGATTTGCTCCAGCAGCAAACTTTGTTCATGGCAACAAAGAATAAATTAGCAATGAAAATTCTCCCAGGAAGAAGCGAGGTGGAACACTTGGTTAAAACTTATTATACAGCTGCAACTTCTGAGGAGACTTTATCCAACTTTGAGCTCCTGAGGTGATCCCTGGGGGGAATTCTGCTGTGCCTGTCAGGATCTCACTGCTGGGGGGGACACACTCACCTGCCCAAAACCAGGCTGGGCTGGATGGAAGTAGTGTGCTGCAGTCTGTAAATCTGGAGCTTTGTGGAGCTGTGGGGTTTGGGGTGGAGGCAGCAGCTGTGAACTGTAACCACTGAAGAGCTGAGGGGACACTCAGCAGGGTTTGCAGCTCCTTGCCAAGAGGCAGCAGCAGGCTCTGCTCTTTGTGACGAGGGGCAGGAGCTGAGGGAACAGCTGGAGCTGTGGCAGGGGAGGTTTAGGGTTGGATATTTGGAAAAGGTTCTTCCCCCGAGGGTCCTGGACCCAAGGCTGGCACAGCTCCAGGAGTGTTTGGAAAATGCCCTCAGGGATGCACAGGGTGGGATTGTTGGGGTCTGTGCTCGTGGATCCCTTCCAACTCAGGATAGTCTATGAATTTTACAGGTTTATATGGATTTAATAACTGCCAGCCTGTAAACTGTTAGGAGCAAAAGTTTTTTGGGATGGAGCGTGGGTGAGACCTTGGGAAAGGGTTGGTGGGGCAGGAGCACTCACAGCTGTCCTGCACCATGCCACATCTGGATTTCTGCTGTGGTCCTGCACCATGCCACATCTGGATTTCTGGAAACTGTGGCCCTGCTCAGTGTCCTCAAACCACAGAGAATCCCAAGGCTGAGGATTCCTGGCTGTTGGTATTTCACAGGCTGTGTACAGGACTGTGGATTTCCATACAGCTGCTGGAGCTGGCCTTGAGCAAGCCAGCTTTGCTGTTTCAGGCCATGTAGGGTGACTACAAATAATTCATGGTGGAATTGGAAGGTTTCAGTGACCTCTCTCCTTGGAGACAGCTCGGTGTTCTCTCAGAACACAGCTGGTACTCTTACAAGGATGTAAAATAGATTAATCTCATCTACCAAAACACCCCAGAACAAACCATAAGCTCAAACCTGGTTGATCAAGAAAATGTCACTAACCACACATAAAGACTTTACTGAGTGCAGCAGTAGATCGGCTGGTTTTATGTCACTATTAGGAAATTAGAGTTACTTATTTTCCCTAAAAATAACAGCACAGCAGAGGGTTTTGTGTCCTGTGTGTGGAGAGGGAAGGTGGTCAAGGGACAGTTGTGGCTGGTGGGGCCACCTGAGCCAAGCCTGGCTGCTCCCAGAGCACAGCCTGTGAACTGGCTGCTGTTGGGCAAGGCCCTGAGCCTGTGCCAGGAGCCAGCACTCTGCCAGAGGGAGCTGGGGACACTTCTCCAATCCTTGAGGGAAACTTCATCATCCCCAACATGCCTGCAGAAAACAGGCCTGCTCTGAGACAGGGCAGGGGGGCAGCTCTTGTCCTTGCTGCTCTGGGGAGAGCAGGGAGGGTGCTGGGTTCTGTGCGGCGCTCAGGGATGGTGCTGGGTTCTGTGCTGCTCTCAGGGAGGGTGCTGGGTCCTGTCCTGCCTGTGCCCCTCTCAGGGAGGGTGCTGGGTCCTGTCCTGCCTGTGCCCCTCTCAGGGAGGGTGCTGGGTCCTGTCCTGCCTGTGCCCCTCTCAGGGAGGGTGCTGGGTCCTGTCCTGCCTGTGCCCCTCTCAGGGAGGGTGCTGGGTCCTGTCCTGCCTGTGCCCCTCTCAGGGAGGGTGCTGGGTCCTGTCCTGCCTGTGCCCCTCTCAGGGAGGGTGCTGGGTCCTGTCCTGCCTGTGCCCCTCTCAGGGAGGGTGCTGGGTCCTGTCCTGCCTGTGCCCCTCTCAGGGAGGGTGCTGGGTCCTGTCCTGCCTGTGCCCCTCTCAGGGAGGGTGCTGGGTCCTGTCCTGCCTGTGCCCCTCTCAGGGAGGGTGCTGGGTCCTGTCCTGCCTGTGCCCCTCTCAGGGAGGGTGCTGGGTCCTGTCCTGCCTGTGCCCCTCTCAGGGAGGGTGCTGGGTCCTGTCCTGCCTGTGCCCCTCTCAGGGAGGGTGCCAGGTCCTGCCCGTGCCCCTCTCACTGCAGCTGCTGGGTGCTGGGTCCTGCCCATTCCCCTCTCAGGGAGGGTGCCAGGTCCTGCCCGTGCCCCTCTCAAGCAGGGTGCCGGGTCCTGCCCATTCCCCTCTCACTGCGGCTGCTGGGTGCCAGGTCCTGCCCGTGCTGGGTGCCAGGTCCTGCCCATGCTGGGTGTCAGGTCGTGCCCGTGCTGCTCTCGGGCCGCAGGGAGGCTGGCACGTCCTTTTGCATCAGGATAAGGCAGCAGAGCAGGCGCTGGCTGCTGTGACACTGAGGGCTGTCTTTGCCTGGCGTGTCACCAGCTCGGTTGTTTGCTGGCTGCTCAAGGAGACGCTTTGATCAGCGCTTAACAGTCGGGCTGTTTTTGTGAAAGACAAGACTCGTGTCACGTCTCGCCTTGTAACTTAGGAACAGAATTTGCCTCAATGGAACAAGGCTCGTGGATGCTGTGTAATATTGAATTTTGTCACTTTATCTGGTGCACAAGGGTCGTGACGTGATGTCCTATCACAGGGAAGTGAATCAAAGTGGAAAGGGATGGGTTGGTTTTGTCACTGAGCTGCCCTGCTCCACAGGAACTTCCAGCTGCAAGGCTTTCACTTCTCTGGTACTCCCAGTGCACCTGCAGCTCTTACTGGGGGTGACTGGGCTCTCTCTGCCTTTACCTGCTCCTCAAAACAGCAGATTAGAAGACATTTAATTTTTTTTTATTAAGACAAATTGAGCTTTGCCCATGTAAGTGAGGATGCAGGAATTCCACCACCCTCAGCTGTACTCGGGAGTAGGTGAAGACGAGTGGAAGACAAAGCAGAAGGTGTTTTTTCTCTTTGAGGTCTGATGGAGAGCTAGAGGGCATCCCCCAAAAATAAAGGTACCCCAGTGCTTGTCTGTGCAGAGCCATGGAGCCATCAACAGCAGAGTTTTTCACAGAATCACCCACTGCTGAGCTGGAAGGATCCCCAAGGATCATCAAAGTCCTCAACAAACCCACGCTGTACAATCACTCATGGAGCTCTGGCAGCCTCGGGGCTGTGCCCATTCCCTGGGGAGCCTGGGCAGTGCCAGCACCCTCAGGGGAGGAACCTTCCCTGATACCCAGCTTGATCCTCCCTGGCACAGCTCCAGCCGTGCCCTGGGTCCGGCCCCTGCTCCTCAGAAAGAAGCTGCAGATATGTGTGAGGAGTTTTTTTTGGGTTAATCCTTGCTACTGTCAAGGATCACATGTTGAATTGCCCATAACCAATGTTTAATTCCTGAGTAAATGACTGCTGGAAGTTTTGTCACACCCAGGAGTTGATAAAGAGCTGCAGAGCCAGCAGCCAGGCAGGGAGCTCCTGTAGCACCCACCCAGGTCCTTGGGCATGCTGGGACATGAAACCCTGCAGATTTGGGTGCTCTTTGCAGAGGAAGAGTTTGAATCAGTTTGAAGCAGTTTTAGTTTGAGGTTTAGCCATGGCTTTCTCACCTGCTGGGCGCTATCTCGAAACTGGGCTGTGCAGTGGTTTCACAAGTGCTGCTGGATTAGTGCTGCTCTGTTATTTAGTTCCTGCTGCACAGGTTTGGCTTCTGCCTCAGGCCTGAGCTTGGCAGTTCCACTTTTGCTTTCACCCCACGAGAAGGTGCTGGCAGCCAAGTGAGTTCTGTGGTGAGGGAGGGAGGAGCAGAGAGCAGGGATGGAGGCAGGGTTTGGTTTAACCAGCAGCTTGGAGCTCACACCAGCTTTGTAGGGTGTGTTGGAGGTCCTGGTACCCCCAAAGCTGTCCCTAAATACGATGGAGCATCTGCTGTAGCCCTAAAGCTGCCTGTGCTTTGTTTGCAGAAAGCTGTTCGTGGGTGGCCTGGACTGGAGCACGACACAAGGTGAGCAACGTGTGCTGCAGGCCTTGGGCCACGGTGAAAAACCAGCCAGGAGCTTTTACAGGCACTGCTGTGGAGAGGAGATTGGCCTGAGAGCCTCCTCTTCCTCTGCTAATTAATAAAACTTGCTGTAGAGACAGCTCAGATATATGATTATATATATATATATTTATATATTAATATATATTTTATATTTATATTTTTTGATGTTGAAGTTTGTCAGCTCAACAGACAACCCTTTTTATAATCACTTTCCTATTATTTTCCACTTACATGAGTGGAAATAAACTGTTGTCTGCCATTTGTTTACAGGAAGTAAGATGTGATCATTTTGAAAAGATGAGTTTGAAGTTGTTTTCCACATGTGCTGATCTGTTTCATCATTGCAAACACAGGCTGGTGTTGTTAATATCTGGCTCTGTTTAATACTTTTTTTTTTTTTTTTTTTTTTTTACTAAAACTCTTCGTAGNCAGAAACTCTTCGTAGCTACTTCTCCCAGTATGGAGAAGTTGTAGACTGTGTAATAATGAAAGACAAAACAACAAATCAATCTCGAGGATTTGGATTTGTCAAATTTAAAGATCCCAACTGTGTGGGAACAGTGCTGGCCAGCCGACCTCATACGTTAGATGGCCGAAATGTAAGTTGCTTTTGTGTTGTTATTTTTTCTTCTTTTCTTCAAAGATTTGCTTTAAATTCTGGCTCCTCATTTGCAGAGTGTCAGAGTTAACCTGGTTGTTGGTTGAAATGATTATTGTAAGACAGTTTTAACCCCCTGGTTTGTGTTGCTTTGAGCTCTGAGGTGCTGCATGTCAGCAGGGCTGGCTTCAGCTGCCACAAACGTAACTTTGAGAGCAAAATTCTTCATGCTGAGGTCTGACCAAACTGAAACTTCTTCCAGATTGATCCAAAGCCATGCACACCTCGGGGGATGCAGCCAGAGCGGACACGGCCCAAGGAGGGATGGGTAAGGAGAGATCCCTGTGTGTCCTGGTTTTTGTCAGAGTTCTGTCAATTCTTTTGGGTTATATCCATGTTCTGTCTGCAGAAGTTGAGTGTAAATTTCATTTCTAAATAATGTTTTAATTTAGGTTTCCACGGGCAGGCTCAGTGTCAGGTTGGGTGTGGTGTTTCCTAAGCTCTTAGTGATGCATTTAGTGGAGCTCTTGACGTTTGAGAGCAGTGTCTGCAAGGGCACTGGCAGGGCTGATGCTATTCCAGCCCACTCCACACCCTGCAGCTTCACCAGATTTCAGTGTAAAATGAGTCAGTGGCCTCTGAATTGGCCTTGGATTCCTGCTCCTCTGAAGAGCAGGAGACACTGAACCTCTGAGCTCACAACTTCCCTTTCATCCCTGGGAAACTTCAAGGCTGGAGCTCTGCCCTCAGCCTGCCAGAGCCCACTGTTCACGGCTCAGTGTAAAATGACAGAAGCAGAAACCCTTATTTGTCCTTCTGACTGAATTTTCTCCTCCTTGATTTCCACCCTTGTCCTTCTGACTGAATTTTCTCCTCCTTGATTTCCACCCTTATTTGTCCTTCTGACTGAATTTTCTCCTCCTTGATTTCCACCCTTATTGTCCTTCTGACTGAATTTTCTCCTCCTTGATTTCACCCTTATTTGTCCTTCTGACTGAATTTTTTCCTCCTTGATTTCACCCTTATTGTCCTTCTGACTGAATTTTCTCCTCCTTGATTTAGCAGAAAGGATCCAGGAGCGATAACAATAAATCCAATAAAATATTTGTTGGTGGGATTCCTCATAACTGTGGCGAGACAGAGCTCAGGGAATACTTCAAGAAGTTCGGAGTGGTGAGTCCTGGGGGGAATGGTGCCTCCCCTCCCTGCTGCCTCCTCTCACATTTCCTCAAGCTGTCAAATTTGGGGGGAATTTGGACAAATTGCTGGAGGGACAGCTGAAGCATTTTGTGAGAAACTCTAGTGAACATTCATCATGTGGAGATGTCCCTTGGCAGAACCTGCTGCTCGTGTGGAATTTACTTTGCTGCTTCTGTCTCCTCATGTTTAAGTCTACCTGATGGATTATTCTTCCAAAACTCCTGAGGTGGCTTAAGAATTATTATTATTATTTTTATTTTTATTATTATTTTATTATTATTTTACTAATATTATTTCCACCCCCACCCCCTTTTCTCTTGATAATTTTCAGCTGGGCAATTAAAAATGCCTCCTGATTAATTTTTGGGAGCAGTGAGTCTCTCAGTGGGCTGAATTGTAAGATCCTGGTATTTGACTGTGTGTACAGATAGGTTAAATTTGCATTATTTTGGGAGCAGTAGCTGCTTTCAAACCGTCTGGAATCTCAGTTCTGATGTCCCTAGAACCTCCATTCTGAGACAAACTGCTCCTCTTTAATTCAGTTTGTAACCTTGGGCTGAAATGACTGTATCTTCTGTATTTTTTTTAAATTTCGTTTTTATTTAGTTTTAATTCCCATTCATCCCAGCTCTCACTGCCCATTTAATATGATAAATTACTGAATTAAATAATTCAGCTGTGAATAAGTTTGAGGAAGTTAAAGATGGCCTGAGTTGAATTCAGGACTATGCTGGTAAAAATGAACTTGATTGGCATTTAGTATAGCTTTTGCTACTTTTTTCAGTAACCTTTCTCTACCATTTCTTAGTGCCAACAAAAGATTTATTTAAGAAACAAATTCCTAAGTTTATCAAGACTTAAACCAGTGTTTAAAATTCCATTAAGATAATCTATTTTAAACCACAACAAACAACAGCTAACAACTGTTTCTTTAGCTTGAAAAGCTGCAGTAGAGTAATAATAAAAACAGGGAGCACGTCCCACAGCTGTGGGATGTAGTTTCTAAAGGCTCTTCCTCACAGACTTGGCTTTCCAGCTGTGCCCTGGGTATGTCCTGCAGGTGTAGAAGGCAGCAGCCACAACTGTAAGTGCCCTTAAAAGTAAGTAGTAGCACTTTGCTCTTAGTATAGAGATCAGAAAAAATCTTCCTGGCGTTGTCACCAGTCCCTTTGGAGCAGAGCAGTCTCACAAATGTTTTGTGAAGCCACCAGAGTGAAGAGCCCAAGTTGATTTTTAGCCCTGGTATTTAATTGCTGGGTCATTAAGGGCAGAGTGAAGAGGATCCAAGTGGAACAGGGGAGGGACAAACCTGAATCCCCACGTGGATCCCCCAGCTCCAGCTGTAGGATGTTCTTGGGTGCAGCAACTCAAACCCAAATGTTTTCCAGCTGTAAGCGAAGAGAAATTTGTGTCAGATTTTAAACTCATTTTTACTCACGAGTCAAAATATCCTGAGATTGTCTTGAAGATGCAATTCTACAAAATCACCCCCATTTTGTGACCACTTTTCTGCAGCTGACAGATTTCAGAGCAGTTCCCTTCAGCTGTTTTAATGTTGACATAAATATTACACCTCAGGTTTTTATTTAAATTGTAGCTCACTGTGGTGCTCATTCTGAGAAGAATAATCCTAAAGCCCTTGAACAGCTTGCAATTTCCATTCTTTTTTCTTTTTTTAGGTTAAAATCACACTGATACTGCTCATCCAGAACTTAAAGGGGTTTTGTAAAGCTGTTTAAAGCATTGGTTTAACTGGTGCTCTGGGCCTCTCTGCTGCTCCAGTAATTCAATCAGAGGAGCCCTGCACGTTCCTAGAGGTGCCTGCAGCTCAAGCTGCTTTTCATGGCAAAGTGAAAATGCTTAAAAATGGGGAAAATCACGTTTTAAAAAGCTACACTGACGAGTTGTTGAAAAACAAACCTTTGGGGTGTATAATAAGCCACGGAGTGGGTACAAATAGCGCAAAAACTCGATGTTAAATGAAAATATCAACTGTGATGAGACAACAGAGATGAACTCAGGCTTTGTGAGCTCCCAGGAAGGGCAGCATTCCCTGGTTTTGTGCTGTTGCTGGGATGATGCTTTGTGGGTAGAGAGCAGGAACCAGGCAGTGGGGGCTGTTCCAGCCCTCCCCTGGCAGCACAGGGAGTAGAATTTCCCTTCTCTCTTCCAGGTCACTGAAGTTGTAATGATCTATGACGCAGAGAAACAGAGGCCCCGAGGTAAAGGCTGATCTAGTTTGTCCTTGAAATTTCTTCCTACTCTCCTATAGTCAGATGGCAAACTATTTCACACCATCAGAAAAGGTAGATTTTTATTTTTTTTTTGTCCCCTATGTTGCCTCAGGAAAAAGAATAATTCACTGGGCAAACATCACTTCAAGTCTAGACTCTTCATCTCCAGCTTCACTTGGGTCTGTGCATTTCAACTCAGATGTTTCATGCTCATTGATGGGTTGGGTTTTTTTGATTTTTTTTTTTTTTTTATAGTTGAATAAAATTTGATTCTCGAGCCACTCCTGTGGCTTAAGGTACTTTTGAAGGGGGAAAAAAATAAGCAGATTTTCCTCCTGTTGCACATGAAAGGTATGTTGGGTCTGTTAAGTGCATGTGGGGTGCTCCAGCCAGAGCACAAGACAGGACAGAATCCATCCATCACCTGCTTTTTGTTTTGGTTAAATGGCTTCACCTCAAATTCAAGAAAAACCCTTCTTAAACAACACAGAATAATTCTGAAATATATATATATGTGTATATTTGTAATTGGGATATACAATCCCTGTATACCAGACTGCTCTTTAAGAGGGGAGGGAAAAAAAAACCAACCAAAAACCTGAAAGATTCACCAGATATTGAATCAAACTGGGAACCTTTGGTCAAAATATGAAGCAAGTTCCATGTCAGCCACGTCCCTTTGCATCCACCATCTGTTTGCCAAGGAGGAGGCAATATTTTGGCACGTGAAGCTTTAGCTGTGCTCCCACCCTGTAGCATGTTGGACATGCTAGAGAATAGTTTGCCATCTGAACTTTTCATTTCTCTTCTGCCTCATTATTAAGAAAAATATCCTTCACTTCATATTTATTAAGCCGTTAAGTCTTAGTTTTATTTTTAATTTAGACATACATCCTTAGTGACATATTTAAGTGTTTCATAGTAAAGTATGGTAATGTTAAGTAAGTTCTTTTTTTTTGTTTCTTTTCTCTCCGTGAATTGTTTGACTGTGATTAACGATATCTCTTTAGATTTCTTCTCTCTAGGTGATAATTTATCACAGAGGTACAGGCCAGTTCCGCAGTCAGAGGAGGGACGGGCTTTGTCTTTTATTGGAGTGTAAACGAAGTTTCAATATATTTGTTTTTTGGTTTTTTTTTTTGTTTTCTTGCTTTAGCTATCCTAATCTTCTTCCAGCAGATACCTTTTGATTTAAGCAGCACATAAATTCATCTGTTTCAATGCTCTAGAGCAGCTGGTTTTGGATAGATGAGACAAAGGCACTGGCATTTGAATGTGATTTGGGGCTGAAGTTCTGAAATATTTCAGTAATTATTGTGTCATCTCTATCTTTGTAATATTTAATCCCAGCCTTGCAGCCTCTGTGCTAAAGGTACTTAAACATCATGCCTGTCTCAATTAATCCTGTCTCAATTAATGGCTTTTCTGCTTCAAGCTCTACTAAAAACAAAACAGGCAAAGGAGGGCTTGGGGTGCAAAGCTCAAGTGCCAGCTGGGGGAAAGGTCTCGTGTCCACCCACAGAAAACCTCCTCCCTTAATTCATCAGACTTCTCAAGCACTTCTTGAATCCTGCCTCTCTGCCTTTGGTTTCTGTGCTGTTCCAGGCTTTTTTTAGTGTGCTGACTAACAGTCATCACCCAGAACAGCCTTGGCAGTCCCTGGGGGGTGCTAGGAAAAATCCCTCGGGTTTGTGTTGGGTATTCCTGGTTGTGCATCCCAGAACACGTTTTCTCTTGACTTCTCTCTGTTTTCTCTCGCTGCTCTGTCCCCTTATCCTTTTAATGACTGTTAATAAAATTCCAGAGCCCAATTCAGTGCCATCTCTCCTCACACCCTTCTGCATTTTGCCTTTTCCCATTCACTTTGCCACCTTTCCTTTGAAAGTGCACATTCCTGGTAGGAGGAGGGAAAATGATCCCTGTTCCTAATCCCTGTAGCATCCATTTAGCTCCTCAGGAGGCACCAAATTCTCAGGTGATGTCCTTGAGGAGCTGCCTGGGGTCAGGTATCCACCTGATCTTTGCTTCCTCCCAGTCCAGCCTCATCCAAACTCTCCCCACAGCCCCAAGCACAGCAGCCAGGTCACATCTCTGGAGGAATAAAGTTGCTTTGGTGCAGTCTCAGCTTCTCCTCATTCTGTTCCTGGCCAAGCCAACAGCTGGGAAGGCATTTCCAGGTTCTTGCTGTGTCTGTTCTCCTCCTCCCTTGGCTGCAGACCAGCCCTGTCACTCTGCTCTGGTCCTCTTATATATAAACTGGCTGCAATTCATCTCTCCAGCCTCCAGCAGAGTCCTGTCCTTCAAAAACCAAAGCTGCAGGTGCTGGGTTTCATCACTTCTGCTCCAAACTTCACCTTGGAGTTTTGCTGTGTTACTCTGATTTCTTCACTCATATCTCGTGCTGTCTGACCCTTTTAAATCTCCTTTTCACAATTTATTTACTGCTTTCCTCAATGACCTCTTGCCTCCCTGTTCCACCCCTCCAACCCCATCCCACAATCTGCCCCCCTCCTTTAGCTTTGGAACCAAATTTAACAACAACAACCTTCACATCCAGATGGAATCCAGTTTTTCTTCCCCATCTCTTTCTAGACAAAGGCTGGAATACTAAATGTGATTTAAATACACTTTTCCTTTGGCTCCAACACTCGGATTTCTGGTTAACTCAGACAAATATATTGTGATGAAATGCTGCTCTCAGCTTCGAGGCTGCTTTCATCACAGCTCCACAAAACTTCGTTTATACTGCCAGTCTCTTGTGTGTGGGAAATGCCAAGTTTTTTCCTTTTTATTTTCAGTTTATTTTAGTGATGTCTTTTGCTCTTGTTGCTGACAGCAGAATTTGACCTGCTGGAATCTATTTTGGCCTGTATCTTTGTGTATTTTTATATATATATATATATATAAACTTTCTCTACACTAGGCCTCTTTGGGCTTACCCAACACAGTTGGATAAGCGTGGAGAGACATTCCTGTGCTAGATCCTGTATTCTGTAACGCTTTAGAGCAAGATTTGGCTGCTGTCAGCACTAGCTGCAAAGCAAAACGCAAACCAAGGGGGAAATCTTGGGTTTCAGAAAAGCAGAACCGCATCCATGTTCCATAAACGCTTCCCACGCCGCACCTCGGGTTTCTTTTCTAATTTTTTATTGCTCTCCCCCCTTTCCCTAATCCGAAGAATGGCACAATTCCTGTACTGCATGTGTCCCCTCCCTGCCCTGGGTTGTCCCCACCAGCAGCCAGTGGGTGATGGCATGAAGCAGTGTCCTGGGGGATTAACCACGATTTTGCCACTCTCTCGGCTGTGTCAGCAGCTACAACCTACGTGCAGTGGTTCTCAGAGTCACCTCCAAAACGGGGGAGCTTTGCCTCTTCTCTCCCAGAGTTTTTTTTCCAAGCATCAAAAGCTGCTGGATCGAGCTGCCAGCAGCCAGGGCTGTGCTCAGGTGGAAGGGAGTGAGCTGCCCGTGGTGGGGAGAAAAAAGGACTGGGAAGCTGTGTGGATTTTCAAAAGGAAACCGACAGGAAATAGAAGAAATTAAAAAAATTCAGGATGTGGCAGCAACGCCACGTTCTGTGTGAGCAGCACCTCACAGGAGATTCCCGTTTTGGGAGGGATTAACTCCTGTTCCGTGCTTTTTCTCCAAGGTGTGGAAAACTTGAGAACCTCTGGTGTAGGTTGTTAGTTTCTGAAGCTTCTCATTCATCCATGGAGTGGTAAAATTTCTCATGCTTTAACAGCTACATCTCAAAACTAACTTTCTTATTTTCCACGGAAAATATTCCCTAACTGGAAGCTGGGCTAAGGGATTGGGAGGAAGTTGCTTTGCAGCTTTGGGGGAGCAGGGATATCTGTGATAGGCTTTCCTTGGGAAACTAGGCTGAATCAAAGGGAGGAGCAGCAAAATTGCTTGACTTCAATCTGCTGTCCCACAAGTATTTTGATTTTAGCAGTTTTTTTCCATTTCCTGGTAGGTGAATGAGGAATAAAATCAAATTAAAAGTCGGTTAACGAGCTCAGTTTGAAGCTGCATGCGCGCAATCGAGACGAGGCCCTAAAGCCTCTTCACAGGAAGTATCCATTGCAGTTTCCTCAGAGTTTTTTTTTTTGCCAATTTGAACACAAGTGTCATTATCTGAAACCCCTGCTTGAACCCTTGGTCTGCCCCTAATACTGTTCATCATCCTGTTTTGTGTCACAACACCCTGCTACCTTGATTCACTCTTCGTCGTTGGCTAGGTTTTGGATTTATTACTTTCGAGGACGAACAATCAGTGGACCAGGCTGTCAACATGCATTTTCACGACATCATGGGCAAAAAAGTGTGTAGTTGTAGTTTTATTTTACCTTAAGAAAGAACCAAGTCTTGGGCAACGGACGATTTCACTGGGGAACCCAACTTGATTGTCGATGGGAGAGCACAGCAGTCCAAATTCAAGGCTTTATCCATGGAGGTGGGGAAAGTCTGAGTTTGCTGGAGAAGGGCAGGCAGGACGAGGGCAGCCTGGGGAAGGGAGGGATTGGAAGCCTGAGGATTCAGGCTGTGGGCTCTGCTTGGGGTGAGGCCTTGTGTGAACAGACCTGGGGGCTGCTCTGGCTGAGCAGATGAACTGGGATCGTCGTCCCTGGGGTGAACTGGTGCTCACTGCCTCTGCTTTGAGCACTGCTGTGGTGCAAGGAGAGAAATCAGTGATTTCCAGCTGTTGCAAAAGCAGAATCCCAGTGAAATCCAAGTTGTTCAAGGCTTGGTTTAAGATACCACTCCTTCAGATGTGTACTCGATGCTCAAATCTCGAGGTGCTGTCAGACAATCTGCTTTATATAATCTTAAACCTTATAAGAAAAAGGGAGGAAAAAAGAAAAACATCCTGAAGGATTGGTTTTTTTAAAAAATTGGGTCACTTACTGTGAAACTTTGATACCAACCCACGTACTCTATATAGTATTTAACCACAATGCAGTTAAGTGACCTCTGGTTGTTTCATCTTCATACTGTGTTGTCAGCAAACAGGGCTTGGATAGGGAGGAATTTTTTAGGCTCCTTTGATGTTACTCAGCAAGGAACATGCTTTTACCTGTGGGGAAAAAAAAAAACAACCAAACCTAAAAGCAAAATAAATTGTTGCAGGACACCCAAGTTTTATATAGAGAGAAAAGAGTAATTTAAAGCAAAATGAACCACAGGAAGTTGTGGTAAATTTAAGTCCTTGCACAGCTTTAAGGTAGACCCAGATTTTAAACTAAATGTTAAAACTGCTAAACTTGGAGTGAGGGGGTTCAGGGAGACACAGAAGATTCTCACATTCCTTAAATTATTGCATTGTGTGAGTTTTTAATTGTCTTTAAAGTCTTTTATGTGCTGATATTTCAGAAGCCTTTCCTTAGCTAGCAGGGGACACGCTCTGCAGATCAGTGGAGTTGTGGTTCATTTTGCAATAATGCCTTTAATCCCTGTGAACTTGTTCTGGGGTGGAGGGCTGGGTGGATTCCTGCTCATGGGAACAAAGGGATTTGCTTGTGGGATCCAGAACATCAGCTCTTGGCTCCTGGTGTGATCAGCTGCAGTAAATCCCTCAGAGCTGTGTGAGGATCACCTGGATCCCCCCAATATTCCCTGATCTGCCCTTGGAATTGCCTTCAGCAGCTCCCTGAAGTGGGAGCTGATCCCACAGAGCAGCAGATCCAAATGGGAACAAAGGATAAAACCCCCACGAGGTGCTGGGAGAGGATGGAGAGCACAGTGGGAACCTCCAGGACACAACTCTGGGACTCAAAATTCTCTGTCTTCCCCAAACAAACCCAATTCCAAACCAAAATAATTGATTTTTTTTCCCTCCTTTCAGTGACAAAAAAAGCAGGATTCAGGGATTTTTAGCTCAGAGCAATAAAGCTGCCTCAGTTCTTGGGGTAACCTGGGCTCCAGGCAGGTGTGGAATTTGATCCTTCCTATTGCACAGGGAATTTTCAGTCCTCACTTGGCAGTTCACCTCTTCCAAGTGTGCACTGAAAAATTAATGGGATTCTTCCACGAGGATTAATGAGCTCCAGATCCCCTGCTCTCTCCTTCACTGCCTAATCATGCCTGCTTTAAAAAATGGTATCTCTGCCTTTTTTTTTGGTAATTAAAAAGGTATTGCTGAAATGAATCCATATGTTGTTGAAAGGAGGGGGAAAAAAATTAAAATTGCAAGAAGGCCTCTGCTTTTGTAAGCAATAACCGAATTCCCTCAAGGCAAATGTGTTAAGACTCATTAATTTGAGTCCTTTGAAAAATTCCCTTGGTTCCTCTCTGGAAGGGCCTTGAGCTGACAGAGATTTGGTTACTGTCATGTCTCATGTCCTTGGGGCATTGGCAGGGGGGTGTGGGGGGCTTTGTCCTTGCCTTGTGCCTGTTTCCTGTTTGTTCTCCAACATGAATGGCTTTTAAGATATGGCAGGAAGAATTCTGAATACTTTATTTTCCATACTACTCAGCCCCATTGATGATTGAGATTTATTTTCTTTGTACTCTGGCACCCATTAAAATTAATCATGAAATGAAAAAAATAAAAAGCCTCGAATTCAGCGAGTGCTGAGAGGGTTTCATTAAATCAGAACTGGATTTTTTTTTTTTTTTTGAGAGGTTCATGTTGAATGTGCAGCTTATTTTAAGTAGGTCAAACACTTATTCCATGGCTGGGAACACTAGGACATTTTATCTTGGAATGAAATAAGTTAAGCACTGTGGTTACTAATTTTTAAAACAGGAGGGGTTTTGTCACTGACTTAACACAGTATGAAGATTTGCTTCTTATTGACTCAACTGTCCATTTTTATTACTTGCATGTTTGTTTACTTTTTTGTTAGATGTAATGTAAGATTCTCTTATCACATCCATTCCCTCTGACATTGTTTGAGTTAACTGAGATTCTTTAAGCGTTAGCCTGGGGAAGGTAAGTCTTTATCTTCCATTAGACATTTAAATAAAATCTTAAGTTAAAAAAAAAAAAAAGACAACAATACAAAAAAAAATATCAAAGAAATGTGTGTTTCTCAGGTATGAGCAGAGCTGAAATTGCAGTTAGCTGGGGTGGGTTAAACTGTCACTTCCAAATGGACCCCAATCATGTTTGGTTAAAGCATTAGTACCCTTTTTCAGAGCAGCCTCTTCACTCAAAATTCTGTTTTTTAAACTGAAAAACATCATCTTCCTTTCTCCTGCCTTGAACACGAAATCAGTCTGTCATTAACGTCCAAGATTGTGCTGTTTTAAGTGCAGAGCTGCTGTAAGAGGGTACTGCTGTTTTAAGATTCAAGCCAACGAGGCCGAAGCGATTCGTAGGACGCTTTTCTCGGAATCCCTCGACAGTACCGCTTGTCATGCCTTACCATCACCTACACTGTACCTGAGAAACATTGTAAATTACTGGCCTTAAGTTTTAATAATTATTAAGTACTTAGACATAAGTCATAAGATGCTAAGTGTAGTCTTAAGCGTACCTGCGGGTGTGTGTGCGGGGCCGGGGGGCGCGGGGCCGCCCCAGCCCCGCTGAGCGCTGCCTCTGTTTGTTCAGGTGGAGGTGAAACGTGCAGAGCCTCGGGATAGCAAGAGCCAGACTCCGGGGCCACCAGGGGCCAGCCAGTGGGGGAGCAGGATCATGCCAAGCGCTGCCAACGGCTGGGCAGGGCAGCCCCCTCCGACCTGGCAGCAGGGATACGGCCCCCAAGGTACTGCTCATCCTGGCTGGGTGTCACCTGTGTCCCACCTCTGTCCTCCTGTCCCGTCCTGACTGGGTGCCACCTGTGTCCCATCTCTGTCCTCCTGTCCCGTCCTGACTGGGTGCCACCTCTGTCCCATCTCTG
>VXBU01014866.1:17104-27551 GCA_013400315.1 Bombycilla garrulus
AAAAAAAAAAAAAACCAAAAAAAAACCCGGTGGAAATTAACATTTATCGGTCTCACCTACTGCGGATATCCACCCCCTCAATCTCCTATGGTAGTTTCAGGTTGTTACAACCTAAGTGTTACATTCAGCTATTTTATATACCATGGTTTCCACATTCATCTCACACATCAAGTAAAAACATTAACCTCAATCAGTTTTGTACATTACATGGTTTTTCTTCCATGACAGATACTGTAAGCGGGCTGTCAAGTGGAAAGAAGGAAACACGGAAAATTTTTAGAGGTCATTTCACAGTATTTTAACTCTTTGGAGGATTTCAGCCCTTTTCTGAGGTATGTGAAGAGAACTCAAGAGAATGAGTTTACACTGAAACGTATGCTTAGAGCTGTATTTTGTGTTGTTGACCCGGTTCTCCACTACTGTCTGCAAGTTAATGTGAGTATATAATTTTGCTTCTAATGTTTGAGGAGGGAGTGGGGTTCTGTACTCTTAAATGACTTCTAGAATCAAGAAAATGAAAAAGACAATGCTCTCCATTTTTTTGCTATCATAGTGCATAGGATTAAGAACTCTTCTTTCACTTTCACTTACTACACGGCAGCATTGTGTCCAAATCTTGGGAAGAGGAGGAGAGGAAGAGCTTTTCTTGTTATTCCTACATTATTTCTATTCCTATGACCTTTATGGACATGAGAAAGTTGTGGAAAAAGTTCTAGCTGTTGTTAGCAGCTGTTTGGCACTGCTTGAATTTAATAATCTTGGGACCCTGAGTTTATGTAGAAGGATGACCACCTGTAATTGGTGTTCTAAGGACTGGTGCTCACACATAGCTTTGATTGGATTACAGGTTTCTTAAAATGCCCATGGGATTTTATGTTCTAATTTTTGCAACAGTTATGTCTTTGGTTACAGTGAACCGCTGTTAGCAATGCAGAATTTTCCCTACTGGGGAACTTTCCAGTAATGGGGAAGTTTCCTAAAGAAGTAGGTGTACTTACATCAACATTTAAGTTGTCACATGAAGTCTTTTGACAAATAGTTCTGTTTTTCCTCTCTTTTTCATTTGATTGTGGTGGAAACATGCAGCAGCAGTACTGAGGAACAATTTGCACAAAAATTTTAAAAAGCAACAAAAAAACCTGTTTGCCACAGATGCTGGAAACTTGCAGGAGGACAGAAGGGGCATTGCGGTAGGTTCTGTAAGAAAAACAGCAAGCAGATAGCTCTTGTAGAGGACTTTGATTGACATCAAAGTCTCAAACTGATCCAGAGAATCCTTCTGCTCAGGGTGGAACAGGAGAAGGTTCTGTAATGGCTATTGCAGTTGTTTTCTGTTTGCATGCACACCTGGATTTGACCTGGACCTACATTTCTTTCCCTCTGAAAGTGAAAAATTGAATACAGCAGCAAACTTTCTCAGTCTTGATGAAATTTGTAAGTAATAATCATATTTCTTTGGTGTATTGTAAAGTTTTTTTCCTCTACAGTGGGAGAAAGCATACCAATAAATTTCAGCAATTGCAGGACATAAACATGGGTCTTAGGACTATGAAATCTAAGTTGTTGTCATCAGTCTTCCAGGAGTTAATCAGAGTTAATCTTCTCTTCTGAAGATCATGCCAACATTTAGTTTTCCTGTAAAAAAGGTGGATAGGGGTTGCAGGGAGCAGTATATGTATCTTTCAGTATCCTGACTGTAGTGCACATACTGGTTGTTCCAAGCAGTGTACTAATTCAGGCAGTCTGCTTTGTTACGAGCAGTCTACAGTCTCTATTTAAAAAAAAAAATAGAAAGTATTTTGAGTTGGGGTGTGCTGCAGCTCTGGTCATTCTGACATGGGGAATGCACAACAATACCAGTCAGTCTCAGTGGCAGGTTTGTCTCCATAATAAGGGTGATTGTGGCACATTTGTGAGATTGGTATACCTCTATCTTGTTTGAGAAGCTTTACTTTTGAGGTTAGTTGGTGGTCTGGAGTGCTTGTTAATCAAGCAGGGGAATCATGATGGAGGCATTCCGATGCATACACATTCAGAGAAGCTCTTGGGGACCCACAGGATTGGGCTGCAATTTTCTAGCTCTTTCAAGGACATAACTTGCAGCTAAGGAATAAGTCTGGTACCTAACCACTTTACAGAGCCTAGGATTTATCAATTAATCAGGTCTTGCATGCTGAGAATCTTCTCTGTATTTTTCCTGCACCTGTTTTCAGACCATGCTTACATTGTTAACAATGTAGTAGACTGCCTTCATTTCTCAGCTCCATATGCATAGCCTGCTGCAAATCAGCTGTTGGGATCAGGCAGCAGCAATCTGAGGAAAAGAAGTAGCTTGAATCAAATTGTTACAAGGGGTCAAGTTCCCTTACAGAGCCACAGCACGGTAAAGGCACATGTGTCTTATGAATTCAGAACAATGTTGTTTTTTCACTATCATGCTAAAGCTGGCAATCTGAGAAAGAAGGACAAAACATATAAAAATGGTGAAGAATGGCAGTCAAGATAGAATTTCATCAGTTAGGAAGCATCATGGGTATTACAGTTGTCTCATTTCTTACATGGATTCTGAAACTACCACTAGAAAACAGCTAAAGGCAATCCTTCCTTATTTGTGTGGATGTTTGGGTATCCAAAATTAGGACTTTGTTTAGGGAAAAATCTACCATTTTCTGAATTCATGAAAGATATCTGTTACAGTGTTTGAATTTTTTGTCACAGTAATTTGAAAAACGATAGCACTACTGGATACTACTATTGTTCTGACTTAAAATGCAGACTTACCAGAAGCAGTGGGTGTGTGAAGATTAAATGTATGAGCTGATATTAATAAGCATTTTAAAATGTTAAAGTGTTATGTAGGACTATAAACCTATGTCAGCAAAGAGGGGAAAATCTTCTGACAGAAAAGTGAAATTACTTTTATATTCAGAGGTAAAGCAGCAAAAATTCAAGGCAATAGATCCTGCTTGTAGATTGACTGACTTTGTCACTGTTTTACAAATGCATTATTGTGTGAATGGTTGATAAATTATTGTTATTGTGTAAATATGTGTTATGAGATGAACCACTGCATGAATTGTTTTCACAATAAATGGACCTTTGTGAGCCTTCTGATATGTACTGTGGGCCCAGGGTAAAAAAGTAGGGTGTATTCACAGTATTTTGAAGTAAAGCAAACAGGTTGGGAAGAACCAAGTTCTGTTTCCTGCACTGTCTGAGTATAGAAAATTCTTTCATTCTCCTATTAGAAGCAACATTCCTGGCTGCAGTTAGGGGAAAAATTGGGTATTTGTAAGTAATTCTTTATTAACCAACAGATAATGATAAATGATAAGCATCTATTTAGCCACAGCCAAGAAGAGATATTTCAAGCAAATGAAGTAAGATGTTTCTCCTGGAACCACTCATGCAGGAAAATTTCTGCCTGATTATCTACTGAGTGCAGTTTTGTCCTGTTTTTAAATAGGGTGGAATTGTCTTCTGTCCAGTTCTTTGTGTGGACTGACTATAAAGTGTACTTCACAATGCAAGTCAGCAAATGAGTACGTGTTTATATTTGTCTATTATTTTATCATTTTAGGTTCAACCTACATTATGGGAAGGCCTTTGTTTTTGTATATATTTTTCTTCTACTGGCATTTCCTAAATGGTAAGAAGCCAAGTTATAAAAAGCAGTAGAACTGTTTTAGTATGTTTTCTTTCCATGTATAAGCACAGAAATGTTAATTTACCCACTTTTCCTTCAGCTGCTAGCATTTGAGGGTTTTTCCTTAATGCTTTAAGTAAAAAGATCTAAGCATGGCTTTACATTAAACTAGATGAATGTATTTTGATATGGGGCCAGTGTTCTAGCACAGACACTGTATCAAACAAATCAATGTTACAGCAGAGGCACTATTGGCATTACACAAAAGGTTTTCTAGGTTCTATCAAACCTATGAATTGTTGTGTATTCTTTAACATTGTGGGTAAAAACAACTGGCATTTATATAAACAGAACATTCCCATTTGGAGGCACTAACACCTGCCTGTTATCACGGCAGTGTTCTCAAAGGAGCAGCTGAGGGGCTGTGCATATAGAGTTCACTGATTTTAGTACAGCATCACACTGTGTGTGTGCACAAAGCAGGTGTCTGCTTTAAGCTTTAAGGTGTCTGCAGGTATAAGTGTCCATTGTGTGTGCATACAGCAGAGATCTTGTGTTTTGTCACGCACTTGGACAAGTACATACCAAAATGTATAACTTTTCAGCACAGAGTAGATACTTCGGACCTTATAATTTCCTATGGATATGGTATGACTTCAAGGATTGGGCGTACTATTGAAGAACTAAGTCTTCTCCCAAATTTTGTTTTTCAGCTTTATTCACTGTTGAAGCTCCCCAGTCACTCTGCACTGTGGAACGTGGTAACAATGTGACCATGGAATGCACATTTCCAGTGAATGGGAAATTAGACTTTAAAGATTTAAGTGTCAGCTGGGAAAAAAAAGATGAGTTGAAGCAGGTTTATGTACTTCACGAAGGAAAGGAAGACATAAAAAATCAGCACAGTGACTTTAGAGGAAGAATAAAATTGTTGAAAGAGAATCTGAACTCGGGACAATCTCTCCTTCAGATCACTGATGTGAAGCTCCGAGATGCGGGGGTTTATCGCTGTATTATTGTCTATGGGGGAGCTGACTACAAGACAATCCATCTGAAAGTTAAGGGTGTGTCTGCTACTACAAGAGATTCAATAGTCTTGTACTCTTAAAAGATTTCAGAGGAGACCCTGAAGTAAGAAATATCTGGTTTAACAGTTAAAGAAACCTCATCAGAGACAAGAGCTCTCTGATGATGCTTGCCCAGCTGTATAACTTAGCACTTCTGTTTAGGTTGAATCCATGGTAGGTCCTTTAAGTCCCTAATGACTTGTAAGGAATGGAGTTGCAAAATCATGTACAAAGATCATGAAGCCCAGTGAGCTTTCTAACAGCATAAAAATTGTAATAAATTCTGTACCTCTAGTTACAGACATAATAATGTGACTTACTTTTCTTGTCAAAATCCAAGCTGAAACTTGACCCGGGGGTTGGGGGAAAAGAACAGGTGTCTTGCATTTAATACAGGCTGTTCTACTTTCCTGTTGATAATGATTTTTTTTCCCGATTGTTTAGCTCCTTACAGAATTATAAACCAAGGAGTCGTGAGCACAGGACACAATGAATGGAAGTTGACCTGTCAGTCAGAAGGATACCCAGAAGCTGAAGTGATATGGCAAAACAGAAACTATGAAGATTTGACTGATAAGGCAAACACAAGATTTGAAGCTGGAAGTGACCAGTTGTACCGTGTGACAAGTACCCTTACAATCAAAAGTGGAATTGATGGGATTTTTTACTGTATATTCTGGAATAAAGAGCTGCAAGAAAATACATCTGCCATCTTACACATAGCAGGTAACACTTCTAAATTTCATTTATGATAATACACTTCAAGGTGCTAATGTAATTTTGTCCCAGTTGACTCAGCAGTGATTTGTTTCTCTTTCCTAATTTTGAAGAGGCTAGAAAGAAATACCTGGGTCTATAAGTTTTGTTATTAATGTACACTTTCACCATACTAACGTGTTCATCATGAATTTATGGTCAGAATTTAAAGACAGGAGTTTTGTATGACCTGCAGGTATACGGAAATTGAGTTTAAATGCTTACAAACTTCACTTATTTGGAAGACATGCAGCTCAGCACCTGGAAATTAAATCCTCACATCTTCCAAGATTATTCTATTTTGTTGATGATTACTGTCACATAAACTTGAACAATATGGTATTTTCCTGTCACTATAGCCTTTGGTTTGGGCATATTTAAATTTAACTAATTATACACAGATTTTTATTTTCCTCAAAAAAATCAGCATTTAAGGAAAATTCATAAATGGACAAGACCAATACAATTCCTAATCAAACCTTTTAACTGGGAAGCTCCTCTGCTGCTTTTGCTTTTGATTATATTTTTCTGCATTGTAGCCTGATATATTTTCAAACCAGACTGGAGACCTGATCCAACTCAAAAATAGTATTTCTCTTTGTCAGTCTGTTACTTAGTCAGGTCATTTCCCTTGTCCAGTTCACCACGTAGTTTTAAAAACACGTGTGCAGGCACTCTTGTCAAACTGACAAGAGTTTGAAACAGGCAAGTTAGAGTGAGAAAGCCAAGTCATTCTTTCAATGGGCAAGTTTGATTTTAACAAGAAAAGTATTTGGGATTCAAGGAGACCACTTACCCTTTCATTTATAACTTTACCAGATGAAAGGAACTCTCTGTCCTCTTTCTCAACTAGCTTTTTCCTGTACTTCTGATGAGAAACTAAACCATATGTAGCACTTTGACAAGCAGAATTGTGGTGAGATCAAAGGCATTATCACATGGAATGCAGAGAACAAAGACAAATACTAATATGTTCTATCTTCCTCTCTTTATTTGAAAAAGGTGCTAAGTGCGCCATTAGCGCCTGACCTTAGGCGCAATCTACAATGTTGTTATCATGTCTTAACTGCTCATAGCAAAAATAATACAGTAAAAATGAAGGGCAATGAGAGGATCTTATGCAATTATGTAAAGTCTTATCTCCCACTTGTTTTCCTTGAAGCTTCAACTGATGGTATTCTCCAGACTGAGAACAGACGCTTTGTTGGAGCATCTCTCGTTGCTACTGCTTTTGTTGCATCAGGACTTCTATTTCTGCTCTGCATAAGAAAAGGTATGCAAATAATTTATTTTAGAGCATCTCAGTTATTAGCAATCTGCTCTGTTAATTCATCCTCGCTGAGTGAAATGAGACAATTTTTTACTGCATCATTTATTTCTCTTTCTTTGCTGGACTTGAGTAGATACTAGCAAGCTGACAGAGGGAAACAGGTTATCAGCCTGTATCCCTCACAAACCACTTACCCATGCATGTCTGTTAATCTTTCTTATAGATGAGGATGTATAACAGTAAGATTAGTGTCAAACCTATTTCAAATGAAAGCACTTTTTTTTTTACCTACTGGAAATTGGGGATTCCTGTTGTGTGTCCTCCCTTTTGACTGGGGACCAGAATGCTGGTAGGAAACAGGATACTGGAGGTATTACAGTGGTTCTTTTTCTGCATTCTCTGAAAATTTTCACTGAGCTGTGAACACCTGTTTTTTTTCAGAGAATATTCGCACTCACTCTTCATACTATTTCAGTGATTTCCTTACTAAGTTTTGAGCTTTCTCTGTTCACTTCACAAATTAATATTGGACACTTTCAGCATCACAGTATGTTGAAAAGTTAAAGCATTGGCAATAATTTGTTTTCACTTACCAGTGAAATAAACAAAATAAAAACTTGGAGAAATAATTTTTAGGTTATCTGGGTATAAAAAGACTATAGCACCCAAAATGAAGAACAAAAAAGAAAAGATGTTTTAAACTTGTTACTTAAACTGCAAGAAGTACTGTTAATTTCTTTTTCTTTCATAGATTGGGTGGGGGAGGGGGGTTGCTATGGGAGCATCCTGAGAGAAGTATTCATAAGCTTAACAGGCTTGCAGGTGATTCTTACAGGCTGCAAAAAGCCTGTAGGTAATCCTGCAAGTATAAGAATTTACTTGCCCTAAGAACATGATAGGAATAGAAGCGGAACATGAAAGTGGAAGAAGGGACAGCAAAATCCTAGTCTGCTCAAAAGAATCCCACTGGGGATTTCAGAGAAGGTCAGAAGTTTCCTAGGTTGCTTGAGTGATATTTATTGTTTGTCTGTGTATGTGATAATGTATGTCACATTAGGTTTCCTATCTATCCATATATATTATATGATATATATATATAATGTATATATATCACATTAGCTTTCATATCTATCTATACATATACACATTCATGTGTGAGTGATAAACTACAAGTCGATTCAAGAGCTGAACTAGTGACAGTAGGTTTTAGTCTCAAACCTTAAGCTGTCCTGGGTTACTGGACAAGTGATTTTTTTCAGAACAGAATCTTCCTAGAAAGTGGGCATTTTTTCCCTCAAAAAGCACTGAGAATATGATCCTGTTTTTGTTCCCTGTTTTCTGATGTGTTCAAATTCTGGGTGAAAATATGCAATGGGAAACCATTTGAGCAAGTATTTTCCAGTGATGTCATTGTGTAGTATCAATGGAGTTCTGGCTAAGAAATGAGAAAAAGAAGTTGGAAAAAAAAACCAACTGGGAGCACTGAAGAATTTATTTTCAGGTCTTTGAAGAAATATAGTGTTTTGAGAACAAATGATTACACTATGCTTAATGGGTCCCTACCACCAATGTATTTAAGCTTCTCATTAGATGTAAAACAAGTATTTTGGGTGGTTTTAATTTTTTTTTTCTCTTGTTTTCTTTCAGCTAGAAAAAATAATGGCAACAGAACACCTGTGTCAAATTCATCAATAGCAAGTATGCACATGACATAAATCTAGCAGAGTGTGGTTCTTGTGGAAATAGTTGCTTGAGAATTAACTTTGTAATAGGGATGACCAAATGGAGATCTAAATTCAGTTTTGGTTTTGCTTTCCACATTTCATTTACATAACAACTATAAATTACAATTGAAGAGCGGCTTTTTATGACTGTGTCATACTTTTGAAAGGAAAATGTGAAAGAAAAGCATACTTGTTCCAGGAAATGATGCACTCCTGATATGCACAAGAAAAGGACAGAGCAGTATGCTGTGTTTTGATAAGTCTGGAATAGGGTGGGACAGGCTCCCTGGGACTAATACCTCAGAATGGCATCACATTGTGCTGCAATTTGAACCGCAGTGGCAGGTTCCTCTCTTTTCTCCAGTATCATAGCCTGCATTTGAGGGTCTTTGTCACAACATCCATGACAGAGAGTTTGGCCCTGTTGAGAGAAACACAGGGAAGCTTTAGTTTTTGTATTGTGATATTGATGCTCCTTATTGTGAGCAAAGCTCAGTGGAAAGCCACTACTACCATGACAGGTGGTATTAAAGGAAATGAAGCAAAGAGTTTTAATATTTACAGCAGGAGAGAAGAGATTAAAATCCTTTTGGTGCCTCTCAGGATTGTTACTGGTTGATTTATTTTTGATTTGTTGTATGGTCTTTTGGAGACTACTGCAAATCAAACAGCTGTGTGAAAATCAGTTTGTGCTCGCCATTGGCGTTTTTCCTAAGAAAAACTCTCTTGAGAATACTTACCCAAACAGACATGGTATTTGGTGTTAATCTCATCCCATGCTCTGCATTCAAGTCACTCTAGACTTGAGTGGCCAGAGGTGGCCACTCAGATTTATCACTACAGGAAAAGTTTAAGCTGTGCTCACTGCTGTGTGTATGTACGTCCTTTGCTTACAGAGCTGTCAAAACATAAGGATATGCATGACTGCAGAGATGCTTCTTTTGAAGACAGAGAGCTGAAATGTGAGTATAAATGACAAAGGAAAAAATAGTAGCAAATTGCATGCAGTATAAACCATCCCTGGTCACTGGAATATTGGTTCAAGGCTGGTTTATTTAGTTTATTGTTTCAACAGACAGAGCCTTCAAGAGAAATACAGCCTCCCATTCTGTATCTTAAAAACTCACCATCATAACTCATTGTGTACTGTTTGTTACATCAAATAATGAATCTCGTTTTGAAATAGAAAGTGAAGATATAAAAAGGAAAATGTGATGTGGAGATATATGACAACCCAAATCAGTATTTTTTTTCTGGCTTGCACTTTTTCCATAGAAAGAGTTGTCCATGCACCTCTGTAAGGGTGGTGATGGCAATGAGGGAGGAGATAGGAACCTGCCACAGCCACTTGAGCAGGTCTCAAGCTGTGTAATTCTGTCTCAACAAAGCAAGAAAATATATGATTAAATATCTCAAATCTATGAATCATCCTGTGGTGTGGACATAGGAGGGTGAAATCATTGAGGTTTTTCTCTCACTTTTTTGCTGACTTCTAAAGCACTTGCATGAATTGCATCCCAAATCCCTCCCTGCTACACTTTACTACGGTAAATTTAGAGGTAAGCCTCCTGGTCCTGCAGGTATGGATCTCCAAGTCAAAGAGTTAGGGCCTGGGGATATACCACTGGGAATACTGACAGATGGAGCACTAAATGTATTTGAAAGAATTTTAAAAGGTTTTTAAAGAAAGGGGACCTAAGCAACCACACTCAATATATTTGCTAAAGAGTACTTCCCACCACTTTATTTCCTCCCATGATCATCTTCTTTTCCTGTTTGATATTTTAATTAATTTCATTTTAGATCTTTAATTTTAAAAATGAAGGAGACTTTCTGGTACCTCCAAACTCTAGGAAAGGAGCCCAAAGCTATGAAGTGTTCTGTGCCTTCATATTTTTGTAATTTGATAATTTTTTAATTTAATTCTTCCTGTTACAGATATGCAAATTGAGAAGACCTAGAGAGAGCAGGGGAAGACATTTTT
>VXBU01014866.1:59167-70362 GCA_013400315.1 Bombycilla garrulus
AAAAACCCAACCCCCCCCCCAAAAAAAACCAGACCGTAAAATGCAAGAACAAAACAAGTTCTATTATAAAAAACAAAATGATGATAACAATAATGATACTTTCTCGCGCCATCTCCGCCACCCCAACAGGGAATACACTGCTAAAATTTAGAAACAAGTTTGACTAAAGCAGCCCTGAGGATGTGAAAAGAAAATAGTTAAATAGCTATGCAAACTGTGCTGATATGCAGTTATTTAACTGCTGCGCTGGCATACTGTGTGTCTCAAACAGCCACAGGATTCTAATGGGGGGCCTTTAATCAGGAATTTGATAGTTAAATTAGTAAAGGTTTCTTTGTACGCTATATTACAGTGTTCAGTCCTATTTGCTGTCTGGTTCTTCTCCTCTCCTGCTGTCCTCCTCCATATATTTCATATTTCAAATTCCTCTTGAGCAGTTTGGGCCAATAGCAACAAGGAAAAAAAAAAGAAATTACATCATATTTGCTAACATTTTTACCTATATAACTAACACTGAGTCAGAGTACCACTGTCTGGCTGATGTTTCAAATAATCCCTTTCTTGCCAGTAAGTCTCTAAAGACTTTATTTTACAAATACAAAGATCTGAATGTTTTGTGGTATTTGACTAAGATGCCATTTCAAGTCAGAATTTAGAAATACAACCAGACAAGCTGTCTGATGCCCAAACACTGTGCTCTGTACATGGATGTTGAGGGCATGTGAGGGCTGTTTCTGTATGCCATGAGAAACACAGCTCAAGTTGCTTCCCATACGAAACAGTGAGGGAAAACAACAATATCGCTCAGAAATCTTATCTTTCTTCTTATTTTTAAAAACAATATTTGCTGGGTTTTTCTTCTTTTTAAGAATATTTGCTGTGCACTAGCAGCACTGCATGCATGCTAGCTAGTATGTACTTTGTAACAAGACAAATTTGGAATCTAGGTCTGGTGTTCCCACATTTTTAATGACAACTAGCCCTGGTCAAAGAGGCCAAACAGTGCTATTGACATGAGGGAGGCTTGTGTTTTACCTTTCATTTATGTCTTGAAACACCAGATTGCTAGTATTTGCACTGGGTTAGTCAATATTGAAATTATAATGTCCTGTTCTAGGTGCAAAATCTCGTATTACTGCACCTCCATTATTCTACTGGCAGAAGCCAAGTTTTCAGCTCCTTAATTCTAATTTGCATGTCACATTTGGAAATTTCTTGAGACTTTACAAGAAAGCACAGAACTCTGCCTGTAACATGGAAATTTTAGTTTGCTGCCTCAGCAAGACGAATATTATTTTGGAATTTACTTCTTAGTGGGAGTAGAAGAAAGGAGGGAAGAAATCTCAGTATTTCAAGGACCATATAAAAGTCTCACAACTCCAAGAATGTCACATGACTCAAGACAAGCACTTCTTTTAAATACAGCTTTTCTCCACATTTTGATGAGCAATGGCACACCTGGTTTTCCCATGTTTACATAGAGCTAAATCCTGAGGGGTGCTGAGCTGTCGCAAGTATCTATGTCCAACAGCAGCTCCAAAACTGAACAGTTGCACGACTAGATCTATAAACTTAATTTTTCTACTGACTTCACTTATGAATGTCCTGTGCTTGGTGACAAGCATTGCAAGTTGGTAAATTCTTCCAAGCTGAAAAAGCAAGGTTTCAAGAGCAGTTTTGCCTGTGTGCCTTCTCAGAAGCTCTCAGATGTCTGTCAGAGGAATTAAAAAAAAAAAATTTTGCAAATCCATCCATTAAAAAATAATTTGTAATTGGTGAGTCACTGAAGTTCTGTTTTTTAATGTCAACAGAGATTAATTAGAATTCTATTTGTACAAGTTTCAGGATAAAATGGATACTCTATCAAAGAACAAAACATGCAATTTTGAAATGTTTGCTTGAGTAAAAAATGAAGGAAGATCATTGGATACTGTGATTGAAGGATTAAAGTTTTACCCCATTTAATGCCGGGGAATCCTTGTGAATTATGTATTATGCATTACAAATGGAGGCAACACAGGAATGACAGTGATTTTCATTCTAGGCATTATGATTTTTAACCTTTAGGCAATGTTGTTCACGCTCACCAAGTAACAATAGATACCGGCTGATGAACTGATTTGGGAAAAAATCATAAAATGGTGAGAAAACACGTGCCTGCAATGGAACAGCCTACTCAAGAAGTGAACACATTAATTTAGTCCTTCTGTTTATTTAGTACCTAACCAAATGCCAAGCTTCAGTGGGTACTCCCTAGGTCTTATACTGGAAAGGACAGTGAATACCAGACCTTGTTCGTACCATCGAGTTTTTCAATGTTTCCCCCTATCCCTTCCTTCTGTGCCTCCCATGTGAACAGAAACTGCACTCACACAAGCATGGCTTGATGGCCTGATCCTGTTCCTCCTCTCTGGCTGATCAACAGTAACAAATACGCAGGCACTCATTCACATATGTCAAAGGTACGTTCACATTTGCAGTCATTTTCATGTCATGTACAATAACTTTTCACATTCTTTCCAACGTGAAAATCCTTGGTCAGATCCACCTCCATAGCCTGCAGTTCGGAGGCCTTTAATAATTTCTCTTTGCCCTTGTTGATACCAAAGAGTGAAAACAGCACACTGTGTTTATGTGACAAGACCACTTTGAACTTATTGAAAAAATAATGTTCTTATTACTATCAGTAAAGTGATATTGAGCTGGCATTTGTTAGGGCAAAACATTAATGACTCCAAAAGTGTTTAAAAGCTGATACTGTAGCTGAAGCTTAGGAGCGCATTAAAAGCATGCTTCACTGATTTTTAACTTGTAAATAAGAACCTCTTATCAGTACAGTATGTCACGCTAAAAAGCATAGCTAATCAGTTTAATCTGTTTGCATACTACTGAAACCAATGTGAGTTGCCAAGGCACTTAAAGCACATGCTTGCTACATGAGTCTTCTGACCAAAGATCTTCCTGCCTGCATCTGTCTTCTGTAAGATTTACATTTCCTGTCACAGAGATAATTTCAATATATTCAGGGTTGGTCAGAATTTTTCACTGACCTACGTAAGGAAAATAGAAAAATAACCCTTAATATGTTAGTATAGTATTCTTAATAAAATCTGGCAGACACTCTTAATGAGACTCTATGCCTGTCACTCCAAGACCTGTGTTCCCCAGGATTATTTAAGAACAACTGGGCCTATGTTTCATCATATGATGCCTAAAGAGAGGAGTAATGGAAAGTTTTCTGTGTGTCCTTATTTATTGTCTATAACTAAGTAATAAGCCAAGTCATAAAGCAATAACTGAGCTGAAAAACAGGCATCCAATGATAAATAACAGTTATCAAAACAAGTAAGCTTTGGTGTACAGAATTGTATTTTCTTCTGTATTTACACTGCAGTATAGCCTAAAAGCAGAAGTTCATATAGCACTTCTTTTACTTTGCTGTTTTGATGCCTGTTTAAATCTCATGAAGAACAAGCTCTACAGCTCCACATAGTGTTGAGATACCAGTGTCAAACCTCTGAACAGGCTACAGAATACCTACAAATTTTTCTAAATGTGGATAAAGTCAACCAACTTTCTGTAATTTTTCAAGTGCCTTCTTATTTAATGGCTTTATTTTCAATTTAGGTTATTTAATATTTTTCAGGTATATCTAGGAATATAACTGATACATTAAACTGATATAAGTGAGTATTCACTTCTTTTTGTGAGTCTATTTTCAGCTAGTTACATCTTTTGCCACTTCAGAACTTCTGCTGAAATACAAGCTTCTGCTTGACAAAAACTTCAAATATATCTTTTAAAAAATTTTACACACTTAAGTATGGTGATGCACATATTCTTAATGAGATTTAAGCAACAAAGACTTTGATGACATCCTAGAGACCACAAAGATGTCCCTGTACAGTCTCAGACTAGAAGACAGAACCCTTGGCTTGTAACTGTCCTCATTATTCTGAGCCTCATAATTGGAAAACGTATTTTGTTTAATGTGCAGGACACAGTCAGGAATGAGAGCACTTTACTAATAAATACAGTCATGAAAATGCTCTATTTTATGTGATGATATTTTTGCACTGAAAGGGTTACCATTTAAGCAATGAGGATTTGGAATGAGCAATCAATTTTCATGTAATTTACCAAGTGAGAAATTATTTCTAAGTTCTATCCTGCATCTGGTAGGTACTTTAAGCCACAATACATAGATTATTAAAAAATAGGTAAAGAAAAAGAAGAATTTGAAAATTTCTTTTACACTGGACTTCTATAGGAAACTGTTCAAAATATGATGCCTTCTCCAACACTGATAATTTCCATTGTACTTGCAGTTGTATTTTAGGGATGTTTGGACAGTTCTATTTCAGTACCAACTTGGCTGAAAGTGACACAAGGCCCTTACAAAAAGGCTGATATGCTTTTTTTTTTTTTTTNGAACTAAAATTTGAATTGATCACCTTTTTCTTTCAGATACAGCCAGGTCAGTACAGACAGAAATAAGCTTCCAGGGCAAAGAGAGAGGGGAGTTGAAATTCCTGTTTCTCAGGACTCTGTATGGTTGTAACACAAAACCTGATAAGAAACCAGGCTCTCAAAACAAGCATGTAATTTGGGCGCCATCCCATGAATCAATTACAGCACTCTGCATATGTTTCCAAGCAGCTTGGGAATGAAATTCCAAAGTTTGGATGATGCTCTGCTAGGAAAATATTTTAAAAGAACCAGCTCAACCACTATAAACACATAATCAAGACTACAGCTTTCTCTACTCACCACCAAATGAGCCTGCAGAGGGCACTGCTAAACATTGTCTGCATCTTAACATACTTTTAGAGTTTATTTAATACACATCTCAGTCCAAATAACTGTCTACAACGAAGAGACACAGATGACAAGATAAGGTTAAGATCCACTAAGATTATAGAAGAAAATCACAGTGTTTTCTTTCTTCCTTTTACATGTTCCTTATATCTGCTCAAGAAGAAACCTGCGGATGCGTTTTACATCCTGTCACCTGAAAGTCAACGCCCTGCCTCTTGGATATAGACTGTGTTCCATGCTGCAGAGGATGTTCAACAGACTGCCAGATCAGACTGCTGCCTCCAGAATCTGTTATCCTTTACTGTTCACCTTCAGACTGAAAACATTCAAACTCATGAACAGAGCTGAGTCGTGATCTCATGATCTATTACAGGTAACACTGCATTACATATGTGTTATGGATAATACGTATAGCAATATAATTTAAATGCACTTCCTTCAGATTATACAACAAAGCAAATGTTCACAAAATTTCAGAAACACCTAGTATAAATAGTTACTTAACTGTACAACATATAACAAGTCTAGGCCATCCTATACCAACGCTTCCATATGCAAGAGCTTCTACCTCTCCAGCTCTTTTGTCTGCTACTCCCATATCAATCCAATACACTCTAATCCTACTGTGTAGCCCATACTTCACGTAGGTGGTGACACCTGGTAAGAACATGCAGTTACCAAAAAACTTCCATTAATTTCTTTCCACACACAGAACAGCTTGCATGGTTCTTTGGTCAGTTTGTTTACAGTGAATATAAAATGTCTTTCCAGCACAAGTTCATACTGAAAAATATATTAGTAAATGCACACCAGAGTCAGTTAGCTCCTTTCACAATCCCCTTTTCCTCTTAGAAAGTCTTATATGGTTTATATACAGACTCTTTATTGAGCAGCAGTGATCCAATGCAATTAAATTATCTGCAGTTCATTATGTTGGTGCTTTGCACAGGAGGCAGCACAGTGTGTTCCAGAATCTAAAATAATTTAGTTATTTTCTAAAACTGAGATTTCAAAAATGATCTGTGATTCTGGATGTTTCATCTTCCTAGGATCAAATATCAAAGAAATGCAGTTCTCTAGACATATTCAGAAACCACAATGGCTTTTGGCATAGTAATTGTTTGCACGAAGCAAATACTTCAGTGGTAAGCTATTCATGAAACTAAGAGCATACTCACCAGTCACTGAAACCCAGGTAATGAAGTCTGAAAGAACATACTGTATTTCTAAGGATATTTTTACTGATGTAGAAGATTTTTTTTTTAATATCCTCCACTAACTTACAGCAGTTATGAAAATCAAATTGAAGTCTTCGGGGCTGTATAATCTGAAGAACCCAGATTTTCTGCAAATGTTGTGCTATCTATGTTAAAACTGATAGACCATGGTTTTGGCATTCCAAAACTTGGAAATACTTGCTTCCCCTTTTATTTGACTTTATATATTGGTATGGCTGTCAATGCATGGAATGAGCTCTGTCATGATTTCCCTTTCTATTTTCTCAGAGATAAGTAAACAAAAGAAAGTATTTTGGGCCCAAATTTATTTGATTTCTAACCTAACTAAATCATAACCATAACTTCATCCATTCTGAAATCACTAGTAAACTTGCAAATTTTAGCTTTGGGTTCTTGACTGCTTGGTGAAAGCCACTTTTCATTAATAAATATAAGAAATTTAGAATAAAATTTTGTCAGTTGTTTGGTTTATCCACCAAAAAAAAACAAACAACACCAAAAAAAACAACCACACAAAACATTATTTCCACACACTGTTGAAGAACTCAGGAAACTGAGCTCTAGCACTATTAGTTTATACTGCTGGTCACATAAATTGTTCAGCCAGAAATTGAAATGGTACCATGTGATGTTTGCAAAATACACTATAAAATGGATGGTAGTATATTACATGTAATCAGAGAATGATCTGAAACCCATCATTATAAATTGCATTAATTTATAAATTATCAAATGGTAAATAATATTGCCAAATAAATTTGTGACCATTTCTGAGCCACTGATTGCTAGAAAAATCAGGTAGTTTATCTAACTAATTTTATTACTCACACTTTCTTAGCTCAAAATTATCTTTTTTATTGTATTTAAATGCAGCTGGGCATAGTAAACAACTTTGAAAATTGTCAGAAAGTGAATCTAAACATTAGGATTAAGAACTGTACTGTACTGTGCTCCAGAACTACTGTTTTTGTCCCAGTACTTCAGGCCATCTACTGTATCTAAGCACAAACTGCTGCATTGAGTAGTGACAATATAATAAACTGTTCTTCCCCTTCTTCCTAACAGTTTCTTCACAGGAATACTCCTTCCAGCTCTCTCAGCTGAATTCAGAAGTTGTCTGAAATAATTAGAGTGATTTTCCTCTCTACTAATTGCAACTGACTAGCCCTAGCATCTAATCCACTGTTTGTTTGGTTTTCTTCCTTTTACTTTTAAAATATGTAAGATTTTCTTGTGGTTGCAAGAAATCACTTCCCTTTTACTGGGTTGGTTTCAAAGTGTTTGTTTAATTTTTTTTTTAATTTCTGCTATTATTATTTTCATACTTTAGATTCCATCTTTAAGGATGGTAACAATCATTATTCACCCTCTGAGAACACCTCTGTGGATGGTCTGTGGGAAAATGATTTGAGTATTTGTCCTGCCTTGTCCTGTTTATCTGGAACCATTCTCAATGTAAATGTCCATTGAGTGGATCAGTGGATGACTGACAACATGGACAGTTTAAATAACAGGCCTATGTATAGCAATCTTCACACTTCATCAGCAGAAAGCTGCAAGATTAAAAGAATAATTTGTTCCACAACCAGTTTTACAAAGTGAAGATGACTTAATGAAGACATTTTTACGTACACAGGTGCTCACTCACTGTCACAGACTTTGTGTGTTTTACATGACACAATGCCTGTACGTGTAAGCAGCGTGGCAGAAATTTTATGGCACTGACTCTGATCATGCCTCATCCTCAGTCTGTGAGTTTTCTTCTTTTACTCTGAGCTATACTGCTAGTAGTGACAATAGTGGGGGGAGGAGTAATTGTTCTTTTAAAATTTAAAATGCAGGAACCAACACTGTCACTGCTCCCGCAAGAGCTGCAGACACATTAGGTGAAATCCAGCTGCACAACCTAAAGGACAGCTCAGGGCAACAGCTGCACATCAACAGCAGGAATCTTAGCAGAGTCAACTACACAGAACAGCTACCCTTGCCCAACATTTTCATTCCAGATCTGCTTTGCCACCAGCAGTGTCTCCTCCTTCCTTTCACTAGCCTGCTAACATCCAAACTTACATACCGAGGCTTATGACATTTCACTGTCCTTGCATGTTCCCACAGCTCTGCATGAGCTCCTCCTTCCCAGGAGACAACAATCTCAGGAGTGTGGTTTCCAAAACAACATTACTGTCACTGAAAAGGCATCTGCAATCTAGACTTTGTGACTTGATGAAGCTGATGACAACTGACAAGTGAACCTTTGTGTTATAAAGGGCTTTCACAATTCTGTGGAGCTTTGTTATCATAGTGTTGCCACCATCTCCTGTAACTGTGTCTTGGTAGCCTCTGCCAGAGCTGCTCAAGAAACTCTCTGAGCTTGGTCCATGGTATGCATTTAACTTCTACACAACTTTTGCATCCTAGAGTATTATGAGTTACATTCCCATACCACAACACTCAGAAATGCTTTTCTAGTCAAGTACAAACAGCCTAGCATTAGAAGAAGTCTATCTCTACTGCTTTACCTTTCTAGTCATCTAGATTTGTCCTTCATTCAGCCTACAAAAATGTCCCAAAACCATTATATACTTTGGATCATGTTTGTATTATTGGTGTGAGGATTTTGGTAGTCACACTTCTAACATACTGCCATCATCATTATTTCTAATTTCAAATATGTGCCTCATGTGTCTCCACAGAGAAAAGAACAATAGCAGCAATCCAAAAATTGCAAAAGCTTCAGTCTCTACTTTTTGCACAATGTAAAGTTACCAAAAAATCCTACCATGTAGTATGCTATTAAAAGCGGTAGCGGTTTCCTTCATTAATAATGGTCTCAGCACACAACCTTGCACTGATTCACATGCATGAACAGCATGATCTGGAAGTATGTACACTTCTTACACAATCATGTTAGGATGGTGCAGCATTAGCTAAGGAAGCTACAAACAAGTACGGAAAACATGCAGGTCTCTTACTAACTGTTTGATGAAATTTCTTTGACAAATCCCTCCTTACTTCCAAGTAAAATGAACTTGGCTAAATGCAATTAATCCAGAAGAAGGTTGATTCTATAGTTGTTGATTCTATTCTTCAGCATGTATTTTGTACCATTTATTTCATAATCTGAGGAACAGAAGGAGAGTCACTAAAATTAGATGATGCCACACTCCTAACATAATTTCCATTTCCTAATTTAGAAGGCTAGCAGCCAAAATTAAGGATCAAAAAGGATTCAGAGAAAATACTAAAGCAAGGAGGGTATTTGTAGCATAAGCACTGGTTGGCATATATTTGAGAGTGGTGAATTTGATTTTAAGACATTTCCAACTCACTCAGTTAAAAGAGATATGAACTATCTGGGTATTTGTTCCCTTATTAGTATTTATTTTCCCAAGGTATATTATGGTTTTGTTAGGATTCTAATATATGTGTCCTCTTAACACCTCTCTTTTTGTGCTTATGTTCAGATGAAAATATTTCAGCTGGAAAACAAAAATTAATATGGTAACATAACAAGAAAGCTGCTGGGAAAGAGAAGGCCTTAGGTATGTGGATAACCTATGTTCTTTGAAGAGCACTGGGTAATTTGTATACAGTGAGACCTGTTGCCAGACAGCTCAGTACAGACACACTGCTCTAACAGGCAGTGCGAGGGGAGTGGCTCATGAAACTCTTCTGATTATTTCTACCAATAACTATTTATTTCCAACAGAGACACTGCCCTTGCAGCAGCCTGGAGATCTTACCTTTAGCTCTCTTCTATTTCCCAGTTACAGAAAAAGACTAACAAGCCTCATTTACTACCTCTAAAGCTACAGCTCCAGTTTCTGCTTTTCATCCTTCACACAACATGCTCCTGCTCTCTCCACAGTGTGTGAATAACAGCATTTGGGCACTGATGGAAACAAGATTAACAAACAGGTCTTTGGTAAAAATAACCCAGTATGGATCCTCGATTCAACTCATCAGTTGGGAGAAATGTTTGTGGTTGCACCTTTTAGAAGCCTGATGCCAAGCTCAAGATGCAGCACACTCATTGTGCGAGCAACTGTGCCCTGCGCTCACCTTGTCCCCAACACCACTTCAGTGGCAATGTTCACACCGGAGACCCACAAGGCCTTCTCACATGGATTTCATCACAGAACCACTGAACGGCCAGGGTCAGAAGGAACTCGAAAAGTCATTCAGTTCCAAGCCCTCTGCCATGGGTAGGGACCCCTGCCACTAGGCCAGGTTCCTCAGAGTCCCATCCAATTAGGCCTAGAACCGTTTCAGGAATGAAGTATCTACAGGTCCATTATAAGGGCAACCTGTGCCAGGGCCTCATTCCCCTGACAGCAAGTAACTTCTTCCTCAGATCTACCCCAAGCCCACCCTCTTTAAGCTTGAATCCACTCCTTATCCTGCCAGCACTGGTTCTCTGTCCCTCCCATTCCCTATCGTGCCCGCACCCCGCACTCTCCCTCAGCCCGACGCCAGCCCGGCCTTTTCCGCCCGAACCAGTGACGCTCTGGTCTATGACGTCACTTCCGCTCACTCGGGCCCCAGCCCCGCCCTCCCCGTGCCCCCGCCGCCGCCGTCCCTCGGGGCCTTGGGCACCGGAGCGAGGGGAAGGGAGCGGGAGCAGGAGCGGGAGCAGGAGCAGGAGCGGGAGGAAGAGGAGGAAGAGGAGGAGGATTACCCCAGGCCCAAGTGGCAAGGGATCGAGGCAATTTTTGAAGCTTACCAGGAGCATATAGAAGGTGAGGGCTGCGGGGTGAGGGTAANCAATTAGGCCTAGAACCGTTTCAGGAATGAAGTATCTACAGGTCCATTATAAGGGCAACCTGTGCCAGGGCCTCATTCCCCTGACAGCAAGTAACTTCTTCCTCAGATCTACCCCAAGCCCACCCTCTTTAAGCTTGAATCCACTCCTTATCCTGCCAGCACTGGTTCTCTGTCCCTCCCATTCCCTATCGTGCCCGCACCCCGCACTCTCCCTCAGCCCGACGCCAGCCCGGCCTTTTCCGCCCGAACCAGTGACGCTCTGGTCTATGACGTCACTTCCGCTCACTCGGGCCCCAGCCCCGCCCTCCCCGTGCCCCCGCCGCCGCCGTCCCTCGGGGCCTTGGGCACCGGAGCGAGGGGAAGGGAGCGGGAGCA
>VXBU01014867.1:0-79876 GCA_013400315.1 Bombycilla garrulus
ACATTGTAACCTAGGACAGCCCACCTCACAGCACTCAGCTGTGGTTCAGATGCCCATGAAGATGTGGCATATGCTACAAGGACTCCCAGGGACCCTTCTCAGCCTCACCTGCCAGTCTGAGTGCCCTGAGGCCAGTCTCCAGTATAAATCTTTGCAAGTTGTGCATGGGGAATGCAGAAATCTCAAAACCACACTCATGCTGCAACTGAGGGCTGGTGACAGCACAGACACAGGTTTCTGTAATACAGAGACAGCAGAGGAATTTCCCTCTCTGCCCCCAGTGCAGTAGACAGAACCACAGTGCCCCTAAGCACAGCTATGCTGCTCAGGAAGCGTCAGTGGCACCAGAAGTGAAATGAGCCTGCAGGGCTGGAAGTGGCGTTAGGACGTTATCTCTATGAAGCTCTAACAATTTTTTTTCCACAAGCCACAGGAAACCATGCCGATCCAACCCATCCAAAACATCTGTGAGCACAGAAATGACTGTGTAGGAAGTGAGTAACAATTAGTTAAACATTCAGCTGTCATTGTTAAGAAGGGGAGAAAGAGAAAGCTCCTTTCTCGTAACCTCTCCCAAATCAGTGCTAACAAGCTGAGCTAAAAAAGGCAACAGCTCAGCTTGCACTCAGGTGCTGAGAGCTACCGGTTAGGATATGAGTAACATCTGCCAGAATGCTTGCAGTTCATCCAGCCTGTAAAACATAAATCACCTAATCTCTGGACTGAGCTTCAAGGCAGCCAGTAGTTCAGGCTTGTTTGTCATATAAATTGTAATTTATGTGACAATTTCTGCTCAAAGGAGCAGGCACCGAAGAGGGAAGACACTGCAGCCTTGTCCTCTCTGTGATCACTGACCCATCTCTACCACTACAGGGATGACAGAATCAGTTCTTTCAGTGGAAGATGGAGCTGTCATAAGAGAAAGAGCACAGTGCTGCCCAAATGCAGCACTGTCAGCGCTTAGGGACAAGTTTGCAATCTTTGAGGACAATTCTTGCAATGCTTGGTGTTCTCCTTGCCATCTAACTTCTGAAATCAAAGTAGCAGAAGCGTATCAGAGGTATTCTATTTCTTAAGCCCAGCTTTTGCAATATCATGGGAAACATTGTGAGAGCAAAATTCTCCAATTCAAGAGTGTAAATGAAGTGAGCTCTAAATTTGTTGTTTAAAAAAATGTTTAATTTACACACTATCTTTAGGCTGAGAAGTCAACTAACATTTGGTTAGCACACTCTAACGCTAAGGGCTCTTATCTCTTTCCAATCTCTCTTCTAAATTAAGTCAGTACTTCATATCTACTTGTGATCTCCTTGTCCAGGAATGGAATCTCATCCCTGAAAAGAGTTCAGAATCTTTATCTTCAATGACCTGAAACATTTTCTAGGATACATAAAGACATGGCACCTTCATTTAATTTGAAAATTTCTTAAATACAAATGTTCCATGTTCTGATCTTGCAAATGCCCAGAAATAAATAAATCATAGAATCATGGGATGTGCTGAGTTGGAAGGGACCCAGAAGGATCACCAAGTCCAACTCCCAACCTTGTGCATGGCACCCTGTAAGGGTCGGCCCGAAGATCTCGTTTTGCCTCTCGATCGTCGGGACAGAGACTGGGACAGACCCCACAAGACACCCTTGGCCTGGCTGAGGGGGGAGATGTTTGCTAATCACTGGAAGTGCTCTGCTCCATGGTACATGCTTCAGGCAGGACGGCCAGCACACAGGCACCGTCATGGTACAGAATGCATACTGCCATGGCACAGCACATTCCTGCTCCTCGAAACTGTGCTGATCAGCTACGGGCCTTGCTCACAATAGGCCGTAAATCTCCCTGCCTTTTGGCCAGAGGCCACTCGCCTTGGAAAAAGACTTAAAAATTGTCACTCTCTGAAGGGACTCTTGAGATCTCCCCACAGAAGAAGACGCGTCTATTGGCTGGGCCACAAGGACTTTGTCTCGCCATTGGTAGCTATATCCCGTCCTCTCTTTCTCTCTCCCGATTTTGCTCTCTTTCTCTCTCTCCCCTCTATTGCATAACTGCGTTGATTAGCACTCAATAAAGTACTTCGTTGTTTTGTTGAAATTATAGTCCCTTGCTGTTNNNTTTGCTCTCTTTCTCTCTCTCCCCTCTATTGCATAACTGCGTTGATTAGCACTCAATAAAGTACTTCGTTGTTTTGTTGAAATTATAGTCCCTTGCTGTTTGCCTCTTATTTTTGCACCTCGAGATCCCTCGAACCCTCACGATTTCTGCCTTGATGTTAAAGCAGATCGTGACACACCCCAAGAGTCACACCCTGTGCCTGAGAGCATTTTCTAAATGCTTCTTGAACTGCCTTAAGCTGGTCCTGTGACCACTTCCCTGGGGAGCCTGTTCCAGTGCCCAACCACCCTCTAAGTAAGAAACTTTTTCCTGATACCTATACTAAACCTCCTCTGACTCAGTTTCACGCTGTTTCCCCAAGTCCTCTCACTGGTCATGAGAGTGGAGAGATCGGTACCTGCCCTTCTGCTTCCCCTTGTGAGGATGCTGAAGACCACAATGAGGTATCTTCAGTCTCCTCCAAGCTGAACAAACCATGTGACCTCAGCCCCTCCTCATAAGGCTTCCCCCTTCTTTCCCTTCTTGAAAACCAAGACAATGTTCACCACCTTCCAGTCAGCTGGAACCTGTCTGGATTCTCAAGACCACTCAGAAATTGCTCTTGTGGAAATTGCTCTTGTGCATAAGTGTTTCAGATATTTTACCTAAAACGATCAGCAAAATGCTGGTTATACTTACATGAACCTTGTGGATCAACAATGCTTGGCTGCAAATACAAGCAGTAAGAAAGTGGAAAGAATTGTAACATTTCTGCTATTAGTCAGACCCCTGAAGAGCAAAGAGCATTATGAGGAGGAAAAAAACACTAGAAATTAAATTAACCAAACTTTGCTGAAATTGCAATCTGTAGTTGCAAATGGAAAGAATACATTATCAGAAATGTCCAACCTTTCCAAGTTCATTGCCGTGAACCCTTCAGCAGATTTGCAACTTGAGTCTTCTTGTTTTCTGAAATGCAGCATGTCACTGGTCCAGGCTTCTGATCAGAGTAATGCCACTGTCCTGCTGGCTGGTGGCAACAGTCCCCCCAGCCCTCCAGGATCCTGTAGGCAGCTGACCTCAAGCCCATGCAAGTGTTTTCCAAGAAGCACCATGACCATAAGTGCAAAGTAAGTGAAGAAGGAATCACAGATGTAAACAGTCAGCTCAGCCTGATGAAGGAATACAAGCATTTTCCTTTGGCTCACTGACTTAATAAAGCCAGCATTTCACCACCTCTCTGAATTTCAGTATCAATTTTGTGTTTTGCAATGCTGGATACAGCTCACTCTGTACAGTCATGCAGCTCAGTATATGACACACTTGCAAGGGAGCATGGGGGCCTCACAAGGAAGAGCTTTGAGGGAAACCTAGGGGGTGGTGCAGGTCCCTTAAGTCCCACAAAACTCATGGCTAGTGTTTTGTGCACCAGTCACATGGATGTGTAGGAAAATGGATGAGCAGTTAAAGATTCAGGCTGACATCACCATGGACTTCTTGGTCTTGTGCTAGACAGGGAGGAGGTGCCTGCCCAAAAAGGTCTTGGTATAGGGCTGGGATGCTGTAGTGGTTTTGGTTCACCAATTTGAGATTTCCTGGCCAATGCACCAATTTATTGGTGAGTCCAGTGCTGGCCAAATGCCAGTGCACCCACTAGAATGTACTTACTAATTTTCTGCTGCAATATAGGATTAGGAGAAAAGCAAAGCAGGCTCAGACTTTAAAGGGTATATAGAAAACTTTACTATCAGAACTAAAAGAATAATAAGAATCAGAATAAAACCTTCAGAACACTTCTTCTTACCCCACCCCACCCCTCACCCTGTTTTCTTTCTCACTGACAATGTAGAGAAACAATTCAGTCAGTTTATGACCTCTAGAATTGTCTTTCTTCAGTTCGCTTAGGGAGAGAAGTCTCTCTTGACATGCCATGGAGACTTCTCCACAAGAAAATAGTTCTCTCATGGTTTTTAATTTTCATGAATAGCAGCCACCCAGGAATCTGCAATTGTGAAGTTCCTCCCACCTTTACAGCCTTCCCACAGCTGCTTTTATGGGCCATGTCAGTTTAGGGGGTACTATTTAAAGGATGAGCTGTTCAAAAGCAAAGGTTCTCTTCATCTACCTTTGAGATTATCTTCATCTCTGGGAACAGAGGTCTTCTTCTCTGGAGGCAAAGGGTCTTCATCACTCTCGTCTCTCTCTGTTCAAGCTTCTCATGGGATCACAACTACTTTAACATCTGCTTGTTCAGCATGGATGCCTTTGCTCATGTCTACAACGTGAACGCTCCATCCGTGTGGGATGCTGGGACAGCCTGTTACCTGCTCCCAAGTCAGAAGGAAAAGAGAGATTCCCCGGGTTTTTTCATCTTAAAACATGAATCTCACAGAGGCATGTTCTGCTCTTTAATTGGCTTATTAACATGCCTATTGTCAAAGCTAGCCAGCAATTGGTTTTTCCAGGCACAGAGGAAGCTTTTAGCAGCTTCTCTCAAAAAAAAAAAATTAAAAAAAAAAATCACTTCTGTGATTGGCTGCAATGCAAAACCAGCACTGAGGTGAATTTAGCTGTGTGAACCAGATAAACAACAGTTTCCTCTACATTCATCTCTTGAAGTTTTAGTAGTTAGCAGTTTACAGATTCACTGGGTTTGTGGTTCAAGAAATTTTAAATTGGATTCTCCATCCCCCTGTTGCTCTTCTCCTTAGCTCATGATGGGAGGCAAAGCCCAAGTACTGAGGGTGAAAGCTGTTTAAGCTGATCCACATTCTGCTCTCAGGCCTGCCAGGATAAAAATAGTGACTAATTTAAGCAAGAGCAAAATCAGGACTGTTCTCTTGTCCTTTTTGTCCAAAGGCAGCAGAGAAGGCCAGCAGCTCCCTGGACTGTGTGAGCAGAAGCACAGCTAGCAGATCAAGGGAAGTGTCTGCTTTTTCCACTCAGCACCTAACAGATCATGTGCAGAATACCATGTGGAATTTTGAAGTTCCCAATGGAACACACCAATAAGCTGGGGAAATTTCAGTGGAAGGCCACCAGTATGGTCCGGACTAAAGCACTTGCCTTGTGAGTAGAAGCTGAGGAAGCTGGGTTTGCTCATCCCATAGAAGAGAGTTTCAGTGAGACCTGAGAGCAGCCCCCATACCTTCTGGTCTAATTTTTGAAGGAAGGTTTGGGTGACCAGGTTGGCTAGGGAACAGCTGTGGTCTGTGACATCAGTCTTATGGTCCCCAGCCATCTGATTTCCCTCCATCCTTATGCCATTCCATTACTGGACATCATTAAGGGACCTGGCCTGCCAGAGTGCTTGGGTCTACTTGGCTCTGAGCAAGAAGCATGTTCCTCACCCCTGCTCTGAAGGAAACATCACATTTCAAAAGTGTTCAAATAGCTCAGCATTTCCTTGACAGAAGATGCTTAATTCAGAACAACTCTTTGTAAGCACTGGATTAATAGTGAGACTTTATAATAGAGATGGGGGTGCTGGGGTTCTTTTGGTTGACTGCTGCACTCCATAAATTTTTAAAGGGCTTGTTATAGCACCTCGATGTGCCAAACAGGCTATTTAACATGGGTCTGCATTTCAATAGCATTCTAGTTTCAGCATTGTATTCATAAAATGGAAGCTGAACTACAGTTGTAGAAACTACTTACTACAGCAAACTTACCTGTGACCTGCAGGAGGCAAGGAAGGCCTGGACCTGGAATAGGATGTCTCAATCACAGAGGAAAGCGATTTGGCTTGAAAAGCACAGCGTTAGAGCTGGCCCATACCACCACTCTGTGCTGTGCTGGCAGTACATAGCAGACACGAACTCATCCTGGCTAGCCGTGGTCTGGCTGTAACATAGATACCCACCTCAGAATGTTCTGGCTCTGTTAGGGCTTTGCACTTTCCACTCTTGGCCCTTTCTTCTACTTCATATATTTGGGAGGATTATTTAAAACATGGATGAGGGAGTAGTGTTCTGGCAGTGGCATTAGCAGGAGCTGTGTACTTTGGAATGCCTTCTCAGCACAGGCTAAACAGTGAAACCACTGAAACCCCAAACCATGCTGATGACTTTTCATTTCTTGAGGGATTTTTATCCCTGTCCCCAACATCTTGGAAATGGCCAGGCTTAGGAATGTAAAATTATTTTTCAGGGTAAAATATTAAGGATTTAGTCAATGTTCTTTAGAAAAAAAATAACAATTCTGATGCTTCAGTTCTTTGAAAGGTTAACTGGGATGGAAAGAGCAAATACTGGCATATGAATAATGCATGCGTTACAAAAAGAGGAAATATAAATTGGGTTATATATTTTTTTCTTATCTCTAGCTCACTGCACTTTTGTGCTCTTCCCAGCTTAGCAGGACTTTTAGCTAGCTCAGATGTTGCCTCAGAGACCCATAAAAGTTCTACAACCCAGAAAAAAACCCCATAAATAAGTAAAACCTCCCAGTGTGAAGGTCTGCCTCCCTCCCACTCAGCAATTAACTCTTCTTCCTCCCACTTTCATAGAAGTTGGCTTTCCACAACACTGAATGCCAAGTTTTCTGCTACTTCTTTTTCACACCAGCCTCAAGAGGAGGACAATAGATTTTTAACCATCCTGTCCTTGGACTGTGCTGTGTTCTTCTCATCTCCAAATCTTTCCTGGGACAGCTGCAGTCTGCTATGGGCCTGCCCCAATTTTATTGGCCATTGAAGGACACTCAAATCTCCTTGCTTCCAACTGTTTCTCCTGTGGAAATATGTCTTAACCATACCCAAATATCTTCCTCTTTCTTACAACCATCTGTGCTAGCAGCTTAGAGAGAAACACTCTGGCCACTGGAAGCAAAGTTCTTGTGAAGGTCTTGGCATTTGGCAGCTCTTTTGCCTTGTGTCAGGCACACAGGTTACAGTGAAACAAAGTCCAGTGGTCTCAGGTAACTTTCACATCTCTCTGTGACACAACCCCAGCACTGCCCCAGCTCACATCTCTCCTTCTTAATGGCAGACCTCCAAAAGGTCTCTTTTAACACCCACATTCACCTTCTTAATTTGTTTTATGCCTTCTTTATTTTCTGGAGGATGAGAAAGGAGGATGAGAATTTTTTACTCTCCATTTCCTTTTCCTGCAGCTCTAGATTATAGTTACTTACTGTCTGAGCATGTTTGCTCAGAAACTCTGGAAGCACAGTGCAGTTTGTTTCAAAGACCATTTGCAAGTGGAAAATATCAAATGTTGGTAATGGTGCCAACATTTATTATATGGAGTTTCCCCTGTAGCTGGTTCATATGAAGTATTCATCATACAGCATTGAAAAAAGCATGTGATTGATTGACTGGCTGTTTTCAGGAACAGTAGAGTCTGTTCTGTAGCTGGCTCCCAGCCCCTCGACAGCTGGCTAGCTTCTGCTAGCTTCATAAGGACAAACTGGATAAGCAAATTCGTGTGTCTGAATGTGACTACTTAAGCTCTGTACAAGAAGTTAATGGCTCCAGAATAAAAGTCTAAGCAAGCAGGACATATTCAGATGTGGATGCACCATTCCTTGAGTGCTTCCTGGAATTCAAGAGTGGGTTAAGCTGTCCACGTCAACACAGATGTCAACTAGGCCATCTACACATCAAGGGAGCCAAATGTAAACCTGGCATTGGTCTGTTGACTTGTCTGGGGGTCCATCTCCTACCTAAGTGCAAGAACTGCAATTCATCTGAGGGATGACTGTTTCTGTCAAACCATGCCTGTATGTTCTGGCATGCATTATTTCCCATTAGATCTATTCAGATCTTGAGGAAGAACCACTTCCCAGTTCAACATCATAAAACACCAAGCAATATAAGAGTGGGCAAATAAACATTTCTCATAAAATAGGGAAACACAGCAATAGTATGCATGTAGAGAAAGCCACATTAGCTGTGTGACTAAAACATATGCCTAGAATCAGTCAGGAAGGGGGAAAATGTCACAGACCCTTACGTGGCACTGTGCATTCTTTCTAAAATATTAATTTCTCTTCAGTCACATCTGGCCTCAAAGTAATGACCCTCCCAGGTGAAGCTCAACAGAGGCATCTCTGCTGACCCACAGCATGAGTTTATGGTCACAGTTGCTCTGCTCTCCTGCCAGCACATGGGGGCAGAAACTACAACATGAGACTGAACAAAAGCATTCAATTTATTGCATCTGTGAACAGTTAGTTATCCAATTTTATATATCAATTTAAATCCAAGATCTCTAAATGTTCTTCTGTGGAGGCTGACAACTGAAATGTAACTATAAATTGTCCCCAGTACTGAGTCAACTAACTACTAATTAATGTCCCTTTTTTTAATAGGAAACCTCAACTTTTCAGAAGGCAGATTTTGCATTTTCAAGAAGTGAAAAGGTCTTCTACTGCAATATAGGGAAGGAGGTGGGAATTAATCATGTGGTCTGAAGCTTCCAGCTCCAGACTGTCTCCTTGCAGCTGTTGGCAGCTAGCTAATCCACACCCTGATGACCCAAATGAAGGAGGAAGTTGCAATTCCAACTGTTAGTTGAGACCCTGAAAAGGACTACAGACCCATGTGTGTCAAGTATGTGGAGTCTGCCTTTTTGCAAAGTTTTTTCAGGCTCTGTGACAACAACAGAAACAAAAGCTTGTGGGAAAGATGCAAAATTGAAAACAAAAACCCATACTGAGGGTCTTTTCCTATAACTGGGCTTCCTAAACAATGTACAAGTCTCTATGGAGCAGTGAAATTTTGTCCCATGCTGAGAGATCCTCAAAATATCTGAAGTCCAGTCCTGTGAAACATCAGGAGTCAGTGAGAATTCCAAAGAGTCCCTTTTATACTTCTGTAATTTCATGAAGCAACATTAAGACAAGGATAATATTTATTAGGGTTGGTATTTTTTTGTAGAGGAAAACCCTCAGAGATTGTTCCATTGACATTCTTGCAATCTCCTTTCCTATTATGCTTTGGCAGAGTGAGAACTGAGAGGATCAAATCAGCATTGGCTTGGTGTACTGCTGTTGAATGAAATGCAAAGTGTTTAGCATAAGGAGACCTCAGGTTTAGTTGCATGCAAGGGATGAACAAGGGAGAATTGGCAAAGTCAGCAAAACCCCAGAGGACACAGCCCATCATATCGACTCTTGTTTCTTTTTCTGTTTGGAAAATAAATATCTTGGTTTTGATGTGGCTGGTGGAAGATAACAGCTATAGAAAATTGAATGCCTACTGTGTAGAAGCACGCTCACCTCCAGAATAATGGAGCCAACAACCAAAGCCTTGAAGGGAGAGAGGCAAATTAGGCAATCTCACTTGTTTTACACAACAGCTATAGAAATCTCAACATTCTAGGCGGTGCAAATATTAACCCACACAACACCAATAAAATTTTTATCTCCCAAGTGACACATTACAGGATTATTTCAAGAAAATGTTTCTCACAAGCCTGAAGCTCTTCTTTGGAGCCATGACCTCTCAGGGGAACGGAATGTTTGTAAAAATGAAAATCTGGATGATGAGAAATGAAATCTACAGTTATACACCAGGATGACAGGAACACCCCCCAGCATAGAGAAACTAGACACCTGTCTTCAGCAGCTTGCTTTTGCTACACAGCAAAAGCATCTCTGAACCAAGAACATTTCCACTGGCAGGCTGTGTGGTCTGTCTGTTTTTGCAAAGGAAGCCAAGGCCTAGGCACCTTGGAAGTTTGAGGGATCACAAAAGGGGCATCACATTTTGATCACTCAGCTTAATCAACCTCAAGCTGTTTGGAGTAACTGGCAGTACCAAGGGACATTCAACCTCTTGAGAGTGCTGTAGAAGGTGAGCTAGTGAAAGATTTCCAAATGTTTTCCAAGAATTTTCCAAGTTGTAAGCATCATAATTCTTCTAATACCTACTTAATCTGCTTGTTAGAAACATCAGCATATTGCTTGAACTCTCTAAGAATTTGCTATATACCATCTGTTGTTCATATTATATCCTTCCGTGCCATACCTTTTTCTCCTCAGATACAACTCAAAAAACCCTTATAATACATGTCATATGTCCCCATATCTTATATGTTGTCTCTTTGAAATGATTCTGTTTTCAGTGCAGGTTACTCAAATGTCTTGTGATATATTGATTGATGTATAAAAGGTTATAATATAATACATAATTAACATGAGAAGTCACTAACTGTATGAATAAATAGCATGTCAGTTACTCTGAGCAACACGTGTTTTTTTTTCTGGTTTCTGAACCTTTGGTGTTTTAAGGAAAAGCAGTCCAAGCACATTTCTCAGCACATGATTCCAGAGTAATTTTCAGAAGAAAATTTCAAAAGGAAGAAACCAAAGCAGAGTTTCCTTTGTAATAAAAGATCTTAAAACTTCTTTCTAGTAGGGGAGCTGAAAATCCAGAAAACGAATATAACCTTAAAATGCAAAATAAGAGTTGCAGCAGCAGTAAAGGTAACTGGAAATGGTTGGTCAGCCCTGACATAACCTAGGCCATTTCTGTGCCGAATGCAAGCAGTAAAACTAGGAATCACCAGCCTTCCCATCAGAGGAAGATTCCCCATCATCTTGAAAGTCATTCCATGTTTGTTGGCAAGATCAGTTTTGAGCCTGTGCACACTGAGGACCAGCAGAGTACCTGGTAGGAGAGCGAAGGGGCTGCCGTGTCACCACAGATGATCTGTGCAGGAGCCAGGCTGATGCAGTACAGTGGACAAGATCATCACTGTGCAGTTTTGCAAGGTAACGTTTCAGAGCAGGAGACCACCAAAAAACAAAGAGTAGATGTAATAATAACCCAAAATGCTACTTGAAATGAATGGACAAGTCCTCATTCTGGTTGGTTACTTCTCCGTTTTGTTTAGGTTGCACTGACTAAAACTGTTGTTGACTATACTATACTAATCATTTTGTGGATTTTGTTTTTTCTCACATTTAGGGAGAGGAAATTGTAATATACTCAGAGCTTGGAACAATTTTCTCTTGTTTATTCACTGCTGATTAGCAGCATAAACCAAACAGAGCTCAGCTGACTTGTATTTACATACTCTGCTGTTTCAGTAGAGAACAAAATACATACAGTGTATCTGCTCTGTGCAGCCTCTCCTGTGCATGCTCTTGCCTTTATGCAGTTCTGTCTGTATGGGTCACCACAGCACAGGTTTGGGCTCTCACCCAGCCATTCCCTGGGGGAAGGAACTCCCAGTATCTGCCCCCAGATGTCTGCTGGGGTGACAGGTGCAGCTGTGCAGATGGTCTCTGCCTTTCTCAAGGTTGTCTCGACCAAAGAGCAGGGCAGCTGCAATACTCTGAGGAGCCATTTCGAGCAGTCCCTTCCCTCCCCTCCAAAGCCGATTTATGAATACTGACCTTCCAAGACTCTCCAAAATGATCTCCATCACCCAGCGTGATGTCACGTGTTGTCTGGGAGAAGGCGACTCCCTGGTGACTGACTCCAGCACACAAGCTTGCCCCAGGAAAGACCTGCAATGCAGGCACTCCTGCTAAGTAGGGACTCCCTTGGGCAGCACAAGAAGGGCTCACATAAGAGAGGTTTTGCAGCCTGGACCAGGCAAGATGGGACAGCATGAAGACAAAGATGCTGGGTGAGGTGGAGGAGGAGAGAGAAGATCTGACCCCAGGCTCTCTCCTGTGTTTTATTGCCTCTGTTTTATTCCTTCATGATGCTGCTGACCAGAGGGAATGGGGAAATGCTGCTACATTTGTTTTGGAGTTTGTGGCATTAACATCTGCTATGTTTATGCAGAAGAGAAATGTGTGGGCAAGGCAGGTTAAACATCTGCTAGCAGACACTGACATCATGCCCATGGATGCCAGGAAGGAACACCAACTTCTGAGTGAAATTGTGAAATATTTTTGGATATACCTTAGACCATACTTTCAAAACAAGTGTCTTCAAGAAAGACACTCAGCTCAAATAAAGAATCTCCAATTACCAAAGGAAGAAAGTAAATAAAAGGGAAGAATAGAGGTAAATTATGAAGAATCAACACAAGCTTTTTATCAGCAGTTTAAACAAACACAGCCCATATTTTTAATGATGAAGAAGACCTTCACATAGCAAAGACCTTCAGAATGATGGAAGAGTGGAAAGCAATTATGTGGGCAGAAACACTATTGCTATTACATACAAGAAGACTTTGAAAGCCTCCTTGAAACAGACAGTAATGCTTTTATTTCTTCTGCAAGATAAACTGGTTGTTGTTGCCCACAGTACTTCTAAGAAAATCACACCTCCTGCAACACTAGGAAAATTATCACCTGTGAAAGCCCAGCAGGATCACACAGTGTTTTTGTACCTGTTTCAACTTAGAACCTTCCAAAGCTTCAGACCAAGCATACTGCAAGTTTTGTCTTGTGGGGGACAGACTTCTTCCTGAAGATCCTCTCTAAGATCTGAGAATGGACTTTGCTGCTCCTGAACCAAAACTGTGCCTTCATTGAAAGAATTTTCTCACAATGTGTGTGAAATGATGAATGCACACAGAATAGAATCACAGAATATGCTGAGTTGGAAGGAATCCATCAGAATCATCGAATCCAACTCCTGGCCCTGCACAGGAAACCCCCAAGAGTCACACCATGTGTCTGCGAGCATTGTCCAAACACTGCTTGAACTCTGCCAGGCTTGGTGCTGTGACCACTGCACTGGGAAGCCTGTTCCAGTGCCCAATCAGTGCCCTCTGGGTGAAAAATATTTTCCCTGATATCCAACCTAAACTTCCACTGCTGTGCCCCTCCACTCATCCCCTGCAGCATGGACCTGTTGTAAGGCGTGGCCAAATGGTATCTTCTTCCATCTAGAGGCTTTCTGCAAAACCATGAGGGTATTGTGCACAGTCATGCATGACCTGATCCTCAGGCTCAGTTGAGAACTTCCACAAGTTACATCTGGAAAGCATGTGCAGGACTATTTGCTATAAGAAAGCAAGATTAGAAATTCTTCATGAGTTTCTAGGAGATTTCACTTCTTCCCTGCTTTTGCCTTCAGAGCCTCCCTCACTTCCTCACAAATGATCATGTATTATCTGGGAGCCAGCTTGCAACTCCCATTTAGAAAAAAATATTTTTTTTTTTTAATTGAAGGTGTTTATTTCCCCTTAATTCAGTGTTCCTGGACACATGGAGTCCTCTGTGTTCAATTACAGATTCTCCAGCACAAGACCGATATGGACATAATGGAGAAAATCCAATGAAGGCCATGAAGGGGATGAGGGAACAGGATCACTTCTGATATAACGAAAGGCTGGGAGACCTGTGACTTTTCAGTGTGGTGAAGAGGAGGGACAGTGGAATCATATCCCTGATGTGATGGAGCCAGGTTCTTCTCAATGGTATCCAGTCACGGACAGAAATCAATGGGCACAAACTCAAAAACAAAAAGATCCATTTAAACAACAGAAAAATATTTTTTATTGTGGGATGATGGTTAAACACTGACCCAGGTTGCAGAGAAACTGTGGAGTTTATATCATTAGAGAACTTTAAAATGCAAGAGGACATGGTCTTGCTATAGCTAACCTGGCTTTCAGCAGGATTGGACTACATGTTTCTCAATGGTTCCTTCCTACCTTAGCCATTCTGTGAATTTATGATGATTTTTGTCCAATAAATAAATCCACTGTGGAAAATGTGTGCTGATTCGGCTTCATTTTTCATGAAATTTTGGTTCTAGTTTTGTCTGGCTGCATAATACAGTGGTTGGTATCATTCACAGACTTGTATTCTCCAGGTTGGAGGAAGATTTGAAAATCAGATCCAATGCACTTGAACCTGAAAGCAGGGCCAGCATCAAAGTTAGATCAGGTTACTCATGGCCCTGTCCAGGCCAGTTATGAGCACCTTCCAAGATGGAGTTTTCCCTACCTCTATGGGCTGCTGTCCCTGTACTTGATAAGCTTGATGATATACACATTTTCTTAATATTTCTTGGAATTTCTCATGTTGCAGTCTGTGTTCATTGCCTTTCAGCCTTTCAGTGTGTGTACTGCTCACAAAAGTGTGGGTCCATTGTCTTTATGATTCCATTAGACCATTTGAGATATCAAATCACTGCCAGCCCAGCCCTCCCTTCCCAAGTCTGAACAAACCCAATGCTCTGCCCTCCCCTGTATGTCCTGTGCACCAGTCCCCTAACCATCATGATCACCCTCTCGTTGATGTCCTCCAGCTGGCCTTGTACTGGAGAATAGAAGATATTCCATGTATAGGCTCTCCTCTGCTGAAGAGAGAAGTACATTCCTGAGCCCACTGACTGATCCTTGCTTATGCAGCTCGGTCTGTGGCTCAGCTTCACTAACACAATTATGTGCTTCCTTGGAATGTGACATGTGGAGGCTCTCCCGCTCTTCTGCTAGTCAGGCCATGTTTGGAGTTGGGTGACACTGGCACTGGTGATACAGCTGGCCCTGAGGAGTTATGGCAACTGATGGTACCTGAGGATCTGGCCCCCAGGATGTTGCCTTTGACACTTGACTTGCCAGTGTTGATACCAGGATTTTTGAACTCAGCTACAATTCTGGTGTTAGTCTCTCCGAGTGCTCAGTCTCACCAGGGTCGTATATTTCACTGACTGTTGTGATGCAGCTGGCAGAGTGATGCAGCAGAAGTCCTGTGGGAGTGCTTCCTGCTTTATGGGGACACACAAGCATGATGAGAAAGGGAGCAGCAGTACAAGGCATGACTTTGTTTTCAAATGTTACCAGCTAAGGGCCCTCAGGCAGCCTGGCAGGGCTCTGTGGGTGGGACTTTAAACATCCATGGATGCCAGTTTTGCCTTAGGAGGTAGATCTGGGCTAGTGCCACACTGACCTCATTGCCTTCTGCATTTACTTATTTCTCTTCTGCCAGAGGAAGACAGCTCTTCACTTGAATAACATCTATCTGCCTGGTAAGAAAAGAGGACATGGGTTCTGCGGACAGAAAACTGTATAGTTCCTCGTAGAGAGAAGCTGCAAGGATCATTTCACATTGCTCAGAGGGTTGGGTTACCTCCCACAAAGGCCTTCTATTATGTTCCCAAGTGACACTCAGTGCTTCCTTCCTCACCAAAGAGTTCCTCTGTTCACATGCTGGGTCCACATGCAGGGCTTTGGCTGTCCCTGAGAACCCTTGGCATTTGTCACATGTTGGCAATTGTTCCTGCTGCCTTTGAGGCAGAAATCCCAAGTCTCACAAAAATATGGTACAGTGATCAGAGATTAGCATCTGGAACTGACCAGGCCAGACAATGCTTTGAGCAGCTTGCCTGTCTTTTCTTCCCCGCCCCTTCCTCTGTTGTGTTTTTATCCCTTTCTTTTTCAACTCTGTACAATTCCCTACTAGGCAGGGCCCTGGCATCTCTCCACCCCTGAGAGACTTGGACCGGAGGCAATGCAGGCCCAAGCTGTGTGAATTTTCTCTCTGTGGGGATCCTCCTTCTCCTCCTGTTCCCTCAAGGTCACTTAGACAAGAAAGCAGGGGTGATGTAACACCCCTCAGAGCCTCTGAAGAGACATGGCATTCTCTGAGCTGGCGCCAAGAGCTTGAAAACCAGATGCAGATGTGGTGTTGCCAGTAAGAGGGGCATGGGAGGAGAGCTGAGAGAGAAAAAGATCCGTTCCTCTCCCATTAGCACTACCCAAAGTTGTATGACACTCCCTGATATTCAGGGCAGCCACAAAGCTGTACAGCTACTTCAATTGAGAGGCAGTTTAGCTTCCAAGTGGATGTGCTTCTTCTCCTATGCTGGCATGGCAGGACCAGCATGTCATGGGGACAGCAGGCAAGTAGGGAAGGAAAAATGGAGGGTTGCCCATTGTTCAGGACACTGACAGGGCCTTCGAGAGATGATCTGGATTGGGACATGGCTTTCCTGACCCACATGGCTTTTAGTCACCTCTGTAATCTCACCACCTCTTAGATGAACAAAGAGCAAGATCAGCATCATGTCTTCAAGAAACTACCTAGTATCACAATAATATGTTTACCCTACACACAGGGCAAAGGATGCAAATGTATCAGTCAGATCACCTCGTAGAGCACAGAGGACTGATCCAGACCTCAAAGTGAAGGCAACAGATTGCATACCACTGTACTTCATGTGTTTCCCTGCTGTGCGCTACTGCTGACTCTGCCCTGGTTGGTTTAGCCTCACAGAAGATTTACACTGGAGGGGAAGAGTGCACAATGCCCTCCATCCCTACCACAGCACCACCCAGTTCCCTCTCAGCTGAGACTGCAGAAAAAAACAACTGTCTCAGATCTTCACCCCTAGTGACATCTCTGAATGGGACTGTCCCACCCCAAAGGTATTTCCAGCAGGGAATGAAGGAACCGTGTCTCTGCAGATGAACAAACCAAAATTTACCTGTGTTCTCTGAAGGTATAATGCAGATTCTCTGCAAAGCTGCTCTCTGGACAGTCATCTCTGCCTGTATTGCCACACAGACCAACATGTGGGACTTTTCACTTCCCTTTGCTGAACTTCATGAGTTTCCTGACATCTCATTTCTCTAGTCCATAGGAGCGCCCCTTTTGAGCAGCTCTCAGCCCATAAACCACTCCCCAACCCCAGTTTAGTTTCAGTGGCAAGCTTGCTGCACTCCATCCATGCACTTCATTCCTCTGTCCAGGTCATTAGACCACACTGGACCCAGTAATGGCCCCTGGGGGTGGCGCTTGCAACCAACCAGATGTCAATTGGACTTCGCACTATTTTTGATCACAACCTTTTGAGCCTCACAACACAGCTAATTTCACATCCACCATAAAGACCAACTCTCCAAGCCATATTCCACCAGTTTCACTACAAGTGGACAGCGGAAGACCATGTCAAGTGTTTTATGGAAGCCAATGACATTCCCTTTTCTCCCTTGTGCACGGTGGCAGTCATTTCAATGAAGATGATGATCAGGCTGGTCAGGCATGATTTGCCCATGGTAATTCCACACTAGCTGCTAACCATCTTTGAAGAGAACAATACTTTCATGTGCTTCCAGTCCCTTACAAAAAGTTGACACTTAATGCTGTCCCAAGGAGGACTTTTTGAAAGCTAACAATTTGTCACTTAGATTACTTGACACAGATGACCAGAAAGGATGAGATAGGAATGGAACCATGTATCATAGATTTATTAGGGAAAAAAGTTATACTTCAAGACCATATATTTGGCACTGTACTGAAGCAAAAATACGTGAGAAAAATTAAAATGTTAAAACCCAAATCACCATTAAAAAGAAAATGCTCTTTTAATCACTTTAATTCCCTTTTTTGCCCCCATACAATTTAAAATAACTACAGGAAGCAATTCAAGAGGTGTTAGACCTATGCTACATGTAGGGTGGAATAAGAGTGAAAGATGGACCAGAGACTGGATCTGTTCCCCAGGTTACTGCTACACTTCCAGGCTGCCAGAACAGGTGAGTCTTACTAACGTGAGCAAGGGTTGTTGAGATGTTATTGTAAAACATTATTGCAAGCTTCCAAATGCCTTCTAAAAACTAATCATTACACCTTTAATTCATGTCACTTTCTGCTTTCTGGTCTGCTTTGAAGAGATGTTGGTAGTATTTAAAGAGAAGTGTATCCCAGTCTTTCCCTAAGGTCAAATGAGCTTCCTGCTAGTTGACTCCAGTATTGGTGGCTTGGGCTTCTTTTTGGAGAGCAAGTAAGTTAAAAGCAGTTTCTAATTTCCACATTACTAATCCTAGGCCTCTGCACAATTACATGAAAGATACTGACAAGAAATAAATAACATACAAAATAAGATGAGAATGGATTGAAGGAAAGTTGCACTAAAACTTTTAAATAGTAAGGGACAGAAAGCTTAACTGATGCTGATGAACTGCTGTGTATGTGTTTTTGCTGGACTATACAGTGCCACTCTAACATGGATAGAGGGGCAGAATCCTATTGAATGTCCAGTCCAAAGGCTGCCAAGGAAGTGGGACACAGGTCTTGATCATTAATTCAAATGTTACATCAACAGTACTCACAAGAAGAATACAGCTCTTTCCTCAGTTAATATATTGTGCATAGCAATATTTCAAAGAATTAACAGCACCTTTTACATAAAAATTCCAAACATATTTATCTAGTGAACAAGAAGATCTCAGCGTCTCTAAGAAGTATTTCTGCAGATGTACAGTACTGTATTTATATAGAAATAGATACAGATATATCTCAAACTGAATTTACACTGTGACCTGGTGATTAGTCCAGCAGTGGGTGAACCCACAGAGTAAGTCTTCAGGAGAATACACTGCCTTTGGTGGGTGGCCAGTTACATGGCATAATTGCATAGGGAAGCCCCAATGGGCAGCAAAAGACAGTTTAGCATCCCATTAAGCAAGCACAGCATGCTTAGGTCGTTCCTGTTAAGATATAATAAACTTCCAAATTTTCATGGCTAATACAGTTCTAATTGTCACAGGTTGCACACATTGCAACCTTCTCTTTGCGCCTTAAAGACACAGAAGAGGAAGGTAGGACACCAAAGTTACATCCTATCCCTGCTTCCAAGCAGAAATCAAGTAGCACCACAGATTTAGGCTGGTAAAGGGTGTCCATGTTTGTCTTCACGAGGGTTTCTTAGCAGCTGGTCTTCACTGGTTTGCCCCGTTTATCTTTTTTTTTTTTCCCTTTTCCAAATCAGTTGCTCACAGTCCTCTGGTAGAAATAATTGGAAAAGCATGGTCTACCTAAGGCAGGAAAGCAGACTGCTACCATTTCCCTGGGATGGGCACACCACACTCATACCAGCCCACATAGTAGTAGGGTGTTGTGTATCCAATGCGTCCAAATGATACTGGCTCCTGGCGGTACTGGCGGTAATACCCTGTCGGGAGAAAAACACCCATTTGCATTCCAGAACACAGACACGGAAATTTAACAAAAGTAGCAGTTGCAGTCAGAGTCCCACAGCACAAACAAAAATTTATAAACTCTCTGGGAGAGAGTTGTATCAAAAGGGTATTGGCTAGCCCTGGTATTGGGCCAAGATCTTTCCTGAATGATCTAACTCTCGTCCTTCACATTTCTTGTAGTTTTGATTTGTTTTACTGCTCAAAATATCTTTAACTATTGTGTAATGCTGTGGTCTGCCAAAGATCTGCATTTCATTCCAAAAAGGTGGGCATATTTCAGCTGTGTTTATGAAGTTTCTAAGTCAGTTTAAATATATGAAGGACTCTGGGGCAAAAAATACCATCAAATCATATTATCTCACAGGACTTAAGAGACTATCAGCAAAAGTCAGCTTGTCACAAAACAAAAAGGTATAATTTCATGCAGCAAATACTGAGTTAAGCCCTCCCTTCCCCTTTTAATTCATCTGCAGAGAGAATGTGACTGCTTAAAGCATTAGAAGAGGTGCAGCATTCTTGTCTGCATAGCTCGTGCACTGGAACATCTGAAACACCCATGGCTTGTGCCAATAATAAAACTTCTGTGTGCTCACTATCTCTGCCTCCTAGACCTAGTGTATACACATCTGGACTAATCATCTGTCTTCCGAGCTAAGAACTGCAGTACTTCACAGTGATATATAAATATCAATTACTATTTCAGTTTCTTCCTGGTAACGCCACCATGCAAAGAATATCAACACATAATTTTACATGGAAACCACTAAAGCTTTCTGAATAATTTAAACCAACAGACTTACTGAAAAGACTGGCTGATTTCCATGATTGGTTTCATTTTGTGAAGCAACCTGTCTTCTACCTGGCTATGTGAGGTGAACAATTTGCTCAGAGGAACTCCTTCAAGGTAAGAATTTATCCTTTGATACAAGTATCTACCAGGCCAGATAAAAGTACTGACCTTAGATCACTAGACATATTCCTTTGTGTTCTGCATTGAATTAACTAATAGAAGTCATTCACAAAAGATGTAGCTGGTCCCTTTAGGCACATGGAGGAGGTTTTGCATCTCAATTAAATGAAGCAGGTCTTATCAATAAGAGAAAGGTTTCATAGACCTATACAATTATTTTTTGTTTTGCTTTTGCATTTTGTTGCTGCACAGTATTTGCATCATATGCCCCTCTCTTTCTGTCTCTGTCTCTCTCTCTGCACCCAGAAGTCCTCTGGGAGTTGCATAATCTGTTCTCAGATACTGCATCAGCTGGACTCCTTGGAGAGCTGCCAGCAGCTGTGGACAGAGCTCCACTCTGAGCTCTGCTCCTTACCCCTTAATCCTACAGTTGGGAGAAGAGGATCCTGGCCAGCATCCCACCCCCCTATTGCTGTACCTCGGATCGTAGGCAGGGCTTCAATGTACGACTGAGGTCCCGTTCTTCCATCCAGGTGTGAATCCACAAATTGGCAGTGGTCCTCACCCCTTCCCCAGCTATCCCCAATGCTGTAGAAGGTATCTGAAGAGTGATACAGACAGATTACTTAACTCAGCAATACTTATGTTTGGGACACTCTTTACCACCAGGAAAGTAGGTGTAGGAGAAAGCAGGAAGAATGTTGCAGTGACACACACAAAATTACCAATGAACAAACAGTGACTGAAAAGAGGGAGAATGCTATCTTCACAGTATGGAAGCAGAAATTATAGAAAATAAATGGGTGACAGCACAGTAAGGAGTAGTCCTCATTTTGCAAGTCCACGGGCAGTGCACCACAGGTGACAGGTGGAGAGAATTTCAACTGGATTAGTTGAAATATACCATGTGAAAGTAAAAAAACTTTCAGTATGTCAATACCATTAGTTTGACTTCAGTCTCAAAGTAAAATTAAAAGCTGTGGAGCTCCTTTTCTCAAACAGAAAGGGCTCTTTATTTCTTATTATTCCAACACTGTATTGAAATTACACCAACGCACTACAATAGGCATTAGCATAGTCTGAAAGGCCATTGAGATGATCCCATCACCCCAGCTCAACAACATGGAAAGTTTTTTTCATTATATCTCAGGCAATGCACCTGTGTAAGAGCTACTGCTAATTCCTCTTGAGAGAGGGACTCTCACATAGTGGTCACACAATTCTGACACATTCGAAATGAAGAAAACCAGAAGTTGAAATGACAAGTAATCATGGAGCAGGAAATTAATCTCGGTGCCTACCTTTCAGGTCATCACTGAGGTAAATTTTGTACCTTAGGGAGTTGCAAAGAACCACTCCTACAAACTTGCGGTACCAAGTTCGTTTCACGTACTGCTTGCCAGTGCAGTCTGAGTAGGTGGGGTCATATTTAAAAGTGAATGGGATCCAGATAGGCTCACCACCTTGGAGAAAAAAATAAATTCCACATTAGGGACAGACTCTAACACTTCAGCCCAAGATTTGCAGAGTTTAACATCTAATAATATGTTTCACAAGATATGCTGCAACAGATTAATGCATGACTTTTATATTCAGAAATAATTCATCAAGAAAAAATATTATTAAAAACGAAGTTAGAGACTTTAATAAATCCCTCCTAGGCAGTAGACAAAAATAACTGTTAAAATTATTAAAATATGATTTCTTGAACCATAGCTTTGGGCAAAGTGTCTTCATTCTTTCAGTAAGATTTTTCTATACCTAGTATTACATAGTTTCTTCTCTTAACACACCTTAGGTCTGACTGTGACTTGTGTTTTAAGACTATAAAACATAAACCTTTTACAGAAAAACAGATGTTAAGAACTCTGTGGTGAGCAACAGCCTGTGAAGTCTCCTCTTGCTATTTGGTTTAAAAGATTGTATCACAAATTTACTTTTCTGTTTCGTTTTTCCAGATTACATCAAAACAGATTAGTTTCCAATAAAAGACAAGTGAGACTTTTCCTGGGGAACTCTGTTCAGAGCATTGCTGCAGATAAGATTGCTTAACTGTATTGCAAAAGAATAAATATTCCTACTGGCTTACCTAAATATTTGCTTTGTACTACCAAGACAATGTAATTTACTTTGAAATTGCTGTTGAATTAATGTATACAGAGTAATACAAAAAGCTTCCAATGTGATAACTGGTATTTTTCTCTCTAGCACAGCCCAAAGCCCTGTTTTTACTCTGCTGTTTCTAGGTGGTTTACAAATGAGATTGGAAGTTTCTTCTGTTAGTCATTCTTCCTCTCACTAGGCACATGGACCAAATCCTGCAAACACTTGCATGTGAGAAGAAATCAATGATCAGCAATACTCAGAGACTTCTGAGGACACAAAGAAACCAGACTAGCAAGCACAATAAAACGGAGAAGGTAGGGATCTACTGGACACCGTTTTCATGAAAAGTGTAGCAAAAAATCCAGAACCAACCATTTTAACTCCTTAGGAAAGCTCATCGAGCATAATAACCATGAGGTCTTTTTCCCTGCATCTCTTCTAAGAGCACATACTGCCTGTGCTCATGTCAGCAAGGTTAGTCCCAGCACCAGGAAATCAGATCTTCTGATTACAGGCTAAACTAGCTTATTGCAAATTTGGAAACACAAAGCAAGTGAAACAGCTTTGTGGCAAATTATTCAGGTCAGTAACAAATCCTTGAATTTTTTAGCTTTTATAAGGCCATGATGATTTGTACAGATGAGCACAAGAACTAGAGAGAGAAAAACCTGATCCTGCTATTCGAGCTATGCTTAGGCAACTGAAAGACACAGATACTGAAGTAACACGGTTTACTGCTTTTTACCAAGCAATTAAAGCTGTTGTACCAGGGAAAAGGTGGGCTGAAATCAAGTGCTTATTTGAAAATATCTTTACAAGATTTCTTTCCAGAAAATAGAATAAGGGGTCCTATGACAAAAAATGTTTTATGAATTAGTCCCATTAATTACTACCTGCTCCTGCTTCAAACTGTACCAAAACTGCATGTTTAAATGTTTCTAATTCTTATATTCTAACTGTTTTCCACAAGCTTTATGCACTTCATGAATGAAACAACAGAGTAAGACTTACCAGGTGGTCTGACAATGAGGAGAGGATTGTCTAGAAGAAAAACAACACATAGAAAATTTATTATTTTGTTCCAAACCTTGTTTTATAACATGAAACATATGGAGTCACTGATTGAACATTTTCAATAAGGTGCTTCATCCTGTGATGGCATTCTTTATTGAATATTCCCATCAGCTCAAACCTTACACTTCGATTAGAAGAGCACTCTGAATTAGCAATTTCTTTCTGTTATGACCTATTCCATCACTGTAACTATACCACCTGGCCTTGCACTTAGCAACTGGTTTTTTGTACTTGTGCCAGCTGCAAATCCACCTTTGGCCATGACAAATGAAAGATCAGTGCTGCAAACAGAACTTTAAATTTGGTATATGTAGCATGTTAAATAAAGCTCACAAAGGCAGATTTTGGATGGGAAAACTAGGCATTCAGGCTCATATACTGGCAGCAGAAAAATGATCTACAAGATACAGCACAGAATCATGGAATCATTTAGGTTGGAAAGAGGTCTTTAAGATCAGTGAGCCCACTGTCAACCCAGCATTGCCAAGTCCTCCACTAAACCATGTCACACCAGTGCCACACCAGTACCACATCAACACGGCTTTTAAATAACTCCAGGGATAGGGACTCACACTTCCCTGGGCAGCCTGTTCCAAATCTTGACAGCCCTTCTCTAGACATGTTCCAGCACCTCAAAGTCTTCCTTGTAGTGAGGGGCCCAAAACTGAACACAGGACATGAGGTACAACCTCACCAGTGCCAAGCAAAAGGGCACAATCACTCCCTGGTTCTGCTGGCCACACCATTGATATACAGGCCAAGATGACACTGACCTTGGCCACTGGAGCAATGTCAAATATAAAGCTTGAATTAATACTTGAGCCTCTTACTCATTTAGTGAAAATGTGAATATGTTATCCCGGAGCATTGACTTATCTTGCATGTCTGTCTCCCTTCTGTGATGATTTACTTCCACAGCTCTTTGTGGACAGTAAAGTCAAATGAGCGAGGGCAGACACTGCATAAAACCCCATGCCACTGAAAGGGCAAAATTTGTGAGAAAAAAGACCATTCACTCAAGTAAAGACTGAAAAATTTGTTCTTTATTATTCAGTGGAGTCACTGGACTATGGCTCGATGGAAGTAGAAGAAGAAACAGGCAAAAATTAGCTCATTTAACCTACTATTTTTAGAAGGGAGTGTTGCTCTTGAATGTACTATTAGCCCTCTGAAAGAGCAGCATGCCTTGTCAAAAAAAAAAAAAAAAGAACAGAGAACTTTGCCTGTCTGATGGAACTATTCCTTTCTGTATTTCTTCGAGAGACAACTGCTTCCAACTGTTTAGCTGTTCACAATTAGGAAACTAATTTGCTGAATGCTTGGTCAATCTATCAAAGACCTTAAACTTCCCATTGCTTCTGTATTGTTGAACATTAGTAGCCCTTTGTATTTGAAATTCAACTTCCTGTTCCCCTGGAGCTGACTTTAACATCACTTACATTTTCATAGTGGCATTAGGAGTGTGTATTATTTTCCTAGCTTAACTGAAAATAAATAATTAAAGTTGAAATACCCCCAACATAATATGAAAGCATCAAGTCCAGAATAAGCACTGTTATTGGCATACTGGTTTTAGTAATTTCCCTGCTACATCTGTTATTATGAGTTTTGAGATGAAAATAAAAAGCAAACCATACCAGATTCTGTGATAAATGAGACTGAAGAGCTAATAGGTCCATAACCAAAGGGATTTTTTGCTTGGACTTTAAAATAATACCTGAAACAAGAAGAGAGGGGAAATAATATTTAAACAGATTGTACTGCAATGGCTAAATTATAAATAATACTAAACCAGGGTAAGAATCAAAGCAGAAGAATTCCACTGAGTATCCTTTGCATTAAATGGAGTTGGATACTGAGCCAGTGAATGAGCTGGCTGTTACAGACAAATGTCTCCTTTTTGCAATTGCTCCCATGCATATTTTTGGAACGCTTATTTATATATCATCTCCCTTCCAAAAACCACATACAACAACATCCACTTTCTCTGAAACAACTAATAGCTAAAGACTAAAGAAAAAAGTTGCAAGGAAATCAAATTCTGATCTCAGGAACAGTTTTAAACCAGATTAACTCATAGGGAAGCAGTGGTGTAAACGGCAAACTGAAAGTGCATCAGATTTATATGAGAACAGAAGCTAAGCTTTTGACCTTTCTGTGAAAATTCCAGCAGCATTAAGATCATAATACTTGAGTAAAAGAAGAAAGCATCACATGATGACACTGATTCCTCCAAAGTACTTAAATCACATGCTTAACTCTAAGCACATAAATCACCACTAGAACTCCATTCTTTCCTCAATAGAAGCAAATTTATCCTCACCCTCAGAGAACAGTACATGTAAGTGCCTTCCTAGTTCATTTTCAAATACAACGATTTTTACTTGATAGCTACCCTGACATTTTTCCCCAGATTAATGTTTTCTTCTTTTCCTTTTATATTTGTATCAGTCCAACAGAAACCAACTAGAATGGAAGATTACTTTAAAATTTCCAGCACAGCATTTTTTAAATTCCTGAGTTTAGGTTTTCCTTTCTTGCCTGCTTGCTCAATTTTATTCTTGTAAAGAAATAAATAAAAAAAATTTAAAATTACTGTGCCTCTGTAATATCCACACAGCATTTGTATTTTGATTTAGCCTCTCACCCAAAAGCACATATGTCCAAAATTTCTATACACATAACAGGGCAAATGATTTCTTGCATGGATGGTTGCCACCAAGTACTGGATTGCATCACATGACAGCATTCCACCTGAATGGCAGGACTGATGTATCACAGCTGGTGGAAGGGAGTCAACTCCATCAAAAACATCAGGCTGCTCTTCCTCGTGAAACTCTCCCCATCCCGCACAAAAAACCCGCCAGTGCTGCTTCATTTGCATGGGCCACACTGGGCTGAAACAGGATGCTCATGCTTTACCAGGCAGCAGGGAAATTCAACACAGAGCTGTTGCAAGGATTTTGGTGGCTTTAGTCTGCCACTTGATATTTACCATGTGCACTTTCCTGTACCATCAGCTGTATCTGTTCCTCTTGGACTGAACCACATTGCAGGGCCTGGAGGTCACTCCTGAAAAGGCCCTTCTCTGGCCTAAGCACAGCTAAGCAGATATAAAACTATTCACAAGGATAAACCAAAGGGGACATTGTTGAACCACCCCTTTGGCAAAAACTGATAACTTTTTTCATTAAAAGGAATATCTTTTGTCAAGTGGGATGAACTGCTTTGTCTTAAAATCAAATGGATCTTTATGAAAAGGCTTCTTCTTTGGCCGAAATGTGGTAGTCACATGACCACTGGGTTTTGTCAAGAAGCAAGGTGGTTATCTCTAGAGTATGGGCCAGGGCATCTTGTTTATTCCTTAAAAATTACAGGTAGGTTGTCTAGGTGACATCAGTATAGAAGCTGCCAGAAGTGAAGTATTTTGGACTTCATCCATAGCACCAGATTTACCTTGTATCTGTGCTGGACCTGGAGCACATACATGGTCAGACCCTCTGTGGGACACGTTCCCATGTCTGCACGAGGGACACATCCCCTGTCCCTGCTGTGTCCTGCAGCTGATACTGGAAAACTACTCCACTATTTCTTTCTGCAGCCAGTTCTGCCTTCAATTAATGAGTATATGATGCTCACAAAAAACTCATGTTTTTTTTTTAAAGGAAACATATGCTGTGGCAAAACCAAACCATGATAAATAGCAGAATTCATCAAGGCTGTGCTTTTTGCTTATGCCCAGCACAATCTTTTTGCTGATAGAAAAACTTGCCCCTGTTTTTAACTACTGGCCTAAATTTTCTTTTATAAAAGAGCATTTAGCATGTCTGAGGAAAGAGGAGAGGGCAGGCAAAAAGCCTCCCATGTGCTTCTGCATTTCTGGCCACCCAAGCAGAGCATGGCAGCCTGAGCACTGCCTTAATCCCAAGTTGCCAATGCTCTCATGGGGTACCTGCATTAATCCACACCTCCTTCACTAGCGCTTTTGTCACCTGGATCAGGACAGGGGTGACAGCCCAAGCCTGTCCATAGGGATGGGACTCAAGGCAGCAATTCCTCACTCTGGTTCCCAAAAGAGCTGCAACACTGCACCAAGCTTCACTGATCAGTGTAACTGCTTCAGAAGAGCAGGAGAAAAATGCTTTCCAGCCCACACCTTTCCCATAATGCTTCAAAGCATAGTGGAAAGTATGGATGCCTGACTTCCCACTGCCTCCAAAGAAGTATAATCATTGCCCACCTTTCAACACAGTGGCACTGTCTGAGTAACCCATTAAATACATTTAATACACGTGTATTCATGGTAGCCTCAAAGCATTCCATAATCCCCCTGGAAACAGGAGAGACAGCAGCCCAAGAACCTTGTGCACCTCTTTAAGTGGGGAAAACCATGCAGATTTGTATCCAATGCATAACGCAGGAACAGATTACCCATGCCATCAACACAACTGTGCATTCAGCTGTCCTATTACACACATAGAAGCCCATCTAGGGCATATGATGGTTCATGTTGCCTGCCTGTCTAAAAAAAAAACAAACCAGGGATGAAGTCATGAGTACATTTTTCTTCGCTAAATTGGAAAATTGATTCCTAAGCCTTTATATACACAAGAAGGCTCTAGTCATACCAGAAAGAGAGCCAGATCTCATGACTTGCTGACCTGTGATTTAAACATAGACAATGCTATGACTGCTGTATTAAGAATGTCAATAAAATAATGCAGTCAGAATATATTTCTTTCTCAGACATGACAAATAAAAAAAGAAATTGCCAAAACCATTCTAGGTCCAGGAATTTGACATTTTCATTACTCAGAATCCTTCAGCTGCTGAATTTGCCAGGAAATCTCAAATCAGTATAACTCAACTGGTTTTCATCACATAAATACAGGCACAAAATTTGCAATATATAATTTGATTAACACTTTGCTTAGGCAGAACTGTATGAATTGTTACCATTAAGCACAAAAGAATCACAACATATGCAGTACCATTTGTTGTTCATTTTCAATACAGACAAGAAAAGGGCTTCTCCTCCTAAGAGCAAACTTCCTTTGAGATTTCATATACCAATTCTAATGATATGTCAAGAACGGACATAGTGAACTCTAACAGGGCATTGAATACATAACATGCTTTTTCATTTAGGCTACATGACTAATCGTTCAACATACCTGTCATTTGGAGCAAAATTATTCTTTGACTTAAATCAAGGTGTCTCCCTTCTGTTGGAATACAATAGCTGGCACTCACAGCACAAAGTGAGATAATCACTCAGCATGACAATTAGGGAAGCAGCTTTCTAAAAAACATTAGTTAGCTGCAAATTCCTTTTTCCAGACTTTTCAAAGGCATGCCTGCATGGATCCTCAGCCCTGCACTCTGTTTAGTGGCAGGATGCACCCCCACAGCAAGGGCTAAAATCCTCTTCCTGCAGCTATACCATTTCTCCATAAGGAAAATGTGTAAATCAGTGCCTGCAGGTTCACAGGCTAATGCAAAATGTCTCCCTCTACCTAAAACAGCCCACCACTATATCCCTCACCTATATTTACAACTAATTTTAAAATAAGATGTTACAGCCAAGCTGGCAGAGGAGCTTCCTACAGAGCTGAGGTAGGTATGTGCCTCACAGGTCTGCCACTTGCACAGGAAAACGGTTTCATGGACATCTTAGCTCTTTTGTGTGGCCCTGGTGGCACAAAGCAGCCGCCTGTGGTTGATGCTGCTTGTTTGACATACTTTGTTTTAATGGAGATATAGAAATATATATAATATAGATACAGAAATAATATAATAGGTTTGTTTTAATGGAGATATAGAAAAGAAATACAGATTTTTGGAGCGTCTCACCCCCTTAAACAGAAGATCCAGGCTCTGTTTGTAGTTGTAAGCCCTGAGTAAATGTTTAAGAACTTCCTATGAAATTGGCAGCAGGCGCTGTGAGAATCAAAATATCCCTAGATCAAACAAAACTCAAGTGAACAGAGAGAAAGATTTCAGGAGACATGGAGGTGAAGGATGGTGTTTTAAATCATGAGACTATCTAGCTACCCCCATCAGGCACTGACACAGCTTTCCTGAAAAAAGGCAGGAAAAAGTCTAACCGTGCTCAGGAAGGGAACTGAAATGTTTATGGCAAGGATTATAATGTTTCTGACTGCAGAAGACTGGATTTAGTGGTTGAGCAGATGCTGTCCAGCCCTTTGCATTATCTTCTGTGACAGCTGAGAATTAGAGCTAGGGAAGGGACCTTGTCAAAACTACTGGTTTAAAGATTTAATACAGTTTAAAGTGATTTTAGTGTTTACAATCACACATCACAAGGAAGCAGCTCCTGTGCCCACTGAAGCTGACCAGTGTTTCACTAATGGAAAAACTTCCACTTCTCAAATGGAGGTCAGGCCGGGTCTCAGAAGAAAATTTATGACATGGATTAAACATAGATTTCTGTTTTGTTTGTAAAACCTAAATAACAGGCAGATGTTTTCCAGGGTATGTTGACAGCTTGAAATCTTCTCTGGTGCTGACTTCAGCCAAGATGCCAACCTGCTTCTCATACACTGCACATGCTGCAGAATTGCACCACCCATAGCCCCTTGTGGGACACCGAGTAGCCAACAGCATCTGCTTACAGTAAATGACTTAATCAGACATTTCTCACAAAATGCACTAACAACGCAGACATAAAACTTTTAAACTAACTTCAGCTTTCATGCCATATTTTCTTAGGCATGGTATCTTTTTCTAGTGGTTAGGGAATTAATTTTAAGACAAAAAGTATGCAATCAATTCAGTCTGTGGGTTTGGAGAATGTAAATGAGAACAGCTGATACGTACAATTTCTCTGTAATAAAGATCCTTCGTTCTCCACCACAGACCCCACATGAAGCCTTTATTGCCTTTATTGCCTTCACAGAGCATACAGTAGGGGCCAATGGATTATACCATCTTCAGGAAGATGCTGGTGGAACAATACGCTTAAATAAACTTGCTTGAACCTCCCTATCATGAAACAGAACCTTAACAGGACAGCCACTAGGTTCATGGATATGCATGAATCTATAAAACTCCATTCCTATAAAACTGTTCCTATAAAACTCCATTCAAATACAGACAAATGATGACGTTCTGAAGCCTGGAGTTAATGTACATCTCAGACATGCTGGAAGCTCAACTCCCACCAATTCCCCTGCACTGTAGCAGGGACAGCAGCTGCAGAACTCCTGTGAGCTTTCACTGCAACCACTCCTTCTGATGCTCTGGAGCCCTTTAGCTGTTTGGTATGAGAAGCAGAGAGTTATCTCTGGCCTTCAACACTGTGCTTTGGGCATAAAGAGAGGGAGACATGAAAAACTGAAGAGGTGAGGAGCTTCAACTGGAAGGTAGAAATGACACAGAAGCAAAAAATGGAGGGCTGCAGCCAGGAGAAGCAGGGGTGTGAAGGCAGTGCCTCCTTGACCTGCATTGGAAACAAAGTGAGAGTAGAAGAATGAATGCTGGTGAAGGGGGAAAGGGCTGGGCATACAGAGGAGTCTAAGATACAGAGACAGGAATGGGATCTGACAGCAAGAGGGTTGTTTAGGGAAGGGGAGTCCTCAAGTCACAAGGATGTAAATGTACAAAGGCAGAATGGTCTGCAACAACTTCCACCACTATCTAGGAAGTGGGGATCTCAAACCTTTTCCACCTTGTTATAGCATGTGAAACCCACAGAGAGCTGTGGCACATACCACCCTGTATACATTTGTTACAACAATTTTTTGTAAGGAGAGCGTTAGCAGATGCAGAGTATACCACTGAAGCTCTCCACTGTGAAGTAACGTTATTTTAACACAGCATGAACCAGCCTTAAAGACTGTCACTAAGGTCTAGATTACCAATTTCCTGAATAAGTGGCCTTGTTTTAGCTCTTGGATATGTAAGAAAATGCCTCATGAAGCATGTGACTGACAGTACTGTAGACAGAACAGAGAGGATAAGATGGACCATGTTTTCCTGTAACATCTGATGTCTGTACTTTTAACTCTGTGGGCGCTCTGAATGTGCTTATCCTGCTTCTCCATAATTAGCATTCCCCTGCTAATTCTCCAGGTCTTTGACACTGCAGGTGTCCTCTGCTGAACATGGCTCTTGTGCAACTGCGTAAGAAACTGCTGCTGAAGTTGCTCAGGTTCTGGCTCTCCCAAGGAGATGTCATGTCCTCAGAACTCTTTGGTTGGAGGGAAGTCTCTGTGGAGGAGAGAGGGGAGCACACCCCCTTCTTTAAATATAATGTGATTTCTTGGCGATTGGATGTTTCCCGGACAGCAGGGGCAAACCTGTGTGAGTCTATGCGAAAGTCTGGAGAAGTGTCATGATGCGGTCAGAAAAATACGCCTCATCACACTTGACACCTAAGTGGGTACACTGCACTGGCTTTGTGTAATTTATTTATTTTTTTATCATTTTGTCTATTAAGGTGTTAGATGAAGGCCATGCTCAAACAATTCTGTTTTCTAAGTTGAGGTTCTCAACTACTTTTAACACTCAGAACCATCCCTTTGCCCATGAATTGTCTTGAAAAGAAAAGATACTTTGGCTGACACTGTTTCTTTCTTCTGTGTTGTCCTAGTACAAACCCTATGTGCCTGTCCAAGCAGTCAATCCTCAGATCTGCAGCTCACCATCAAGTAAGGCATGCTAATTCCAGCCCACAATCCCAGTGCATCGCTCCACTGTGTGAACAACACCTTCCACCAGTGCCTAAGATACTGCAGATAGCAGCATGTGAAGGGCCTAACCCAAGAGAGCACCAAATCCAAAGATTTCGGCTCAGAATTTGAGAGACACATATGTGAGATACTGAGCATCTCTCTAGAGGAGTAATTTCAATGTGGTCCCTCTGCAGCTGTTTACTTTCCCCCCAGTTGCCACAAATTATTCCAGTATCATGTGAATCATGCATTCATGTTCTGCCATTTCAGTCGGATCTTTTGTAAGATAAAGACCTAAAGCTCCTGCTAAACTGACTTCTAAGCAACTGCCACAGCCTCGCTTTATACCACCAAGCCTTCTCTTCCAAGTCTCTCCTCTTCTATGTATGTGAACAGAAAGCAGAAACAGACCAGTGGCAGCCTTTAGGCATCAAATCTTGGCCACACATATGTTGGAATGGCCCATATCACATCAAGTCACATCTTGGGTATATTTTAGTATACTTTCCCCCCAACATTTGATTCAGTTATGCAAAAGACTAGAAAATGCATTTTAAAACAAGATTTGCTTTGTTACTGATAAGTGTTTTCATACACACAAACACATATACATGTACACACTGCCATCTGTTCCAGGCTTAATATGCTAAAGATATCATGTTGTTGTTCTGCAGTTTATAGAACAATGTGCTGACCAACAGAATGAGTAAAATCTAAATCAGATGTAAACATTTATACTATGACAAAGAAAAACAACTGACAATTCTCAAAATGTGTTTTCTTTCCTTAACAGAACTGAAAAGGAGTGGATCAAATCCTTACCGTGTATTGGGCTTCAGGTTCTCAATTGGCAAATGAGTAGACCCTGCAGTCCTGGTTGACCACTTATTCTTTAAAAAGTCATCATAGGATGCACTGTAAACCAGATAGCCTGTAAGCAGGAAAGATAAATAGTTGTGAGGATTCTAATTAAATTTTAAATAAATTATATTCCTATGTGTCATGGTAAATTTTAAGGATTAAAAGGAGTTGAAATATTTTTGAATTATTTTGAAAGTGATTCCATGCGTAACTCTCCAGGAAAATCCTGGCCTATAAGAATTTCTTATCATTAGCGAACAATGATGGAGCATTACATCAGACGGCACCCAGTTGTGAATTCTGATTTAAAAATCAGTGAAGGCAAAAAAAGATGACAGCGGTAACCCATTCACTGTTTCAAGGGATACATTGACAGTGCAAACACTAGTACAGATTGTCAATTTAGGAAAATCCTCCCCTTCTCCACTCTCTCATTAGGAGAGAAACTCTCAGGAGAGTACCTGTTACCATGTCTCCTTGAGCAGGTTTGGCCCAGTCCACAATGACAAAGGAGTGACAGCCTTCAACTGCCACAACTGTGATGTTGTGAGGGGCTTTCAAGGGACGCTGATCTTTCTCTCTGAAGTCCTTGGGAATGATTTCATCAAGGCTCTCCACTTGGAAATGTTCCAGGGCCTCTGTCAAAGAGCAGGGGGCTGCTGGATCCTTATTGAGATAGGTCACATAAGGAGCTAGAAAAGACAGGGAAGAGTGGCATTTAGTTAGCAGTTTGAGTAGCACACAGGCTGGCAATTTCCTAAAGACGGTCAAGTTTTGTGCATTTTAAAATTCCTCACCTTCCAGTCAAGAGAGCTCTGCCAACAAAGCATGGCTTACAGCCATTTTGATTGATGAGCAGGGTGAATGGGATGCCAGCATTCAGATTTACCTACCCCACACTCACAACTGTACCAAATTATGCAAAGATGGAAGGACTATCTTTGCTACAAAAGGCAGAAAGGAGCACTCTGACTGCAGCACCCTCCGCATGCTACCTCCAGCTGCTTTGGAAGGTGGGATGAAAATGTCACCCAAATTCTGCCTTTCCAACATGGGAACAGATCCCTGACAGGGCCTTCAATCATCTAAGACTTTACAGGTCCAAATGGTTGGTCCTTACACAAACATCCTGCAGCTAGAGTGAAACAACAAAAGAAACGTGAAGAGTAATTCCAAGGTGAAGTCCAACCATTTTAAAGAGATTGTTGTGTTCCCCTGGGTACTAAAGGACCAGAGCCATGAGTCTCTACCTTCCAGGCATGTGCTCCCAACCTGCAACTTCTATTTTTAAAAGCTTTATACTGACTGGAATTGCACTTCAGTTCAGGAAAAGATTAAACCATCTTTTTATTGCCTTAAAAGTCACCGTAACATTCAAAGGACTATAAAACTTGCTTTGGAAATGTTTATTCAGTTGCAATAATACAATTCATTGAAATGGTAATATTATTTCCCTAGTGCCTTGAAATGTTCATAAACCAACAGTCCTTGGTTTATCTTATTGGATTTCATGCCCTAAAGGAATTTTTTCCAGATCTTGCAATGAAGTTAATTTTAGCCTCTCCAGCTAAATGAATCAAGAAGCACTGTCAGTGAGAGAGCCGAATAGAAACATCATGAAATTGTTTGGACATGGAAACTGAAGATGCACTTGAAAAAGTTTTGGCATATATAAAAACAAATCTTTTACTCCAGCAACAGAGTTCCACTCTAAGCCACATGAAGCTTGTGGATATTGGAAGGGAAGCCAAGACGTCAAAGATTATTCTCCATCCCCCGAACTCCTTTCTGAAATGCCAGGTGAGTCAGCAGCTGACCTGACCTCAGTTCAAGTGCCAGCAATATGTAAAGGGCTGCAGGGGGTGTCACCAGTCTGGGGGGAGGCTGGAATGCAGTGCCCTGCAATCTCCAAAGCCCTCTGTTCTGGCCCCCAGCTGCTTCTCTGACAAAGAAGCAGCTCTGAAATCAGTGCTGCAACACCAACTACACGCTTGAATGGCTCATGTACGCAGGAGACGTGGCGCATGTAATGGGGGTTCCTTCACCAAATGCCTTCTACTGAGAAAACATTCAAATATAAAAACCATATTTATCTCTACTGGATATATTTTTTGAAAAGTTCATGTCCAAAATACCATTCATTCCTTGGCTTTGAAGCACTCTTTTGACATACACGCTTATGCAAGGTGGGTGGTTGAACAGATTCATGGAAAAGAATCGGGTCCCCCAGAGGAAGACTCACACCTATGTGGAGACTTGCCCTGCAAGAACTACTGCTGTGAAGTCAGATGCAGTTAAGCTGGACTAAGCACTGATGTAAACACTCTTGCTCTCTCACTAACTTCAGCTAGACCAAACACAATGTAGAACACAGAGCAGAGCACTTACAGTGAAAGAGTACAAAGAGGTTTTTACTTGTTCAACAAAATCATTGTGGGCCCACCCGCAGACGTGCAAGCATTGAAGCAAGGAAAAAGGTACTGCTATTTGGGTTTCCAAGGTGGCAATCCTTAAAAGGACCACACACATGTCTAAAAACATGGATGTGTTTGTGCAATGGTCTCAGCTCAAGGGTGGAACAAAAATTCTTTGCACCACAAGTAGTAAGCTACATAAGTCAAAGGTCATCCTTACCAGTGAAGCGTTTCTTCCCAGCAATATCATATTCTGACACAGGGCCAGTGCCAACAACACTGGTCTCTGGATAGACAACCTCCAATTCTGTCGTTGTAGAAGCAGTGGTAGTGGTGACAGTGGTGGTGGTTGGCGGTAAAGTGCTCTCAAAAAACTCATAGTCTTCAGAGGAAACATAAGATGAAAATGTTAGCATGCTTTATCTAATTTTGGCTTAACTAACTATGAGAAGGGAATCAATTCTGTCACCAGCCAGTCCCAAACAAGTGCTACACATCCCACCCTGGCCACTGCACATTCCTTACAGAACTCTATGTCAAGGCTGATCACACTTCAGCCTTGCGATGGTTTCTACCAACCTGATGGACAGGGAGAACACTCTTTGCCCCAGAACACTCATGTCACTGCTGATTTAGACCTCACTCACTCAGTTAAGCAGGACAAAAATTAACAAACGTATTCGTGCAGCAATATCCTGAATGGCATCTGCCACTTCCTCTTACAATCCCCAAGAGAAGATGGCACAGTAATTGGATCCCTGGCCAAAGCCCTCAGATGCCAAAGGAAGTAGAGAAGGGAGAGAAAATAATGGCTTTCTAGGAAAACTCTGCGTTGCAATTCTAAAGCCTTAGAGGTGGTTCCTACTGCTCTCAAATCCTCCTGTGACTGGAGGTGTGGAGTCCAGTCCTTTCCATCTGTGGTCCCTGCAGGGCTATGAAGGAAGGCAAATTGTCCTACATGAATCTCATTATGTTCAGTCCTATTAAATTCAGTGCTCTTTGAAAAGCTACTGTGCTACCTGATTGGCACACAAAATGAAGGGAAAGTAGCATTCGGCATCCCTGCCATGACCTCATGCAGGCTGGGGAACTCAGCTCACGTCTTTGAGCGTTTTGTGCTTAAATTGCTAAAGCGTATATTTTCTGCAGGTGACCAAAGGGGAGGCCTGGCAAAAAACCTGTGCACTGAGGATATTCTGCATCCATGGAGATGTAAGGAATATGGGTTGTTATGTCCTGTGTACGTCTTGTGCAGTTTCTAGTCCATCTGCTTGTTCCCACATTCTAAATGTCAGTTTCAGTATGAAGTGATCAGAATTAAAAGTACAAATGTCTATAATATCTCCCACTCAGCTACTGCACTCTCTTTTAAAATGTTTTTCTGTTGTTGGTTAGACTTAAGATCCCAGCACTACAACCACAAATAGAAAAACTTTCATTGTTCCAGAGCCATAAATTCTACCAAAAAACTTTTTGTTTAAGTGAGGTCTCTACTTATCCACTTCCATATGTGGGGGCAGGAGCAGGAATTGGAGGGCTAAAAGGGACAGAACACCATATGTCACTGATGGCAGAAAGTGAATTTCAGTTCCAGTAATTGAGAATTTGTATTCCATATGCAAACTTACAATTAAATGCTGTGACTTGGCATTTTCTCTTCAGCTAAGTTTTCTATGTCCTTGATTATAATATCAAGATGGCATGAATATAACTCTGAAAAAAGATTTCCCTTTTTTCCTTTCATCTGATTTCAAATCTCTTTGATTTAAATTCTGCATGAATGAAGCAGATTAGTTACTTTATAGTGATCTCATATAGTTACTTTCTAGTGAGTAAGTGATCTCACTCAGTATGAGGATGTTTAATTGTCTAAATGCAGACTACACATTAAAGAAACAACTTGCTAAGATATTTCAGTTGTTCAAAGCTTGAATGTTATTTGGATTTTGTATTTTAGAGGAGGTAATTGACTTTGACTGGGCTGAAGTTAGACGTTGTACCAGAGAAAGTGAATCTAGGATTGAAGCAGTGTCTGTAGGACACAGCTCTGAAAAGTCATTTATTTCCACAGTAGGTTCCTGTTAGATTGCAAGACTGACAGAAAGAAACTTTTATGTCCAGAAACAGAGGGGTTTGGACCCTTTCTCTTCATATGTGGTCAGAACCATCTTCCAGCTCACCATCACTTGCTTAAGCTCCCAATCTGCCTCTTTGAACCCCGTTCCAAAGAAAGAAGACATAGAAAAAAGCAATATGCCACTTGCAATAGACTTCTACAGTTAAACCATACCATCATCATATATCACATATGCTTCTGGAGTTGTTGTCACATCTGATTCCAGTCCTGAGAATGTATCTATTGATAGAGAAAGAAAAAAAATGCTATAAGAATTCAATAAAATAATTCTGCAATAAAGTTTAAAATAAAAATATGTAGCCAGTTAAATTTTAAAGAAATAAGATAACTTCTTGGTTTCCAAATAACACAGTGACAGTCCACTCTGCACACTGAGAATAACAGATGAGAATCTAAGTGCAGTAGTTAGGAGTTTTGCTGGGTTCAAGGCTGCTACACAAAATTAAGAGGAATCACTTTCCAGAAGCTCTGCCTCAGGCCCCAGCTGCTCTGGAGCAAAGGTAGGCTGCCAGCAACTACATAATGATCACATCTGGATTTAACAATATTTTATAGTCTCAGAAGTAGCAAATGTGAAAACACTATATGCCAAAAAAAACCAACCAAGCAATTAAATATTTCTACCCAAATATTTTTGTGGAGGTATAAAAACAAACAGCCCACAGAGCCATGACATTTATAGAGCATGTCAATGGTCTTGCAAGGAATGCAGCCCAAAAGGAATGGATTTGTAAAATGAAGCAATTAGTGCTGGATTTTCTGTGGTTTTACTCTGCAGTAGCTCTACTCTGATCCTATGGAATGGCTGCCCATTAAAGTTTGGGCCACATAGGTGTAATCCTGAAGCACTGCTTCTGCATTAGTTTCATTCAACATGAATTCAGTTCAGGTAATCAGAGTGAGATTGCTCCAGGATGCAAATGAAAGCATAGCAAGGACAGATGATTATGAGGTGCACATCAAAACCACCCAAAAAACCCAATGCAGATGCACCAATAGACTTCTTACCTGACTATTCCTTTATTTTATCTCATTATCTCTGCAATACATGAATCCACCACCAGATACATTACCCATCAAGTTGAATCCCAAAGGCTTTCCTGCACACTCTGAGGAAAGCGTTTCTCCATGTTATTCAGGGAAGCCAAAGAGTACACAGAGCTTAGCACAGACATAAAAAGCCACGCAAACAAAGCAAAAGGATTGTGCTGTAATTTGCTGCAAGTACCATCAGAAGTCTCCAATGCAATGCTGGGGCTGGGGAGTGGCCAGCATGTGAACAAAAACAAGAGAAAGACAGCTGTGACCTCAGGACACTACACATACATTGGTCACGTTCCTGTAACACTCAGTATGGAAGCAATAGAGTTATTTTTAATAAACCAGAACTGCAAACATACAAAGCTTCAACTGCCAATGTTGCTTTTTTTTTAGAACCAACAGTTACTGCTTTTCTTCTCCTAAAGCAATTTTCTTTTAAATACACTGCATGATTTTAATGCCAAAATAAGCTCTAAAACACGGGAAATGGGTTTATTCTTGTCAGATTTTCATATATTAGAATCTGACATTTCCTCATGGTAGACTTCTGCAGCCACTCTTGAGGAGATGATCCCCTGGAAGGCTCCTGACTTCTCTGAGGGTAGTCAGTCACAAAGTAGACTGCTGAATTCTGTTGATCTACCCACAACTGGCAACATCAACCAATATCTATAATATATGCACTTACCTTTGACTGCCTACATCCAAGTAATCAAGAGGACCAGACATGCAGAAATTTGAAATCTTTCATGGGCAGATTTCAACTCATCCATGCTTATTAGCTAGCAATTCTCTGGCCTACCTACAGTCCAGCAAAGCTAAATTCTGTTTTCTATTTTTGTAGTGAATTTCAGTGTCTGTGCTTGTTTAGCATCAGCTGTGACATGGTGACGATAGCAGACTTCCCAGCAGACCTCTCATTTTATCATTTTATTATTTTCTGTACATACTCCAGCTGCAGTTTTTACCTTACTCCATCACCCTTTGCTGAAGCTCTTGAGTAAACCCTGCCTGTAACAAATAGGGCCAAATCTTCTTATGACCACTTTCTGCAGACTTTCGGCATCTGTAAGGGCAGTCTTGTTGTCTTACTTGTCTTATAAAATCCATCACTTGATTTTATCACCTGTAACATGTGGTTAAGTCTCCACCCGTTTTTTCCTTTGTGAGTTCATGAATAAAGTTTAGTTGATTTCACTGACAAATCATGCTTGTGTGGCCCAACTCCTCCTTGAAAGTTAAGGACTGCTCAATCTAGTGAAAAGCTGACAGTAAATTCTGCTGGATCGAGAAAAAAATCCTGCCAGAGACAAGAATCTGCCAAAGCTTGAGTAGAACATTTAGAGCTGGGTTTTGGCACTTGCAGCCCTTGTCTGTTTGTGAGTAAGGTGCTTAGCAACAAATATCAAGCTTTGGCAGAAAAGGTATTTCACTAAACAATGTGGAATAATTTCTAGACACAGATTAAAGAGAAAGAAAATATAATAATATAATTTAATATAATTTGGAAATGGTCATGTGAAAATTTCATTGTTTTGATAATTCAAGTAGTAGTTGTTTACCCCTCTTGCAATATACACTTCCTTTGTTGAACAATAAGAGCCATCATTAAATAAATACCAAAAAGGTCCTTTCTTTTCAAGCAAGTTCCTTTGTGGAACAGGCAGGAAGTTTTGCTGTGTTTATCTAATCCTAAAGCAGGTCACAAGAATTTAAAAAAAAACTAAAAGAAAATGAAGACTGCAGAGAAACTTTCAAAATTCTCAGGTACGGACTGATATTTCTCAATCTATAAGGTAAGAAGCCTTAAGAACCAGGTAAGAAGCAGAAATCCAGCACCATCTTGTCCTTTCAGTCTTCCACTGCGAGGCATTTGCAGACATACTGTCAAAATGCCAGGCAGTTTATGAGTTACTTAAAGGCCATTCTAATTGAACACACAGCCTGAATAAAAACTTAGTTTTCATTTGTGCCTCTATCAAGTTCAAAATTCAGCAAGCCCATCTGGTAGAAGGCAGAATTTTTTAATGTGTTCAGAAAATCACATGAAAATTCCCCAGCCCACAACTCTGCTAAATGTAACACCACAAAGGGTTTTGTTGCTCAGCTTCTGGAGCCTACTTTCAGTTTAACCCTAGATATATGTCATGAAGTTCTACTGTTCTTACAATGTGTCTTCCCAGAAGAGGTCCTCCAGGTACTAAACACCACAGGCCAAAAAAGAGGAAATAAGGATATAATCAATATTTAAGATAAGCAAAAGGAGGTGGGGGGCATGGGAGAGATTCTCACTACCAAAAATCATGGTTCCCTTTAGGCAATTTTGAAAGTATGAGGGTCACTATACATAACAATATTTGTGACACTTTTTAAAGTACAATTAAGAACTATGAACTTTCCATAGGGAAAAAGCAAAACTTTTCATATTAATATTTAATGATAATATGATTTTTACATACATATGTTTGTGTGTGTACACATCTGTGCATATCTATACACGCAAGCACAAGTCTGTAACTGCACACTGTCAAATGTGGCTAATTGTTAATAAATACTAACACCATATCTCATTGTAATTTCACCTGCACAAGGAACTGACATCTCTGACTCATTAGCTATCTGGGGCCACTGGTAAAGGAATTTTGTTTTCTGCTTCTGAGATCTTTTCCCAAGATGCCATCCTTTGACTCACTGTGAGTTGCTGAAGCCACACCTTTCTATATCACTGCCCTTTTCTAAGTGATAGTTCAGCTTCCTAGGCTATGGTTTCATGACCTACTTGTAACCTGACTTAATAGATACAGGTGTACGGGAGAAAGGTAAAGGGGCTTCATTACCCATTGAAACTGGCTGCTGCAGCTGTCAGATGTCTGACTGCCAATGTGTTGGTAAAGTTATGGCTGTGCTGCTATTGCCCATTAGTAGACTGAGTTGAGGATTACCTACAAATGGGAAGGGTAAGGGCTACCATGTTGCTCCCTGAGCTAACTCACTTGCAATGTAACATCCAAGTGCTGAAAGCATAAAGCATGATAGGGAACAGACTCAACAGCTAAAGACTCTAGTGCATTTATATGTATGTACTTTAGATTTCAGTTTGGCACCACCAAACCTGAGCTTGTATAACTGCAACAGGGAAAAATGACATGTACTGACACTGGTTCATATCTTCAGATATTAACGAAATCAGTGTACAACTCTCTGCCTTATCTGTGCAGAACCTGGGTTGCCTTTCACCAGCTTCATCTGTGCTGTGCTGCATTCCTGCTACATAATCTATCTCCAAGGGCTGGCAAGAAAACAAGAATCTCACTTTGCAAATGTTGTTTCCACCATGGCTCAAAAGAGAGACTTTTCAGAATTCATTGTGATAAGTGAACACAAAATAGACAAAATGTACAGCTCCTCTGGGTCCTACCCAGGCCTTATATGGAATGAGAAAAACATATGTGTGCTTTGACCACAAAGCTATGGTCTATACTTGTACCCCTGTGAGTGAACATATGTGATAAAAGTGTATCCAACAACATGTTAGAAACTTGCTGAAAACAACACAATTCCACAAAAAAACCTCAGCTTTGGTGAAAGTTGGCATTTCCCAGTGAAAATACATTTAACACTCAAACCCTTCTTCATATGCTCTAATCTCAGCTCCTACCTTACCAAAGGGACCAAAATTTTCAGAGGCAGATTCTCTACCATTCCACACACTTGTGTAACTGTGCTGTACAAACAGCACAGCCATGGAAATTCAAACAGCACAAAAGGGAATTACCTTCTGCATTGCACTCTGGCAGACCATCAAACCCCAGGAGCAAGTTGCCTTCATCATCATACTGTCCGTAGGTGCCCGGAGGACAGGTTGGCGTGGGTTTCTCCGTAGGTGGGTCAGTGGTGGTCGGTTCAGGAGTGGTGGTGGTGGTTGTAGCAACAGTTGTTGTAGTGGTTGTGGTAGTTGTTGTGGTAGTTGTTGTAGGTATTGTTGTAGTAGTAGTTGAGGGAGTGGTTGTTTTCTTAATCATTTCAAGACCAATCAGAGGCTTTCCTCCAAGGCTTATTATTGGTTTATCTTGTGCACTCGCTACAGGTTTACTAAATCTGCTATGTCCAAACAAAGGCAATCCATCAGGACTAACCACCGGAGCACCCTTTTCGTCTAGGAGAGAAGAACAAAACCAAAAAAATCTCACCATTAATCTACTTCAGGCTTATAGCATGAAGCATTACTGTGTTTTAGCATAGTAGATGCCACAAAACCACTGAATACAGTGAATACAGCCTCCTGCAAGTAAACTGACAGAGAAGGAGGGTCTTACTTAGGAAACATGGCTAAGGAAGCTAGAAAATGGTTCAGAAGAACCTCAGAGAAACCACAGTGGTGTTCACATTTTTCAGCTGTTTGATAAACACTTCAGGGAGATTTCATTTCAGAATCCCAGTGTGAAGATATTGATAGTATTTTATCTAAGTCTCTCTCATAAATGTTGATGAAATATATGAATCCATGTTCTGCTCCTTAATGTCAAATATGTGCAAGGAAAAACTGGGATGAGCTGGCAAGATGCTGTCACTGCAGATAAATGTGTGCACCAAATTCAAGGTACTGAAAATATGAATGGTAGCCAGGTTAACAACAGGCACTGAATTTGTATTCAAAAGATCTGTACAGATGGACTGACATGCAAACAGCAGTGTCTTCAGAGAACACAAACAGGGTTTCTTACTATTTGTGGTTGGTTTTAGAATAAAAAAATGAAACAAACTCATCCATATGGCTGGTAGAGTGCTAGCAGTGGGCAATAATTATTTCTATGTATACAAAGATATAAACAATCATCAATCCTTATTCTAATCATCAATTCTTATTTTGGCTCTGATCTGCAGTCCTTTCTAATGTTGATACAAGTGAGATGGACTTGAGTGATTCCTGCTGCCTCTGGAGTCACACAGGGTGACTCAAAGCCTTCCCAGGTCCTGCAATGTGCTGACTGTCTGGTGGAGACTTGAGGTACAAGCAACTCCAAATGGTTTGCATGGGACCTGGGGATGCTTGAAGCATTCAACAGCTCAAAGATTTGTACTCTGTGTACAAAAACTGTAGAGCTTTTTTCCTGTAAGAAGGAAGCTGTAACTTACCAACAATTGTACGTCCATCCCCTCCTAATTTCACTCGGAGAGGGTTGCCTTGGGAGTCTTGGAGGTATTTTCCTTCAGCATTTAACACTAGCCCTCGGTCAAGATCTACAATCTAAAAGCAATAGATGGACTCAAGTTTAGCTAACTCAAGACGAGGTAAAATGAAATTTCATAGCAACAAAAATTCTGGGGAAATTCAGACGCTAAGTATGATGTTCAGGAATAGCTACAACAAACTTGAACTTCTGAAATACCACTGCTGAAGAAAGCAGATTCCCAGGAACAGAGCTCCAGAGCTGCACAGCCATATTCATACCACAGTAGCTCTCTGGTGCAAATGAGCAAATCCCTTGATTTTCTTGGGCTGTGTGACTCCTAAGGTGAATTCCTATAATACTGATTTCAGTATGACAGAGTCATTTTGAAGATGGGATTTAGAATTATGTCTAACTTAAAAAAAAAAAAATATTAGACTAGTTACTTTATATTTAAAAGGTAATGAAAACAAAGTAGCTAAGATTTTAATTGGGGTAGGAGACTGAAGAAAAGCCTCTGTCTCATAAAGCTAATATGTCTAGAGCTTGGACTGAATTCCAGAGCTAACTGCAGTTAAAATTCAGTCCTTGTTGCTATTTCAACCCAAAATAGCTGAACTGTATGCTGTTTTAACCTGAGGTAACAGACACTGAGCCACAGAACACAAAAATGCCAACGGTGTTAAGTGATGTGAGGAAACTGGGAAGGGGACAGAAGGAGCAGTTCCAGGTTGGCAAGACAGACTTACATCTGGGGCTGAGGAAAAGACTGCAGCAGGAAGGACAGCAGATTATGAGATCAGTCTCTGAAGCCCTGCAGGCCCCATTTTTGGCATAGATCCTCTTGCTTTACAAGGTGTTCATCCTGCTTGCAGCAATGCCTTCCCCTCGAGAGGCAGAGAAATGCCCCATGGCATTCCAAGGACCTTTCTAGCCCACTTTCTGGAGTCCATTTGAAGGACTTTGGGCATCCTTTCAAAATGCTCCCTTTGAATGTGACTCACCTGATGCACTTTTTAATATTCGTCTGATGAAAATGGTAAGATTGAAGTGGCCATAAAACAAATGTCTTTATGTGCCATGTCATGTGCAAGCAGCTCTGCTGATGCCAGGGAGGCTGATCACAGACTCCTACTGCTCAGCACTTGGGAAAACGTGCAGGAAGCACCAGTTCCTTCTGTTGCTTCCCTTGGTTAAAAACTCATTGTAAAGGATTTCAAAAGACAAGGTGTGGGCATGCATGCAACTTGTGGGGCTTTCCTATCCATGGCATCTGAGCTCTTCTGCATACACGTCTGGAAACACATCTGTAAGAATGGCAAAACCTACAAAAGTGCATTTAAAGCATTGTGACAGTTATGGAGTCACTTTTTATTTCAGAAGTCTTACTCAGGAGCTTCTACCCAGACTGTGAGTCTGGGAGAAGCACTGCTGAATATGTCTTTCACAGCAGCTACCCCAGGCAGTCTCCATTCACACTGCACAGCAGACAAGAGCCCACTGTGTCAAGAGTCCTTGAGGCACTGGGGAGCACAAATCTCACTGACTTTGACAAAAAAATGCTTCTTTAAATTTTACAGGAGTAATGTTATAGTTTAAAATTCAACCCATCATGCTTTAAATTTAAAATGTTCAAATAACAAAACCCAGAATTTGTCATTATATTTCAGTGGAACAGTGGAAACTAAACCACTAAGTATAGCTTCACTTTACAGATGCATTCACTGAGGACACTGCTTGTCTTTTCTTAGTGAAAAATACAAGTACAGTAAAAGGCCAAAACATCTTGAATTTAGAGAGAAGGTCACCCTACCCACTTTGCTCCTTGAGGGCCATTGATTACTTTCTGTCCGCTTGGTTTTCCATTATTACCAGGGATTACTTTTCCATTTCCATTTCCATTTTTTGTTGTAAGATTTGGTCTGCCATTATAACCTGAAACAAAGAAGAAAACATACTGTTCTGAAGAAAGCTGTGCAACCTACAAGCCATATTTTAAATTGCAAGTAAATGCATTTTCTGACTGATCTGAATATAAACGAGAACAGAAAGAGGCCCCCCACAAACCAGGCACTCAATTTCTTCTTGGAGCAACTGTTGTGACACTATCAGATTTTTGCAGCTGACACAAGAATCTGAATTTGTTTTTTCTAAAGAGGTGAAACACTCATTGTACATTTCTATCATGTTTATTTGGTCTCTCTGTTCCCTTTTTTATTTTTTTTTTCCTAAGAAATCTGGGAACCATTTCTTCATGACACTACAGTCATTAAAATGTTTGTGATCTTTGTAAGCAGTTCAGAAGTGGGATGAAAGAAGAAACCATTATTAAACACAACCACTTGTTCAATCCTATCCTTATACAAATCTGTAGTGACAAACTGAAAGAAAACGACATAGGAATTACCTTGACGCCTATTTTTTTAAGCTGGAAAAAGAAGGAATCTCCTTCTCTAGCTGAAAAACCACTGCTAAACAGAAGCACACTCAGGTCAGAAGTGGAAAAGCAGTAGCACTGAGCTGTAGGCCCCCAGCTCTGAAAGGATAGCAATTTTCACATCTTATCTCAGAGACGGGCCTCCAGAAAAATATAATGGGAAAAAATAGAGACTGAAAACAAAAACCTAACTGAACACTTGTTGGCTATAACTTCACAATTGCATGGCAAGTAGTAACCTTAAATAACCTCCATACACAAATCTGTTCTTTTTTTCATGCCATTCATCTCATTTCCCATGGTATTATTCAAGGTCTGCTCCCATCTTAAAGCTCTTCAAGCTGGTGAACCTCTACACAACACCGAGTCTGACTAAAGCATATCAGGTGCAACAGCCCAGCTGCACAGTCCTCACTGTGTAACAGTGATGCCACTTTGAACAAAACGTTACTACCTAGAGATAACACAGAAGGTATTTACTAAAACAGTCAGGTCACTAAACACTATTTGGGATGTCCATGTCTTTAACTTTTGGGATAAATCACCACCGTAAAGGTATTAGATAGCCTGGCTGTGATGGGCACAGTCCTCAACAGGTATGGACAACCCTGAGCTGTCACTTAGAAAACAGAGGAAAGCGGCTTAAAAATTCATCAAAGAAAACATGGAATGCCAGGGCATCGTGAGGAAACACCTCACTGTCTAGGCATGGGCAAGGTGGTACTATGGAACCTGCAAAGGCCTTTTAGCAATCCACAATGAAGAGCTACGTACCTGAGAGGTGGTCATATTCTGAGTACAAATGGGCTTTCAATGTGCATTTGGTGAAGTCATTACTCAATAAGGAACTTTTCCAATTCAGCACCTAACTCTGCCACCCCCTCTGTGGATCACGGGATCCTGTGCAGATCAGACTACATGAGAAAGGGTCTGGAGCACCACATTACACCAAATAGGCATTATCTTAGAACTGGGCTTCCCAGCAACCGCCAAAATAAAAAGCAACACATTATACTATACAGCTGAACCTGCATCCTGCTGGAGGACTTTTCATCTAACTGCTGATCTTATGAAAAACACAATCAGTGACATTAGTACAACAAAGGCAGGATACCTGGTCTATAAGCAGGTCTAACAAATTGCCGCTGAGAAGGGCTCCCTAGCCTGGAGTTCAACAGTCGCTGGCGAGGAGACAAAGTGGAAGAAACTGCTGGAGAAGTGGTGGTAGATGCAGAAGAACGAGGCCAGACAAAGCTTGGTTTAGATGGGGTATGTTTGTTAGAGGACTGAGTAATCTGTGATGCTATGACAGAGCTTCTTGGTGATTCAGCAGAAGACACTTTTAATATTGAAGGTTTTTCCATCTCTTCTTCTTCAGAAGTTACTTTGTGAGGTAGAAGAGTGTCCATAGATTTTCTTTTATTGCTAGCAGTGTCTTCATATACATTTTTGTTACCTCTAGAAACAGAAGGGGACTGTTTTCCTGCCAAAGATGTGGGTTTCTCTTCCTCTTCTTTCTGATCATATTCACTATAGTAATCATCCTCTTCATTAGAAACTGACTGATGAGATTTAGATGAAGAGGGGGAAGGAACTTTTTGAGGAAGTTCAGTATTAGACATTTTTGAGGGCAACAGGCCATATTTTTTCTCTGTTTGGGATGCTGTACTTGTAGCAACTCCTGAGCGAGTAGGTAATGAAGGACGAGCTTGTCTCGAATTGAGTGACAACCTTTGATTGTACTGCTTGTCTTTTGCTGCATCACTGGCAGAACTGGAGTCTGGCTGAGAATGTTTTGATTTGAAGGAAGGTACCGGAGAACCTGGCTGCTGCTGCTTTGATCGAGATGAACTTGAGCTTCCCTGAGAGAAAGATGCAGATAATCCCCTAGAAGAGGACACCTCTTTAAGAAACACAGAGTGCCTGCTTGCTCTGTCACTGCTCTCTGTTTCATCCTCATAATCATCTTCCTGCAACTCTTCATTACTTTGGGATGAGATGTGAGATGGGAGGCGCCGGCCTCTTGAATGCAGTACAGAAGGACTGGTTTGTGCCCTCTGTGAAGGCTCTGAGTTGGAGGTCTTCTCCACAGGAAGACGAGAAGAGAACGTCTTTCTAGGCAAAGACTTGCTTGGTTTTGATCGAGCAAGTGTTTCTTTTACCTCCCGATTGCCCTGCTCTTCAGGTTTGTATTTGGAAAGAGAAGACTGCAAAAGAGAATGCTTTTCTGGAGCAGCTGTTCGACTTTGTTGTTCTTCTGAGTCAGAGTGGGGTGATTTTTCACCATGTGTCTCTCTGGGGTGAGAATCAGAATCAACCTGAGAATTTCTTCTCTTGGAATAGATTGCTGAAGAAGACTGTCTGGAAGAGGGCAAAGAAGGAGATAAAGGGTTTTCATCTTGTGAGTCCTCCCTATAATTCTTATCTACATCCTTTTCCTTGGATTTGGCACTGGTGGAGGAGCGAGAGTGAGGTGAAGTGTAACCAGGAACAGCAGACCTCGATGAGACTGCCGCCACAGCTGATTTCGAATCCTTCCACGTGCGGGAACTGGAGCCTGAGGATAGCCTTATCTGCTGTGACCTAGAGCTGGGCTGTCCTGCTCTGTCCTCTGCTTCTTCACTGTCAAACTCATTATGGTTGTCACGAGCATGGGAATCTGATGATTTGAAAGCAGGTTGATGTGAATGACCTAGAGAGCCAGACTTACTGCGATGGCCTAAGACACCCTCGTGAGAGACAGGAGACTGCCGATTTGATGGCAAGGCCTGGCGACCAGGCTCTGAAGTTTTAGAAGACACTTTCAGCAGCATGGAGTCAGGCTTCTCTTCCACATTACTCGCAGGACCATTATTTTTGGTGGGCAGAGGATGGGAAGAGGTCTTAGAAGGCACATTGTTGTTGCTTTGCCTCAATTGCTTTGTTTCATTATCCGTGTATCTGGGAAGGGACGAGGCAGAAGAGTGTTGCACTGAGGACGGTAACACTGCTGGTGGCTCACGTTTCTCTGTGTTCATCTGGCTTGACACCTCAGATGTGTGGGTTGGAACAGATATCCTCCCTGAGGCAAGGACAGGGTGGACTGGCCGACTAGGGGACAAGGGTTTAACATTCCTCCTCTGGTCCTGGGCTTTTGGCGGTGATGCTGTAGCTTCCTGGGAGGAATCGCGATCATCTGTCACCTCAGTGGACTGGAGGTCAGGCTCCAGCTCTCCTGTCTTTCTAGAAGGTAACTGAGATTTACTTAGGTCCCCTCGAGTCATGATTTTGTTCTTATATTCAGAAAGAAGACTCAATTTGTCACTAATACTAGGTGAATGAACAGACAACTGCTTAGAAGAAGGTGACAGCTGGGCTTTTGAGGAAACAGAAGAACTTTGAGAAGGAGATGAGCCAGCACTCCCAGTCTTTTTAGCTCCTGAATTATCCTGAATATTTGTCTTTTGCTGAGCAACTGAATCCTCATGAGCATCTAGGGGCAAAAAGAAAAGTGTTTATTCACAACAGTAGAAGATTCACAAAAACTGACCAAAAGCAGAACCCACCCAGGTAGCAAGAACAAAACAACTTATAAGAATATGAGACAATAATTATTTCTGGTTTAAACAGTCTGCGTAGTCCAGCCAAGATAAGTTTTAGATTGTAGGAAGTAATTCCACCTAAGTGGAATTACCGCAGCTTGGGTAAAACTTTAACCAATTAAAATCACATATCTAAAATCAGAGACTGCAACACCCTTCCAGGGGAACCAAATCTTTAGCAGAATTTAGTCATGTTGATGGCATGGTGCTGCATTATCCCATGTAAGGCTGTGGCCCACCTTTTTAGCTAACCCAGCAAATATTTGGTCCCTACAACAGTCACTTTTTGGTAAGAGCCAAACACAAGGAGTAGTATCTGAGTGAGACACTAAGTGACTTTCAAGAGAGAGAATTGTAAGGAACAGAGTAGCCAAAGACCCAGAGCACTGCATTCTTTGGCCTTTGGATAACAAGAGCACATAAGGTTGTCATAGATTATGGCATGCATTTATTTAAGGGGCTAAAATGTCCATAAACATGTCCTTTTACATGCTGCAGAGTGACAAAGACTTATTTGGACAATATAAACATGAAAAGAGCAAGCAGAAACAATATTAAGGAAGTCAAATCCCACAGGTCAGACAAATTGCAGAGGAGTTGAGTCAGTAAGAATTAACACAACTGGGACCAAGGCAAGAGTGGGTGAGCTACATCACTGGTTCATGGCTTGGTGCTCACCTGCTGGGATGGCGACACTGAAGGCTTTTGACTGAGGACCTGGTCCCCTCCTGTTTGCTGCACGGATTTTGAAAATATAGCGCTCCCCAGCCTGCAGACCATCTATTATGGCTGATGTTGTAGCTCCAGAGTAGGTGATGGACTTTGCTCCAAATGGCTTGAGAGCCGGGGCGTATGAAAGAATGTATTCTGAAATGATTTGGCAGACGGTTGGAAGGAGGAAACTGAAAACAGTCCTGTTTCCAGCGGACAGACTGTATGGGTAGGATGAATTAGAACGTGCATTACTAAAATTAATACACTAGCAATGCACGCCGAGTCAACAGCTGGAGTACAAAGACATGAGAGAGAGATACACGTGTATATATGTAAGTTAAGTTGAATATTTGTTCTTATTCAGAAGAGATACTTCTATTAGAAAATATCAGCGCTGCAGATTTGCCAAATGGTAGCAACATCACGTCAGTCCAACAAAATCAAAATATGACATGCTGTGTTTAACCAGAGCTAGGACCAAACTCCACAGCAGAGAGAGCAAAGCAAGGTCTGACTGTCACCTTGAAATCACCCTGCTCTCACCTTCCAGTTTTAAATTACTGTGATACCTGTGCTCTGTCTTAGCTTTCTGTATTGAAAGAAATTTCACCCCCATAGGAACAATTCTGGGCATGAAGAAGAATCTTCCCATTATACTCCCAAGGAGTGCAGGTGAGATCTCAGACATTTGCAAGCTCTGTTTTCTTTTCAAATCCACTGTAAGAGGCACAGGTATGAGACAAAACCAGGGTTTTGATAATAAATTTCATGGGCTGCCAGCTTTCTCTCTTTATTCAAAAACCCATAATAATACCTGAGGAGACATAATGCCACAATGAGAAAACTCTAGAACATAATGGCATCTTTTTTTCTGAAAGTAAGCCCATATTCATTGTGTTAAGAAATAAGCCACACACAGTTCATCAGAATCAAGGCAAAAAATCATCAGTATTTTATATGCAAATACATTTAATGCTCCACTGAAAAACAAAACAAGGTACCAGAAGGCATGAATCTTTTTCCTTTGAATCTTTTTTCTTTTCCTTTTATATCACGGGAGTTGTTTTCATGGCAGAGACATTGGTGTAGCTTCTGATAACTCTCAAATGGCTACTGGAGAACATTGTTTCCCATTATTTTAATATGTGGTATAAATACATAAAGGGACAGGGTTGAAAAACAAAAGGATCAAAAGACAAAAATTCCTGACTACCACATGCTGTCAAAATGACTATGAAATGCTAATTCTGTGATTTTAGTTAGCCAGTAAAAATATCTTGTCCTTTGTTTAGTTTAAAAGTAAGACCTCTCCTGTAACACTCAAACAACAATGTATTAGATGTGTATAAACACTCAGCCCTTGAATATCAGGTATCTTTAAAATTATTGCCTTGGATGAATCATCTAATCACAATGCAGACAAAACTGCACAAAGAGCTACAGATTGCTCAAAATTAGGAGCAGACTTGAAATATCAGATAATGTCCCTGCATGACCCTTCTCACAGAAATAATGATTCTTGGACACAACTGCAGCTCCATTGAAGCAACTGGCAAGACTTCTACTGACTTTAAAAAAGGAAGGGATTTCACCACTGTCCTGAAGAACACATAAAGTAGGTCTTGCAGACATGCTGTACCTCCCTCCAGGCCAATGATTTTTCAGATCCTGAGATGCTGTAGTGCTGATAAGGGAGCTCCAAAATCTTGTGTGATTTGAGAACACAATCCTGTTAATCACTGAAGAGCAGGAGGCTAAAAAATCAGCCTCATTTTCAGAGGAAAACAGAATAAAAAAATCCCAGAAAGAGCTTTTCTTTTTTCTAGTTCTATGCAAACTTAGCCAACTGGCAAATTACCTGTATGACTATGTAAAATAACACTAGAATACACAAGATTTATGCATGATTTCTGCTGAAATCAGATTTTTATTTGCTTCTTAACCTGAGGATTTCCTTCCATGACAAACTGGAAATAAAACACAACATATACCCACTCACTTTCTTGGCAACTACCCAGCTTTTTTCTCTTCAACTAAATCTTTAAAATCTTTCTGAAAACTTCCTTCTTGAGCCTCATTTTGACCTGCCTATTAATGAAAGAAGAGGTAAAATGTGCATGCATGATACCCCAGGAACCTCTGTGACATCCCAGGCAGACAGTGACGGTGGCTTCTCAGTGGCACTGTGGAGACACTGGGCTGGAAACACAAAAATCTTCCTTGGGTTTAATCAAGTGAAAGAATCCTGGCACAGCCAAGGTTCCAGCTTACTGCAGGGCAGCAATCTGCCTTTGAGAACACCAGCTCGTCGAGGGGGATGAAAACCAACAGTGAAGACTCACCTTTGACTTTTCCTTCGCTCTCTGGAAGAGCATCCCAGGATGCTGCTACAGAGGTTGGTTTCCCCTTTAATGGCCAAACATCCAGATTTTCAGGTGCACTGGCAGGAGCTGGGAAACAGCCATATGCAGAAGAGGCAAGTAAGAATCAACACAGCATACCCCTTTTGTTCCATAGCAGAGATTCAAGTACAACTATTTCGAAGATGAATGTTGAGAGTACACATGGCTCAGATCCATACTTGTCTGTGTCACATCTCTGTTTCCCACTGCCATAGCGAAATTTTATTCCATATTTCTAGGAATAGGAGATCTGCACAAGACTGCTATTGTGGCTTAGCTGGAATGACTCGGTAATTTGGTTGTTCTGGACCACTTCTGGTACCAAAGGGGCCTGACAGCTTCTCCACGGTGGAGGGAGAATTTAGATTTGCTGCCCACAGAGAGGAATGGAAGCCAGGTTGCTCTTCTCAAAGGAAGGGGCACATCTAGCTGCAGGGGTCCAAGGCACTGACCCATCCCACAAAAACACCTAAGCCACATCCCCTCGTTCTCCTTGCACCACAAGAGCAGCTGGGTGTGCTCCCATGGAGTGCTTCACTACCACAGGCATGCAGGCAGCAGTGCTAAGGACTTTCCCATACTTTCAACCCTCTGCTTCCCCAAACAATCACTTGGTTTGTTCTGGCTTTCCCTTGAGTCAGCCCTGTTGCATAGCTCAAACTCTATGACTTGTGTTACCCCAAGGTAATGCATACCTGCCTCTGGGGTCCGCTGGTAAACAGACACGCTCCATTTGCCTTCCTTTTCTCCCTCCAGGATCTGGATGGCAAACTCGTACATAGTGTCTGGCACCAGGTTCTCCACCAGTGCCCGCCTGTTGGACACCTGCTTGTAATCCCACCTTGCCGATTCCCCCTTTTCCCGATAGCGAACATTATACTGCCTGCCATCAGAAACACAGGAAAAGAAAAGTTCGCATGTGGAAGCTTAGCATCAGCAGAACCAGAGTGGGACAGGGATGCTTTGCCCTCAAGTAGCCTGTTGGGACTCAGGAAGGAACCTACCGAAATGCAAACAACAAAGTACCAACAACAAAAGCCAGCGTATTTTTTCCTCCCTCTAATGGAGTGTGATGGCTTTCACCCCAAAGGACGGACCACTCTTTCAGGACTCTTACTCAAAACACCCTCTTCCCTGGGGGAAAGCTGCAGGATTTCCTGAACTGAACCAGGTTATCCTGGGGGGTTCCACACTACCATCTCACTGCCCCATGGCCATGAGCATGGCTGGATTGCTGGCAGGCCCTTGCTCCCAGAGCAGCACCAGTGGCTCAGTTCCCACCTGTCTGCCTAGATAACTGCTTCCACAAAGAAATAGAGAACATCTAAAATTACTAGTTTTCCTGCTGTGACTCTCTGGGTATTTCAGCACCAGTTTGCACAGCTCTTCAGTGTTCCCAGGCTGAGCAACACAATCCAGTGTTTTCAGATCTTTGGTGGTTTCCAGCCCATTTCCTTGTTTGTTTTGGTCTCCAACTGTTGCAGCATGCTGCCACAAGCCAAGCTCTCACTCGCAGGAGCCCCAGCCTGCTCAGACTCAGCTGCATGGGTCTTCTGGAGGGTCAGAGGATGCAGGGTGCAATGATGGGTATCTTTCCCACTGCAGTGATGCTTCCTCCACCCACAGTATGGTCATCTCGAAGCTGTAGTCTGTTTTTACAACTCAACACCTCACCTCTGTGGGCTATGCCTTGCCCCCCACTCCTTCTTTCCCCATGCATCTTTGGGGATTTGCTAACTGTGGTGATATACCAACACTGGAACAGCTAAATACCCGAGCTGGTGCTGGCAACGTTTCAGAAGAGAAATAAACCCCTGTAGTACAGCACTCCCACAGATCTCTAAAGGCTAATGAGCAGGGCGCTAGGAGGCAAGCTAAATTATTCTCATAACCAACAGCAATTAAACAAATGCAAAAGCATTCAGCAGAGCATTGGCAGCAGTTCCCCTTGAGTAGCCATTGAAAAAACCCAGGGCTAAGTACCTGTTTGCTGCAACCTTCCGCTTTTCATACAGTGGGTCTGTCCAAGTAACAAGCACAGACTGAGAGGACATAACTCGAACAGTTATGTCGTGTGCCACCTCCACCTCTTCCTCCTCTGAAATAGCAAAACAGAACAGCATATCAGTAACAACATCGGAGTTCTCATTAAAAACAGCAAATGTCTTCAACTGACATTATAATATTCACACAGTACAGTTGATTTAGAAATACAAGTGGGAGTGGAAAATTAATGACATTGATGACTGATGGCATTTCATGTAAAGATAAATTATTTTGTTAGCTGTGTGCTTGCAGGACCACAGTACTTAATATATTCTACAGTCCTTCAATATTCTATTCGTCCCCAAACTGTTACTCACAGCAAATGTTTTATTAACATACTGATATTCACCATCTCTGGCAAATGCACTGCTAGAGGTACCTGGAGAGCAGAAATTTTGTCTTAAAGAAAATCCTGAGATTTTAAAATCAGGTTTCATTTTGAAGGGCAATAAAACCTTCTTCAACATAACACAAGGAAGAATTAGTGTTTATGGTTTTGAGTGCTTCAAACAGGTTGTTTAAATTCAGCTTTAATTTTTTTATGGTATAGAAGAAAAAAAATCATTGAAGTGAGCTGTTTTGACATATCAGAGTACCTTTTGCAATAATTTACAAAATTTTAAAATTAAGTGAAACAAATTTAGTATTTTGAGGTTTTTAATTTTGATGAGGTCCCCTTTTCTATCCGTCCATCAGAGTTGTTTTAGTCCAGTCTATCTACTGATCAATTAAAGATTTATTACTTTTCCTTACTAATGTAATAGTAACTATTTCCAAGCCTCCCAAAGGCACAGAATGTACAAGGCATGACCTTCCAGACGGAGTTTTCTAGACAATTAACATTGGAAAGAATATTGATATTTAAGGAAAGGAAAGGAGCCAGTAAACTCTGGAGGATAATCTTATTCTTTATGGATCTTGCTCATATATGACTGAAATTCAGAGAGGGTCTGCCCTTCTTGTCAGCAAGAGCCCAAAACCCAACACTGCCTGCACAGATGACAGACAACAGAGAGGCACATTTCTCCTCTTCCAAACAGGGTTTTAATGTAGAGGGTTTTCAGACAGTTCCAGGTTTTCCAAGCCAAACAGCTACTATACAAACATGGCCTAGAGGACCCATCTGCTATTAACAAGTAGCTTAGGGAGCCTATTTACAAAGTTTTGCAGTTGGAGCACCTGAAGAAAGAAACTGAGCATGAGAAATGGGTGAGCATCACCTCTCCAGAAAAGGTGTGAGATGGGATTTCAATATAGTTCAACCACAATTCTCAGTTCTGGCACAGGTGTTCATCACCATCACTTTGCCATTCCCATGCCATTCACATCACAGGGGTGAAAAAAGCACACTGCCATGGAGATGACTCAGAATCTCACTCATCCTTTTTAACTGTGGCAGCAGCATGTAATAACTTCTTTCCAAAAGAAAGTGAAAACTTTTGCTGTCCAGGTTGACACTTCTAGTAATCAGCCCTTCAGAAAAGGGGCTATTGATCTGAGAAAAAGAAGGCATATCATTTTGGGAGTCCTGGCTTTGATTTAATTAAGTCTTCTCATGCAGTTACTGCAATGTATAACATTTGTCAGTAAACAGAGAGGAGGAGATTAAAGAAAAAAATAAACAAACAGGACCTCAGAAACTCAACCAGCCATGTTACAAAGTTGTATTATTTTATTAATCCTGCCTGAATTAGGGAATTAGAGACATGCATCAAGCTCTTTACCACACAGAGAAAAACTTAGTAGCTCCAGCACATGTGAAAATACAAAGCTATCTCTATGCATACAATTATCTCCACTCATTGACAGTAGATGTGAAAGAAACATACCTGTTGTTTTTCTTTTAGTTAAAGATGACCTATAGACAGGTTGGCTCCGTCCCTGTGAGCTCCTTGATGGCAGCGAAACCACATGAACTGATTCAGAGGCTGTGCATGCAGGGAAAAACCAGAAGGTTTCATTTAACCTTTTTCATTTAAAAGAAAGAATGGATTTCAGAGCAGTCCCACCACATGCAAACAGAATCAGAGCTATGGCTCTTCTCTCCATCCTTTCCCTCTGCTGTTAATATGACAAACTTGGCACATGGTGTCTCTTTAACACAGCATCAAGCTCTTCTACAATTTCTACCCTGTTCTCTGCTAAGATACAGAACACAATTATAACAAGTATTTTCATTTCTAGGAATAAGGGGTTTTGATAACTAGGATAGCACATGATGTGTGCTCACCTAGCAGCCACAGGGGACTACAGAAGTGTGTAGCTAGCTAAGCCAGGTGCTATCAGAGAAATTTGACTCACCTAGTTTTCTTGCCTCCTGGTTTTGTCGCTCTTGCGGCACTGGAGCATAGCTCATCCTTCGGCTGCCCTCTCCATTTCCACGGGGATAACCTTGGGATCTGCTGTGTGGGCCTCTGAAGCCTGCTCCATAAGGTGGTTTCCACCGAAAAGGTAACTTGCCATCTGAAGACTGGGCTCGCATCCTCAGAGGTCTTCGTGGCACGTCTTTCTCATCAAAAATAAGCAAACACATGCACAAACCCCATGACAGTTATTATGAGGCACAGGACATGTACAGCAGTCCATATATGTCTGTTGCAAGCACCTCTATTAAGATCAGAATAAAGGGCATAACTTTACAGCTTTTTAGTCTTTTATGTAAAAAGTTGGAGTAACAACAAGCTTTCCAAGCAGGATATACAATAGGCAACAGTGCCTTTTCCCAGGCCCTTCAGACAGAGAGGTGCAAGACCCTGAAAGTGAAAATATATTGTAATACAAGGGCTCCTGCCAGAAACTGGGGATGTCTTGTAGCTGTCCTGTTTAAATCTTCACCTTTTCCTTTTTTTTAAACCCCCTTTCCCCACTTCAGGTACACCAGGTACATTATTTTTTTAGGAAGGGCTAAAGTTCAGTGTAAAATTAAGCACAGAACAGTTTTGCTATTAAAAGTAGGTTCTTTTCTCCTAAACCCATTTCTAATGGTTCTGCTCCCCAACAGATTCATATCTAAAATTCCTCTTCTGCACATGCCTCAACTCCTGACTTCCAAAACTCTTGTTATATGATCCCCTTAGCACCGTAAAAGGTACCTTGTGCAAATTGGGCATTTTTTAACATTTGCTGACAAGTTGGCAGTGTTCTTCTAAGAAGTGACACCAATGCAAGGCTTGACAGCTTTTTCAGTGAAAAAAAAGTTTCCTAGTATCCAATCTAAACCTCCTCTTGGGCAAACTTGAGATAATTTCCTCTTGTTCTGTCACTTGCAGCTTGGGAGAAGAGACTGATTCCCACCATGCTACAACCTCCTTTCAAGCAGTTGTAGAGATCAACAAAGCCCCCCCGAGACCTTTTGTCCTTTCCTCCAGGCTGAACAGCTCCAGCTTCCACAACATTCCTTCATAACACCAGTGCTCCAGAGCCTTCCCAGCCTTGCTGTCCTTCTCTGGACTTTCTCCAGCGAAGGAATGCCTTTGCTGTACTGAGGAGCCCAAAACTGGACACAGAACTCAGTATCACCAGTCCAGGTACAGGGGTATGATCCCTTTCCTGGTCCTGCTGGCCACACTATTTCTCATATATTTTTCTCATATCCAACCCAAACCTCCCAAACATCCACCTGCATCTGCTGCTCAGCGTTACAGCACAGCATGTGCCCTGCTCCCACTAAGAAGTAACTTTCTAGCAGCCTTCCATCACGGAGCAGCTGGCTGCTGAGAGATGTTTCCCTCTGTCAGACTGGGATAGCTCCACTCCTTTAGGCTCCCACCAGAGTCCATGTGCCGTTGGTGGCCACCACATCCCCAGATCTCAACATTTCTCCTGAGCATCCCAGCCCTGGCTGAGGGGAGTAACATCTCCCCTCAACCTGCCACACTCTCCCAGGCTTGCAATGGGTGCCTGCAGTTTTCCAGGCTGCAGTGGAAGCGCACTTGTGCTGGTTTTCTCTCAGCAGCTCTGTATGTTCTGGGAAGAACACTGCAGCCCAACAGCTCTGCTTTCCCAGTCAAAGCTGCAGCTTTCATCTGCAATTAAAATAGAGAGTTGCAAGGGATAAAGGATACAAAAGGAACCAGCCCAGCCAGAGAGACATCTGGAAAGTATTCAATCTAAAACAAATGTGGTTTTAGGCAAAGAGAACTGTATTGACCCTAAGGCTGAATGCAGGGGATCAGCTGAGATTTTAAAACCAGGGCTTTCCAAGGCTTCGGTTACTTTCCTTATGGTAGCACCACACTCTACTATACATTGTTCCCATTTCACTAGCTAGTTCCAGTTTTTATTTATCATTCTTTGTCACAGTTTGACCGGCAGGAATCTGAAGGCACCCAACATGGAGTTATCAGCAACAGTTAAGACGGAGTTATCAGCAATGGTTAAAATGGCATTGCTGATAACTGCTGATCCATCAAAAACAGCGGTTTTGTGTGAAGTCTGTGCCAGGCTTTACAGGAAAGGGACTTCTTATTAAAAATGAAGAGCAGCAGCAGGAGCTTACCATAGCCCAGGAGCCATCAGTCTGGCCTGGAGGAAGGCTGAACGCCCTGACCTCAGCCACACAGGGGAAGATGAAGCTGGATTCACACCTCCCCACAGAAGTACCTACCAAGCTGTTGTCCCATCAGGTTTAGCCATGCCAAAGGGTCAGCACTTCCCAGTCAGAAGGACATTTCACACTCCTTAAGACCCCAACAGAGTTACTGTCTTCTGCAGTAACAGAAGTAACTTCTGCCCCTGCACCTCAGCATCCCTTGTCCTGGTCTCCTGCTCTCATCTTGACTCTGGGAAAAAAAAATAAATCTGAATTTCCACAAGGAGGAATAACCCTGGGACTGTAGACAGTGAGGAACAAGAAAAACTCATTGTATCCTAAAGACAAGAGTTTTGTCCTGCTGGCCAGGCTCATTCATGCTCAAAAAAATCCCTCAGAACCACCACCACCACCAACAACAACAACTAAAATCACACAAAAAAATTAGAACTGTCCTAAACAAGCTACACTCACTGAAGAAGGGATAGGAGGAGGAAGTAATAAATCCCATGCATCATTTAATTTATTCAACTCCCAATGTAGCCCCTTTCTGGAAAATGAGAGTCACTCCCTTGTATTCTCCTCAGTCTAAAAATCCATCATTACTTAGAACTGCAGGAATCTGTGTACAGTGTCTTGGCCCCAAAATATCAGGGCTGATTAAAGCCTTGGTATTGACTTTTCACAGATTAAATGTCCACTAGTATTGCCAAAATTTCTCTGTGTCTCAGTACTGTAGCATTTTACAAATTATGTAAGCCCAAAGCACAAGGTCTAAGCTGAGGGTAAAACATCCTCTGAAGAGCCACACAAGGAGGCAGCTTGCACTTGCCAAATCATACAGATTCTTTAGAGGGTCTCATCAATTATCTAGTAAAGGAAAACAAAAGTAGTTCCAGAAGAAAAGGGAAGTACTGACCCCTAGCAATCAATCTATAACTGCAGGGAAAAAAACATATCAAACAACTCAAATCTATTAAGATACAAGCACAAAAATTAGTTGAAATTTGAGGTCACATAAAATCAGGCACTTCAATTTACCACCACAGGTCTAGGTACAAATTTTTCCTTTTGCCTTCCACAGAAAACAAAAACTTTTCTACACTGTGTGTCACAACTTCAGGACTGGAAAACTGGACCTTTAAAATGTATTCTGCTGTAGAGATGACACATAACTCGGCAGAGCCAATAGACAACATCCATATAGTTTATAAACAACTATCAGTCTCTCTTTCCACTTCAGGCAGAAGTCTGGGAGACTGAGTACAGTGACCCAGCCATGGCCAGAGTAACAGCTTGGAGGCAGAAACTGCAGTTGCTAGGAGATAACAAAGTCATCAGAAAAGGCCAAAAATGGTAACTGAATGAAATCCTGCAATGGGCAACTTGACCAAAAATCATCAGAATCTGCACTACAACAGCAAACTGGTGTGATTTTTGTGGGTTTTTTAGGGGAAAGGTGGTGTTTGAGTTTCTATTGTTATTTCAGATTAAGTTCTAAGCATCAAATGAGACTTACTGATTCTGAACCCTGTACTTGAGACTACTGCTGCTTTACCAGACAAAATGGTATGAAAGGTTAAAGAAAAAGCACCTGAACCACTCAGTTCATTCATCCTTCTCAAAAAGTAGATTCCTGTCTTAAGAAGTCCTTAACTGCTCCCCAAGCTCAACCAATGGTCCTCTGAGATAAGAACCTTGCACCTCTGACAATCTGCAATCCAATTTCAGAGCTGAGCAACTCAGTTTACAAACACCCTGCACTTTTCCACTCTAAACCACCACCAGGACTAGAAAAGTACCTCAGCCAGATGCGGTTCCTAGATCTCTAAGCTATTTCTTTGGGAAACAACACTCTTTATACTATGCATTTCCATAAGCGTCCAAGCCCTACCTCCATGAAGACGTCAGCTGTACTTGTAGCAAAAAATGATAGTTAACTAATGAAGAAAAAAAAAGATAAAGAGACGCTATATTTCAATTCTTTAGCTGGCAATTCTAAATTTAATTCCATTTGTGAGGTAAGACTCTGTAAAACATTCATACTCATAGAAGGTATTGTGTTGGCCACTCCTAAATGCTTGAACAGTGACAGTCAAGTTCAGGACACATGGCAAACACATCCTAAGGCAACTCTACAGGTGCCCTATTTGGACAACTTCTGCAACCAAGACAGGATTCTGCCCAGGGGTGCAGAAAGACTGAGGAATGCCAGCCCCACAGAAAGCACCAGGGAAGTCAGAGAGTAAAGCCCCACACTCATGTGGCAGTGTTCATGTACTGGCTGTATCATGGCCAGACCTTCATCAGGAAAAGGCTTATTGTTCTCAAAAATATTTTGCAACATGATCACTTCTTTCTTCTTCATTCCCCCACAGGTACTGTTTCCCACATGGTGCTTTACCACCTTCCAGTAGGTAAATCACTTTGTATATTGGCTTTAAGGGTTCAGATACACCATCTTATTTTTTTCACCTGATTTGAAATAGATTGTGAAACAGAGTGTATTTGACAAGATGAAAGCAGAGCTTTACCAGCAAAGTCAGGCATCAAAGCTATGCAGTCCTTTGTGCAACTTAAGGCTTTCAACCTTTATTGATTATTTATTAACAGGAAAAGAAAAATGTCATTTTATCATAACCGAAAAACGCAGGGTAAAGAAAACATCTCACATTTCTCATCCAGCAATCCACACAAGGGTGGCTGCTCTCCTCCTCACCTTCACATACTCTGTTACCTGTCATCATACAGCTATCCCCAAGCCACATCAGCAGAAAAGAAAAGAAGAAAGAGGACAAACACAGTATCACAGGAAGATAGTTGTTTTCCACCCAAAAATTAATGTCCCGTGTCACTTTGGCTAAGTGTTACTGGATTTTTTTTTAAGTTGATGGTTTGACCTAGGCTTGTTTAAGAACAATTCCACCAGCTTCAATGAGGGCTGGACTGGGGCCATCCCAAGAAGAGTTCACTCTGCAAAGATATTTCCTGCAGTGGGTGAGCCAGCTCAAACAGTGCTGATGTGGCCCTCCAAACTGTGATGTGCTGACTGCTCTAAATGCACAAGACTCTGGGCTCGATGATTTCCCTCAGACCTGCCCTGGCACAGAGCAGAACACGAGCTCTAGTGGGGATCTGCAGAGTACTGCAGCAGTTAACACGTGTAAGAGTGTAAGAGCCTAAGTATATGAGCAGAGAAAATAGGACTGAAATGAAAAAACAAATCCACCCTGAGTCTTACTGGGCTTACTGGGTTGGTAGGTCCCCTAGCATTTCAAAATGCACTGTTAAACTTTTTCCTGTATGGGCTGTTCAACTACTGTAGTGCCACTAATTTATACACTCAGCATCAGATCTCCTCCTGGAAAGAAGCTAATCAGTTAAAGCAGTAGGGGCAAGAGACATAAAAATCCTTTGTTTCTTGCAGAAAAAAATCAAAAATCATTTAGCACATTTCCACACACTTCTGCTTGGCGCAGAAAGCAGGGACTGGAATGCTTTAGTTCCTGCAAAGCACAATGGAATCTATGCCATAATTCATTGGGCTCCAGTCAGGAGTTTTGGGCAGAGGACCAGTATCCAACGGTAATGTCTGATTTAAGGAAAGCGATTCATTATACATCTGTAGAGGAGTTACCTGGCATCCGGAGGACATTCTTTAAACTGACAGCGTCAACAGAAGTTTCCAGTGCTCCCTTTGAAGAGCCCTTTGAATGCTAAGCACAGTGGACCAGGGCACTTTTCAAATTCAGGAATTCTACATGATTAACATATGTATTACGAGTTACAAAAAACCAACAGTGAATTATTGAAGGCTTCACCTTCTCCCATTGACATCAATGCACAGGCTTCCTTCTGCATCAGAGACCTCTGAAGGGAGCCCACTGAGCCTGGGCTGTGTCTGTCTCTCACACCCGCTGGCCTTGGATGCCTCACATCTGGGCTTCTCCAGTGACCAAGCCACTGTGCAAAGGCCCCCAGGAACCTCACAAAGGCTGTCAGAGCACATTGCAACCAGGGCCCTGGTCTGCAAGTGCCCACCCAGGATGTTGTCTAACACCTGCCTGTTCACTGAGTTGGAGTAAAGGTGGTACTGGAGTGACAACAGCTTTGGGGGTTCCAGCTGGCAAAGGTACGGGGTTGCCCTCATCATTACTGACTTCACCTACAGGCTGAACTGGGGGATTCCTTTCATTAACTTATTGGGCTATAATCATCTGTCTGTTCTCCCTGAAGACTGCATCCTTGGTATGTTGCCCTACTCAAGATGTTGCTCATCTATATCTGCCAATGTATTTATACAGCCAAAACCTTTGAACTGCAAGACATCATCGGTGACAAGAGGTATGTGGTTGTGCACATTCCTCCTCTTGTCAGTCACCATGAGGACAGAGCTGCTTTCTAACCCTGCTGCTTTGTAGGTGTGACTGGCTGGCTAGAACAGGCACCACAGGTGATGGAAAGGTGTCATTTGTATCATGAAACCATCCATAGTGTGTACCTGGACAGGGGTTTGTCAGTCAGGACTTCCAGAGAAAACCAACAATGTACCACATAGAGAAATGCAGGGATGGATTAAGGCCCACCTGTGGTTCCCTCTAAAGTGACAACTACAAAGACATGGATAGTACCTTCAGCCAGCATGACAAGGGGGTAAAACCATGACACTTGGCAAGGGAGAACTGACACTCAGTAAGCTGTGCTTTGCTGCATGCATTAACCAAGCAAAAATTTATGGATACAGTTCCTCCAACTGGGCCCAGAGCTGCAACAGCAAAAGCCATCTATTCTGAGCAATACAGCTCCCAGAACACCACTATTACAATTTTAAAACTTGCATTTTCCATCTTTCTCTTTCCACACTCTCCTCAAGGGATGTTCTGGATAGCTATGCCTTAAAAACAGCCCCCTTGCTTTATTTTACATAGCTGGGCCACTACAGCATACATTTCTCACTTACAATTGTCACTTGGAGACTGACATTAGTCTCATGAGCACTTAAAAATATCCCTCACCACATACATTTGAGCTCTTTGATTCAAGACTGCATTCAAAGCTCTTCACTGCTCTCACAGCTTAAACCTTCATAGGTCCTGGCTGAAGCCTTTGTAGCACACTTTGTCTCCAACTTATTTTGAAACCTGCTCCAGAGGTAGAGGCATCAAGTCATTGCTCCTTTAGGTCCAATGAGAGGACAGAAACCCCTGACAGTCCAGAAGAACTGAGGAGGTGGTTTTCAAGCTCCTGGCTGCACAGCTCTGGCCCTGGAGCTCCTTGTTGCCACCCACACTAATGTGCACAGCCTGGGCTCCAAAACACATGGTTTACATCAGGCCACTGTTTCAGTTCCTGGAGAAATAAAGCCCACTGCTCAACTCAGCAGCCACTTCTGGAAGAGCAAAACATTAAACCTATTCCAGCAGCAGGTCTCCTGAAAGCTTCCAAACATCAGGCAGTGAGATGGATATGGATGGATATAGCATACTCTGTAAATCAGGCACAGTACGTAGGGGCGTGACCCTTCTAAAATAAAATCCTCAATCACTAACAGAAAAGGGAGCAGCATTTATGAAGAATGTACTTTGTATGTCATAAAAACTTTAATTATTCCCAATTCCCTAATAAGTAAAATACAGAAAATGTTGAACATTTGGCAGACCCATTTCAGAAGTGCTTTTAAAACCAGCTACTCCAAAACCAGCACTGAAAGGTGGCTTTTAAACCTGTCACTCAAACTATCCCTTCATCTAGATACATTTCCTCCACCTAATACTAAATCACATTGGTATTAGTCTATTTTTCCTTGGGATTCTCATCAAGGCATCTTTCAAGGTCCTGATAATACTAGCTTGCTTACATTTGAAGTCTTAGAAGTTCTTCATCTGGTGAAAATAATTTTGTTTCTGGTGGATTGCTCTCTTTTACATGGCTTAACCATATCAGCCAGAGACACTGACAAAGTGACTGACAGCATAAGGATTTTTCTTCATATCCAGGACAGAGTCATAATTCTGACTCCAGCTGTTCCTTGAGAGTCCAGAAAACAGTCAGAGGATTAGGTGGTATCATCAACAGAATTAGGCTTACAGCCTTTAAGTGTCTGATAACAAATAAAAATCAGATCTATAATATTTGACTAAGTTTCAAATATTAATACAGGTATCCTTTCAATCTTTGTTTCTTTTCTTCTTGTTTCTTCTTTTAATCTTTTTGTTTACTGACTTCAAGTCTAACCTTTTCCAAACTTCAAAATGGAAGACTGTAAGGAGGGACAGGATGCCTGTGGTGCTACAGTTTGACTTGAGGCTCCCTGGCTTCAGTGGAAACCTCTGCTTTATCAGGCCTGTCACTGAAAATTTGTTTTGCAGGAAGGCAGACTCATTGATTTTACAGAAAAACAAGTTTATAGCAAAACTCACCTATGTCTTTTACATCAGCAAGGAGGAATAGCTTAAATGATAAAGCCATTGATGCCAAATGATTCCATATACACCCCTTCAAATCCTCATCTGCAGGATAAAGGGAATATTAGTGCTTCTCTGCCGAAACCACAGTGCCTCACGAGACTCCTGGCTGTCTCAACTGGCAGCTCCTGTGACACTCAGATTACTCCTAGTGCACAAGAAACTCACATTTCTTGGCTTCACTGGACATTCAATTATAGAAATAGCACAAATATCAACTTACAACATCTTAAGCCCTGTTTCTGAGACAAATCAGAGCCTGAGGGTGCTTTAAATGGTGCGGTCTGAATTTAAAATGACTGCAATCACAAATATGACAAAAGCACAGGGAAAAGTTAGAACTGAGCTTGTTTTCCTCTAGATAATCCTTGTACAGGCTGTCCTCTAGCTCTAGCAGAAGTTCAGTGAAAGGAAGGAAGCCTACCTGAGAAAATTAGAACATGAACCCACACCAAGCAACTCATGCCATGGCAAGACATTGTCAGAAACAAAACACGCCCCTTCAAAGTCTGTGTCTTTCCACACCATGTCCATGACTGTAGTCACCACATTGTTTTCACCTACACTTTGTTCTTGTTTTCACATTCATGTTCTTTATTTACTATAAACTGTGGTAACTTCTTTGTTTCTAACAGTCTAAGACGAATCACACACTACATCAAAACCGCGTCAGGAAAGTTAAGAGCAAACATAACATTGCCACAAAGCTAACAAACCTACAATTTTAGTTAGTTTCCTCTTTATAATTAGGGACACTTGACTCATACTACTTTTTAATGTGTATTTTGTTTTCAAAGAAGGTATTGAAAATACACTGTCCATTTAAGAGATGTGGACAGTACAGAAGAGAAACCTACAACGTGGTCCTGAATACTTGGAAGCCACATCTTCCCTGGGACATCCCTGACTTCCACCTGCATGCATGCACCATCCTCACACTCTCCTCACAGTCACCTCTACAAAGGCTGGGGCCTTTAACAACATTGGCCATGGAAACACAGCTAAATCAATGTGAAAGAAGCCTGTTGGTATCACAAGTGATAACACCCTCCTTAGTGGGGAGAAGTGGCTTTTAAACACAGTTCATATTGCTCTCTCTCACTGCAGGAAAAGGTAGGAGAAGAAATCCCTGAGAGATTCCAAAGGCAGCAAGATCCCCCTGAGCAACTCCATGGCTCCTGAAGGCAGACCCAAGGGCACTCACGCATCCATCTGTCATTGGTGCCTGGGGCAAACTCATGGGTTTGAACAGACTCTTCCATGCAAGCTCCCAGGAGCAGAGCTCCCCTTTGCTTGCCACTACCCCAATCTACTGCTTGTCCCTCAAACATTTCAAAGCTGTCAGAGGCACTCTAAGCACTGGGGATACTCTAAACGCCACTTGGAACCCAGGCAGGATTCTGGCTGCACAACCCATGATGAGTAGCAACACTCTTATTCTCCTCTAACAACCTGGCAATTTTGTCCATGAGAACAGCAGAAGGTGGCGTGAAGACAACAAAAGCTTGCACCAGGATGGATGTTATCCCTCTTGTAAAGCACATTGACTCCCACACCGAGAGCTGCCACCTCTGAGACACAATCTCTACGTGTGTTTCTATGACAAAGAACAGACTGCTGGTACAAATGCACATGGTAAAATCCACCACGGCAGAAGGAAGAAATAACATCAGCTGCTGGCACTGCTCCATTTAACTGAAGTTTATGGTGGTTCATGAAAATCTGGAATAAGACAGAATATTTGCTCAGACTGACTTAGCCTCAGTGGCCTTCTCACATTCTTTGAAGCTGTCACTGAGGAAATGTTTCATTTTCACATGAGGAAGTATATACAGAACTTTCTTTAAGTTGAAGGTGAAACTCCAACCACAGCTGATGCCCACACAGGTATGGCTAGATGGGAAGGATGACAGGATTATAAGCCCACAAATGTCCTTCTCTCCAGCACTGACACCAGCGTAGAGTTTGCACGATGCTGCTCTGCCCAGACTGGATGTGGGTCCTGGGTGTGTGAGTTTCTGCACTGCAGCTTACCCACCTTTACTGTCACCCCCATGCAGGCCTCTCGACAGCTTATTTCCCTCTAGCTGGACCTTAAAGGATGCCCACAGGCAGGGCAGTAAAAAAAGAGAGAGTATTGTTTCTAGGCTGTCAGGCATCCCCTCCACCACTGCTCCCTCCCCCTGTGCTCGAAGCCTGAGGTAGCTTTGAAGTGGGCTGCCAGGGGACACAAGTCAGAGCCAGAGCCTGCACTTCTGTGAGCCAACCTCTGTCCTGCTCCCCACAGCTATGGCCATAGATCTCCAGTAAGGAAAACACACCTATTAAAATGGCACTGCTCATTAGGAGGCTAACTAAACCATGGCAGCACCTTTATGCTGTGCACCTGGATCATTTCTTATGAACTCAAGTGTTCACTCCATTGCTCTCCTTTCACATCCATGCAATCTCATTAAAACCAGTGGCATGTTAAAGAAGCACTCAAGTGAAGAATGAGGGCCGGCTTGTTCAAAGGCTAAAGAGAATATTGTATATAATTATCCTGATGAAAGATATGGCCTAGGCTTACGGGAAGTCACAGCAGGAAGTACAGCTCTCTTTCTGCACCAGCTTTCACTCCAATCTCATCCGGCAGTGATTACCAACACCCATAAAGCACAAAACTTCACATGCTTCATTCACGGTATTCACTTTATTGGAGAATTTTGTTTTTAATTAAACACTTCTACCGAAACACCCAATTTTCTTCCTGATTTCCCTCAGCTGTTGGTTGCTGGGATGTTTCATGGCCCATCCTCAAAGTGGGAGACAAACGGTAGCTACACCCTACTCTGTATTGGTTTGTGACAGGCTGTGGGAGGAAAGTGACAACTCTCAGTCACCTTCATATCCCCTGAAAAACCTGTTAATCTTGGCCACTTTAACTCAGCAACTGGATTACATCAGTCATTTGTGGACACAGCAACAAGTGTTAACCCAGCCACAACTTGTAAAAAAACCTCATGGCTTCAACTGTTATTCAGAAATCTACGATTTTGAAAATTTCAGAAAACTGATTTTCACTTATACAAAAAAAATTAAAAAAAAAGAAAAAAGATAATCAGTAAGATACTTCTGAACTTCTGAAATTAAGATTGGATTGGAATCCAAAGTGTTGGCAATCTGGATGCTGTGGCTCTGCTTTTAGTTCATTCCCTTATGCATATCACAGACTTCACCAAATCATCCTCAAGCATCACACTTACATTTGAGGTGGTCGGTTTACACCTCTCTCCAAAACCACCTTAATATAGATAAATTTGCACCCTTACCCAGTGAAATAGCACAGATTTTTTAATCTACTGGAGATTCATATGTTTATGCAAATTCTTTCCATTCCATCTCTAGTTGAAGTGCATGTTCAACTTTCCATTCAAAACTGCCAAAAATGCCTCAGACTCACAAAGTCAGAGAGTAGGAATTCAAGCTTCATCATGCACTGGAGGAAAATAAAATTTAAAACTCCATTTTTATTTCACATTTCAAAGCCTTTTGTAAATCAGAAAAGTTAGCTTCCCAAGGTGCAGGTTTGCTAAGAATAAAACTAAGACTCAACATTAATCTCTGCTCTTTCATTAGCAGCTCTCAGAGATTAAGTTTCTTTACAGAGACTGGAAAACATAAATTTTAAACTAACATTGCCTTTGCTGCTTCCTCTTACATGGAAAAGGCAAATAAAACCCACTAAAATATTATTTATCCATCTCTAATACAAAATGGTTCACGATTCATGTCTTGAAGTAATACCTGCTCTGAGTCTTCTAACATTATTTCACATTATTTATTGCAAAACTTCTTTCAAAAAGTACACATATAGCTTTGTACCCTTAAAGGGAAGCTGGTAGTGTCCCCTCCAAGGCTCCTAAAGTGCAAAACTCATGGATCCTAGATAAAGTGCATTCCAGAGAAATGGACAGAATGCTGTGATTGCTCTTCTTAGGAGCTCTTTGTTAGGCTNTCAGTTAACTAACATTATTTCACATTATTTATTGCAAAACTTCTTTCAAAAAGTACACATATAGCTTTGTACCCTTAAAGGGAAGCTGGTAGTGTCCCCTCCAAGGCTCCTAAAGTGCAAAACTCATGGATCCTAGATAAAGTGCATTCCAGAGAAATGGACAGAATGCTGTGATTGCTCTTCTTAGGAGCTCTTTGTTAGGCTGGGCTCAGATAGGCACAGATCTTCATTTCTGAAAAATTACTTTCTTATTTCATTTCTTTTCCAAAAAGCAACTTTCTGCAGTCATATTCAAAGCACTGTCTTCATGCAAAGCCCTGGGCTGTTTCACACATTATAAGCAGTTCTATCACAGCTGAGCAGACACAACTGAGACACGTGGCAGCAGCCACTTGGATGCACCTCATCGTGACTTGTCAAGTACTGGGACACTTGGAAAAGATTTATCCCACTAACAACCTTGAAAAGCACCTGAACATACCAAAAAGATGCAGTCACAGCTCTGCAGGTTTGTAACAGAGAATCTATGCTATCCTCTTTGGGTTAGCTCAGGGACATCTGGAACTGAAAATACACATATCTGTATTGGTTTGGTCTCCAGTGTTGAGGTTCAAGACTTGCAGCTTCTCCCCACAGAGCACAGAATATCCCTGACCAGTGAGTTGTACAGCAAGAGGAGCTTCTGGGGAAGAAAATCAACCCTTCCTGTTAACAAAGCCTCTGCAAAAGTCGGGAGAACAAGTCTCAGGCAGGCCTTCCAGAGTCTTCAACATGCCATAGCTAGCAGCCTGCTAGAGCTGTACCAACGTACATGGAGCTCCCATTTTATGCTATTCATGTTTGGTGTCTGAACACCCAAAGTGGGAGATTTGGAAGGAAGGATGCAGTAGAAAGGTGTATTGATGCAGCCCATTCTCTGGCTGCTGCTAGGTGACCTGTGACACCAAGCTGGCACTGGTGCAGTTCAGAGGAATGAAGCTTCCTAATACCAAAACACCTGCCCAGCATTGCCTGTTTTCCTTGTGAGCTCTGACCCACCCATCACCAATGCTGGTGACCTATAATGATGCAGTGATGAACAGTAATTCCCCCTTTCTTCAAACATGAGTTTCTGATGAAAACCAGCCCTTACTTCTGTGGCAGAGACAAGGTCCAAGCTTGGATCCCTCAAACCAAGGCTGGCTGCTAAGAGCAAGGCAAGGAAATTTACACTATTTTACAGGTAGCTTAAGCAACTTGCTACAATTTTGTGGGTTAGCCATCTGCTACCATTCATTAGCACAAACGTTTTGCTGAAGCTGCAAAGCTTCCCGAAACACAGTGATTTCCTTCCATATAAAGGGGCCCCAAATTACTCAAAAGCTCCTACAGACATTTTGAAGTTTTACTGTTTGTCTTCTCAGTTTTTATAAGTACTACTTGCAAACATAACAAAAGTTTAGGGGTTTAAAAAATATATTTATACAGCACAAGCAGAGAAAAAATATATTTGCAAAAGGTCCAACTGCTGAAAAAGCCAAATGATTCACTTCATATTGCCAAAAATCTTGCAAATTCTATGTCTAATTTTAAGAGGCTCTTATGTTTGGATTCACAGGGTCTGTTTCTGCCACCCTTACTACAATTACTAGCAGCTTGTTCTGTAAGGGTCCAGTCCTAAGAAAAATCTTGCTTCTCCCAAAGGAAAGCAACAGGTAGAATGGCAGGCATGTGCTAAAAATAATTCTGCATCTTCAAACACACCACCTTATTTTAGAAACACCCATACTCAGATACTCTGATGCTTACATCCACCAGACCCTGAGGTCCATCAGTTACCTGAGCTCTCACTTCAGCTCTCTCCACTGGGTGAACCCTTCCTCTCTCCCTGCTGTGTTAGAAGAAAAATATTGCAGATTTTTTTTTGTATTTCCTTCTCCCTTCCCTCTGTTGACACACTCACGGACAGTTCCTTCCCTCCACTCCCGGTGGCAATGTGGACACCATCCTCTCCCAGACACACTCTCACTATGCCCACACCACGCTGCCTGTGGCTACCCTGTGCTAGCATAACATGGGACAGCTGGCTTGTCACCACCACAAGAAAGGACTTAAGCCAGTTCAAAGCCATCTATCTTTTAATTTCACTTAAGTAGTGGTTTGAAATCTGTTTCCATCCCTCCAAGGTTTCACACGCATTCCCATTCCCACGTCACATCATCAGCTGCAGGTTTCCAGCCCGACCTGCACGATGTGATACCAATCACGACCAGAAAGCCACAATGTCTCATTACCACCCATCATCTCTCCATGAGGGTAATTTAAACAGCTGTTTTTGCAGAGGAAAGAAAGTGTGTTTGCAGAGGTGTCTGGCTCTCAGCAATCAGCACTTCCAAGGGGGCTGACTTGCTGGGAGGGCAGATGAGGAGCACATATGGTCAGAGACATCTTGCGGCAATAAATCTGTGCTCAGCAACTGAAACCCAGCAGCTCTGACCTGACCGGGAAGGGCTTTCAAGAAGACATGTACAGTGCTCAATGAGCATTCAGTCCCCTGACTCCCATTTAAGCATGCAGTCAGGCCCTTGGGCTTGACTTACAGTAGCCATTAAGAGTGAAGAAAAGGAACTCAGTGCCCTGGCAGAGCAATCACCACGTTGCAAACAAAATGATACATCACTGTACATATTAGCTTGCTAATATTGCTTTTAAGGTTCAGAATTTCTAGGTTTTCAATACTGTTGCTGTACTATCACAGAAGAGCTTTTCTGGTTAATTTCATTTTCTTTTGGCTTTGTTTCTTTATAAAGACGGCAATTTTGCTTCTGCACACATTCACCTTGGGCAATTGGGCAATTCACAAGACACCAGTCATTACTTTTTGTTAGGAAAATTTCAAGTAGAAGAGAGTAGGGTCTCATCTTGAGCAGTTCTTCAGCACTGCAGCATGGACAAAGCATTCAACTAGTTTTTAAAACAGGGCCAGTGGAGCTCAGGAAAGGCGAGATGTCACTTTCAGAGTTTGTCTTAGACTTTTGAATGAAACCAGGCCTTGTGATCCCCAACTCATCTCCCCAGTAACACAACCTTAGACACTTATCAAATACATATATTAAAAAATCATGCAACCTGAAATCAGTCCGAAGTCTCAGACCAGCAAAGCCAAACGGAGCATTTCCATCACCGCCATTTGGTTTTAAATTGTTTCTAGCACCTCTTCTTTGGGAGACCAGAAACATCAAACCAACGGTACAGCTGGGACAGAGGCAGACCCAAAGCTCAGCTGATGCAGACAGCAAGGCTGCAAACACATAACCCAGAGCACCCATTCCTGCAAAGAGCAGCGTGCCCTTGGCCAAGTCATCAGACTGCTGCTGGCTTCACGCTGCTGCTGGCTTCACACTGCTGCAGCCTCTTGGCGTGTGAGCCGAGGGCCATCTGCAACGCATCCCGTGCTAAAGACCACACAATTATGTCACCAAACTTGGCCTGGCTTCAGAAGGTGATGGAAAGGAAAGACACACAGACTGTGTGAAACTGCAGCTCGGTGCAGGGACAGATTCTGACGCCATTAGTTACTTCCATGGGGCTGCCACATGAAGCAAGACACTATCCAGCAGGAGTTACAGCATCCAAATCCAGCTCTCCATCTATCTGGCTACAGCCAGTGTCCCGCAGTGCTCCCAGACCTGCCCCAAGATCTCAGCAGCAAAGGAAACATTAAACACTTACAGAGGCTGAAAACATGAAGCCTGGCTACTTTTCAGGCTGCAGGATGTGTGCTAGGGTTGGGAAGTGGGTGCTGCTCCCACACTCCCCTCCCTCAGCCGCAGGAGCATCCAGGGACTCTGAGAGGGCTGGCCAGGCAGGTGGTAGGGCTTGGGCTGGTCTCTGGGTACCACAAGTTTCCAGCCATGGCAGCATGTTTTATCAGTTACATTTGCTGCTTTCCATTGCAGGAATTTTAAGGCACACTCAGTAGTTTTTCCCTGCTACCAGCTGAGCCTTTCTGTACACCCTTCCAAGGACACCACCCTGAAAGAAGGGATTAAGCAGCTCATAACAGAATACCAAAACAAGTTACATTGACTGTTCAATTTCTCTTATTTCTGTCTTTTTTTTAGAGACAAGGAAACACTAACATTCCAGCTCCAGTAGTCCTGCATTTTTTCCCAAAAAGAAGTTTCAGCCAAAATATTGCAGTCCACTCTACAGTAAACATGACAAATAACCATTTGAAGAGTGGCCTCTTACAGCAAATGTGTATATTAAGAACAAGCAACTCCTCCAATGGAAAAATAATCAGTTTAGTGCAGGAAGAATACAACAGTCGGAAAGATTTTCTGGAACTAGGACCATTGCAGGATGCCCAAGAGGACTTAATAACTATGTAATAGTGGAATAGCTGCACTGGAACTGTGAAATATGAACACGCTCCACAGTCCTCAAAGAGTAATTTACTCTGTTTAATGAATACCTGATTTGATGACTGAGTTACTCGCTGAAGAGGGGTGATTTAAAATGTAGACTTCTCCAGACCACTTTTTAATGTGTACATAGTTAAATTTGGATGAACATTTTATGTGCTCTTCCAGGATGAGGAGAAGCTTGGACTGCCTTCCTTACCACTGGATTTCAGTATTACATTTGATGTAACTAACAATTTCTCTTTATTTAGGAAAAGCTCTCTGTTTAGAGCACACAATTTCTACGTCTTGGGTCTTTCTTCCACTTTTCCTTGCTTCTCCACTCCTTAAGACTATTTGCTTTAAATACAGACCTGCCAAATGCAAGCACCTATACCAAAATAGAGACACATGCAGGCTGATTTCAGAGGCACTGAAGAGTGCTCAGCTCTCACCGCAGCAGAGATGTGACACAGCCAGGGCACACAACCCAGCCTGGCATGTGGGAAAAGCTGCTGTGTCCCACTGCACAGATGTCACTTATGAAGAGCTAACAGTGGGCCAGAGGTTACAAATTCAATGAGAGTGACATACGGTGACTGCTGCTTGAGAAAGCAAGAAGAGATTTTAACCATCCTGAAAGTGCTGTCAACAGTACAAAACATGCTGAAGTTTTAAAGACGCATTTGCAGAAACTCTGAGTAGGAGAAAAAACCTTATATGACATCCTGGACAGCAGTTCCAGAGAACTGGGAAGGAAAATTTGCCATTTCCAGAGCTACGTGACCCAGCAGCCATGTGCTTTAGGAGGGCAGGACACAGGACAAGAGGTCTGGAGAGAGGTGGATACCAGGTCCCATCCAGCAGAGAGGAGGGAGAGGGAGCTCAGCAGCCTGCACAGGTCTTGCTGGGGACCAGCAGCACATGAGCTGTCAGCACAAGCTCTCATCTCTCCAGGCAAATCAAGACCACGCAATGAAGGGGACGCTGTGTAAACACTGCTTGATGCTGCTCTTGTTAACTCTGCTACTGGTATAGTAGCTAAGCACCCAACCATGTGCTACACTGTGGAAAAAGTTATTTTTCATTACAAGCTTGTCTAAAGTTTAAAGAGGAACCTGGGAAAGCAGACACTTTCCAGGTGCTTGTACATACCCCAAAGGAAATGAATCCAACTACAGAGGTGCTGCAGGCAAAAGCTGCTGGTGCCTCAAGTAAGAATAAATGTGAGAGCTGGGATCAGAGTGTCTATAGTCAGTCTGGCCAGGTACAAGGGCAGTGCAAAATCCTGCTGTCTAAATGCCTCTTTGGTAAGAGGCAAGCAGTGGAGATGCAGGACTAAACCACACCACCCCTCTAAATCCCTAGGCATCCAGGGTGTGGAGGAAAGTCAAGAAACGTGTGTCCCAGGACTCAGAGAACAGATAGCAAAGCAGAAGATCTCAGCACTTCTTGGTTTTCTTTAAATCTTGTGCAACTTAAGCCACTGTCTTGATCTTGGCAGTGCTTATTTTGGCACTTCAGTTTGTGAACATTCAACACAGACTGTACAATTTGCAGCCAACAGTGCAGCAGAATAAGCATCAGTATAGCAAACACATATAAGGAAATACAAACATGATTTCAAAGGCTTTCTGATGGGTCATGCAAAGGGTCTTTCAGACAACCTCACATTTCTTCAAGACACCCCTTACTCCTCTACTGACCTGAAAATGTAAGCCATACGACTCCTCAGGGGCTATGATGTTAGTGCAAACATAGCCAAAATGCAAGTTCTTAACCCACATGGAAGAAAATACTTGGGCTTCTCACGAGACAGAGGGAAAGGATCTCCCCAGCTTCAGGATCTGCTGCCCTTCTCTGGATTTTAATGCCTTACAACCCAGAAGTTCATCCCTCCCTCTTGTGCTGGGCAGGGGCACTGTCTGCAGAGGTGAAGCCATCTTTCTCATCTTGGGGAATAATGAAAACACTCATATTTCCAAGTGAATTAAATTTCATGTGCATTCAAAGGAATAAAAACAATCCTGCAGTGCAGCACACCAGTGAAAGTGTTGCTGCTTTAGGGAGCTGTAAAAGAGAAATGACACGTGGCAATTTCAGGGGTAGAAAAAGACAACAGGGAGTGCTGGCACCTGCCTGGAGGATCAGTACAGTTTTCAGGGCTGGGAGCACTTTCTCAAGGCTGCACAAAAGTGTGGTACACCTGCAGCGTGGGGGAGAAAATAGCAGCGTGGAGCTTTCCAAGACGAAGGCACATCAATGTCCACACCATTTCCTCTGGAGAAGTGACCACTTCTCCTTAGTGCATTAGCAGTCTGTGGAAGACATGCCTATCATCCATGCTCCCTCCTGTTTCCCAGCAGAAAGCACAACAAAAGGTAAATGGTCCCATGATACATGCATACACCTAGCTATGGTTCACTTGGGCAGGTGAAGGGGGGAGTAAAGGAACACTAACTTATTAGGACAGGTAACTAAAGGTAAGCAAGATAGGTAGATCCTGACACTTCAAAACTAAGAGGGGGGAAAAAAGGGTTGATTTGGCTGCAGTTTTTTGCATATTTGGGATCACACCCAGGCTACTAAGCACAGGTTCACTCTAGAGGTATTTGGTTAGGAAGAGGTTCCAGTCCTGATTATACTTGAGCTGCAACAGCATACATTTAAGAGACCTAATGCCTGGTGCTACCACATCCCAATGCCAACTTAGCCACACTCCTGAACACTTCTCAGTGATAGACAGAGATGTATTACATAACCCCCAGCTAGAGAAACCACGGGTCCTTGACATTCACCAGAAACTGAGCCTGGTGGAAATACTGCTATGCTTCCTTCATGTGACGACAACAGCCCACCTGCAGACAGCTGCATACAATGTGAAGCAGATATAAAGTCCAACCTAAGTTATCTTGAGAACTTAGAAGTCATATTTCAGTGTCCTGCATTGGAAATATGATCACTGAATGGGTCTGAGCTATATTTTTGGGCAATTGAAGGCTCACTCAGCACACTGGATCATAGACACAAGATCCCATTCCCCTGCTGACGTGTCTTTGTCTTGTTGCATCATCTGCTCAGCCCTCTCTCTAATTTCTTTCTGTATAGATCAGCTTCTGAAAGCTGATCTTCTTAACCAAATGTCCAGCCAAAATCAGTCCACGTGCTGTCTGAAGAGCTGGGATCACAGACTTGGACAGCACGGGAACTTTCATACATCTGACACACCCAGAGGCTGGTACAGAGCTATACAGTTAAGACCATTACAGCACTGTCCTAAATAACTGAGAAGATACATTCCTTAGAGCTAAATGAAGTGGAAAATTCCCTTGGAGACCCTTCTGCTTTCTCTGTTTATGTCAGACAGTCTAGACAAGGAAGGAAAATGGGAATTAGTGCTGCTGTCAGAAAGGCTCTTACTCTGAACAAAGCCTCTTCCTAATTTTCTCCCAAATTTCACCCACTGGCCACAGGTGGTTCTTGAATACTCTTCGTCAAAGTTAATAAGGTGGATGAGTGACTACCGTTTTCTGTAATCAGTATCCATTCTTCCTCACATGGGATCTGGCAGCAAGCAACAAATCTCTCCTGGCAATACATAAATGGGATCTGCCCCCTAATTTGGCTCCAGCACAACACTCTTCTCTTACACTTTCTTGGCCTGAGGACTGCCACAGCAATCCTGGGCACAGGCCCCACACTGACTTTCCATTTTGATAAACAGAACACAGTCAATGACAGCACCAGCCCAATGCCAGACCCTTACTGGGGAAAAATCTTTCCTTTCTTTCCACAGACAAAAATTGAAGGGCTCTTTCACCTCATCGGAGCCTGTCTGCTGAGCCAAGGCAGCCTCCCTGTCTCACAGACACAGTACTTGGACAAAGGCTCCCAAGTGCAGAGTGAGTTTGGGACAGGTCCCTTAGAGCACATGCAGTGACGGTGGTCAGCAGGACCATTTCAAACACAGCTAGAGTGTGAGAAAGCAGAACCAAGGGCAGCAAAAACGCTCAGCAATGGCTTTTACCACCTGAGAAGGAATTCCAGAACCCACCAGCCCTCCTGTCTGAGACTGCACTTGCTCAGGACACAGCCTGTGTTTAGTAGCTTATAGACTACTCTCTAGACTGGAGAGTGAAAGTGGTGTCCACTCAATGTGGCCAGCACACCAACAAGGACAGGGAGCAAACATGCAACCCACATCCAGTCCTGTCCAGCCCCTCTGGGGTTAACAGCACAGTATTCCCTCTCCAGCAGGTTCTGGTGTGCTCCAGAGCTCTATAGCTGGGAAGCACGCAGAGCTCTGTGCAGCACTATGCCAACACATTTGGGTTTGTTCAGAAATTGGCCTAATTTTTACAGCACGTTGGTGTGGGACTGCAAACAAGGAAAGACTACATGGATATTACATGCAAAATTTCTAGTGAAGTATCAGATTCTCCAAAAATCACTTTAGACATTACACAGTCAAGGAAGCAAAAGCCTGTACGCACTCCACAGCTAAAACTTTTCCTCAGAGACTACGACATTTCTCACGATGTTTCTCTCACTCGCAGAACACAAACTCCCCTTGCTCCCTTCTCTCCTCCTCTCACTTGCCGGCAGGCAGCCCCAGAGATCCAGTTCCCCCTCCCTTTACCGCTGCCACAAGGGAGCACTGTTACAAAACCGCTTCCAGGAGTGGGATCCCAAGCTTAACCGGGATGGGCACGGCAAGTTGTATAGAGACTACAGTTCCAGGTTAAGCAGATCATTCCGGCTGTTTAGCTGCGCACTAAAACTCACCAGGAGCTACGGGTGACATGAAGTCCTGGGCTCTGCCGCACAACCCAGAGCTGCAGGGAGGCTTGGGGAAGATGCTATCGTCCTTGGCTGGCTACAGCACGGGGCTGCAGACGGGACAGCCACCACATCCGGAGCCTGGGGGCAAGTGTCCCTGTGCCGCTCTGGCTACTGTAACGCCAACAGATACAATCTGGCGCTGAAATGCCTCCGTATGTGTGCCTATACCCTGTCTTTAGCCGTGCTCTGGTGCAGACCTTGCGGCCACAAGCTGAGGAGATGCGGTTCAGTGCTGCCTGCGGTGCAAAAAGTGCCTCGTGGGCTGCAGTCATCGTACACTGCTTCCACAAGGGAAAGGACAGGGCAGATCTGCCACTGCCTCCCACAACGCCGCCTCCAGAGCAGCCTAAACCTGAGCCTGCGGGCGCGGGGAACTCTGGCAGGAGCGCACGGGTTAATACAGGTTTCGATCCACACGACTCCGGCGGCGGGAACGAAGAAAAGAGGGATCTCTCCTGGCTTCCCGGGGAGATGCAGCGCCGGGCTGCCCGGTGTCAGTGTCGCTGACCGCGCGAGCGGGGCTCCTCAGCAGAGCCCGGACGGGACGATGGAACCAGCACGCGGTTCCAGGGGGAACAAGGCATCCACGGGCTGAAGGCAAGCGGGAGGCTGTCACCCTCCGGTGCCACCTGCCCCACGTCTGGCCTCGAGTATCCTTGTGGACTGCAGCCCCGCGCTCCGGAGCTGCCCGAAACGCAGAAGAGCAGCAGCAGGCTAACCCACGGAGGGTCCCGGCCGCTCTCCGAGACTTCGGTGCCGAAGCTTGCAGGGCTCTGCAGCTCCCCTCCCCGCCCGGCTCTCCCTCCGGCCGAGGGCCCCTCACACCCGCGGGGCAGCGGCAGGTGCCTCCGCCGGGGCAAGGAGGCGGCCGGCTCAGCCGGGGCGTCCGCCGCGATGCCGCCGCGGTGCCGGACCCCGTGCCGGGAGGGGGCAGAGAGCGGCGCCGCTGTGCATCCCCAAGCATCGTGTCGCCCCTGAGCCCCCCGCACCGCGGCACCTCCCCGTCCTACGGCGCCGGGCAGCGACACGCGTGGGACACCAGTCCCTCGGCCCCGCGTACCTGGCAGGGCGGCGGGCAGCAGGGCGGCCAGGAGCAGCAGGGCGGCCCAGGGGGCGGCGGGCCCCGCCATGGGGCCGGG
>VXBU01014867.1:79909-181939 GCA_013400315.1 Bombycilla garrulus
GGGCTGCCGGGACACTGCAGCGGGGCGGCCCCGCGGAGACGAGAGCCGGCCCTCCGCCCCCCGCGGCCCCGGCCCGCCCGCCCCGGCGGCCAGCGCCCGGAGCATCCCCTGCCTTCGTATGCGCGCACCTGGGCTCCTTCGGGAAACTTGTCCCCAAGGAGATGACGAGCTCCGAGCCTGCCCCTCGGCACCCATGGGAATTTCAGCTGGCCCACGCATGTTACACGCACCGTCGTGCTGCCTTCTGTCTTCTTCCCTCATGGTACTGCGCCCTCCCAGCTGGAGTAGGTATTTGGTCCTGCGTGGGCACACGGTTCACTATACAGAACTTTCTATACCGGGTTGTCTTTCCTCCTTCACATCACTTTTCGTTTTCTGAACTTCCACCCCATATTTGGCTGGGGTTTTTGCTTTAGTAAGCCCTGCACTGAAGAGATGCACTGTTAAGTCTACAAGGCATTTCGCAGTGCGACTTGCCTGGCTCTTCCCACAACCCTCCAACCCATATCCCCCATCTACTTTTTGCTTCATTGCTGAAGGATATTTCTTTAACAATTAACAATGGGTCCTCTGCTGTGGAAACTAAGCAAAAATAAAACCAAACCAAAACAAAGTGGGGCATAAAATTCTTGCCTGCTATGAAGGGAGAGGAAAGATGCTGGGGAAAATGAACACCATACTTTTCGGGAAAAACTAAGAAACAAACAGACCAAACAAACAAAAGCACAACTCAAAGGAAGGCAAATAACAGGGGCAAGCTTTGCACAGCAATCTGGCTCCACACCAGCTTCAGCACAGCATGCTGCCGCACAGCTCCAAGGCTGAGTGCATGGATGACTGGCACAGAGTAGCTCCAAAGTCTCAGGCTACATCTCTGCTGCTGGATGTACCTGCTTCTGTGACTCTGGCCCTGTTCACCACTCTGGCCCTCCTGGCCAAGCTGCTCAGGGTCCCACAGCCCAAAGGAGCACACGGGCCATGTCCCCACTGGTATCACTGAATACACAGTGTCCTGCGTGCCCTCGGTGTTACATATGTGCATTCTCATGGTTTGCAGCATCCAAAATGAGGTGCAGACAGTGTTAACTGATGAACTGAATGTGTGTTCACAGCAGAACACTGTAGGCTACAGACCCTGTCATGTTACAGTGGGATGGTGTTGGAGAGCTCTGTGGGACGTAGGGAGCCAAACCTGGCAGCTGCTCATCCATACTGGGTATGGGACAGCCTCCTGCAGAACTACACCTGGGTTTTGTTTCATTGCACTCTGCACTCTGAAAGGTGATCCCTGCACTCTGAAAGGAAGCCTGAGACTGGAGCAGCCATGCACAAGGTAGGGACTATAGTCCAGAACTGAAGCAGGAAGCCACACTGGGAGAAGTAAAGGGAGTCCTGAGTTGTGCGCATCTCCAGAAGGCTGTCTTTCACCACATCTGAAATATTTCCTCCTAGAACTTGACTGCTTCAACCTGGGAGAGGCTTTTAAAAACAAAGCAGCATACCAAATAGGAGTCTCTAGATGACAGGGTTTCAGGAAGCTCGAGTTTAAGCACATCTGTAATACCATATTTTTAGTAGATTGCTGCCTGTTGCAGCCTCCTGGCTTTGCATTACACCAGGTATCACTGGTCACTGTACCCCTCATGGCTCTGAATGGTTCCCCTCCTGCTTGAGCATCTCTGCTTCATTATCCCCTTTCAGCTTTGGTTCTCTCCTTCCTAAGTGGCATCCTTGGGGATGTGGTTCACAGTACAATAGCATCAGCCATATAGTGAGGAACAGAATGCCAAAGTGCAGCTTTGAAAGGCCTTTTCTGGATTATGAATCAAGGACTGACTTGAACACTGACTGGTTAAAGACATGCAATTCTCATGTGGGACACCAGCTGTTCCTGTGAGAAAGTACACTTCACTAGCAAAGCATGACAGCTAGAGAAAAAAACCCAAAAACAACCCCACTGAAAGATCTGGATATTTGGGACAAAAGTTTTAGCAAGTAAATCTGGGTAAAGAATGTCTACTAGAGTCAGGGATCTCAGCACCACAGAAATCCAAATCCTGCCTGCTATCTGCAGCAAGAGCTGTTCTGTGTGAGGAAGGTATCGTACATGGTGGGCATTTGGGAATTACAGTGGATGTAGTTAGTGGAACAATGTGACTGTGCCAATACTCTCTGACAAGGATGTCTGACCTTGCCCCAAGAGAAAATGTTACCTGGCAAGGCAGGAGGAACGGCCTCAAGCATTCCCGTCAAGCACTCACACAGCCCCCCTCACACCCCAGCTGGTCATGGGTGGCAGAGGGATCCCCCATGGAAGCTGACATTACTGAGCAGGCTCAAGCCCACTTGCTGCTTTTTAAATCACAGTTCTGAAAAGGGAAAAAATGCGGCACTTACTAAGTGGAGGCAAAACAGTCATAGGTGTATTGGAAAGGGTGAATCTTTGCAGAGTATCTGGAAGGGGTTTTATTTTCCTCAGTTGTTTCTTCATTGGTTGCTCTATGCATGTGTATCCAGGAGAGATAGAGGGTTGAACATGCAGGGGTGCAGCCATCTGTCTGGATGAAATGATCCACCATGCTCGCCTGTCTGGGCTGTGCAGTCTTGGAGGTTTTTTATTTAAAAGAAATGTTTAATTTTAGCAATTCAGTTGAGAATTTGGATTGCTCAGGAAACAACCAAGATGCCATACTGCAATGAGTATGGACTTGTTCCTATGACAATGTGAAATCTGTTTCTTTGCAGGAAAGGAATTTTCTGTAATTAGCTCAGCTGATATTAGTGTAACATTTCAGATTAAATTATAGCTTAAATCAAGACTAGGGATATTTGGGATTGCTGATCCATATGAGGCCAGAAAAATAATGACTATATGCTGGAAAATCCTGAGCAGAGAAGATGCAGTGCACCAGCAGTTTGTTTTCAGGATTTCTAGAAAACTCATTGAAACAGGTCTTCAGCTGGTAGTCTAGCAGAGCTTCTTGCCTCACCTCCTTTCATTCTTGGTGAAGCTCTTTTATTTATACCAGCTAACAGCTTTTTGCATTTGGAGAACAAGCTTACTGACTCTTGACTTCTAGAATGTTTGTCAGCTGCAGGCTGTGAGACAGAAATGATACTTCCAACAGTTTGTAGGAGAGGGTTTACAAATGGAAGATACAGGCTGACAGAGACATATAAAGGAAGAATTTTAGTGAGCCAAATTGTCCAGATACTTATAAGCAATTTCAAGAGCTCTGTACAGAGAGTGTCTCTCCTCTGTAATTCTCTACAGCACTGCCTGCAGCTCACTTGGATACAAGCAAACAGGATTCAGCCCCAGCATCAGCCCAGCTATGGCAGCATGGGCTACAATAGCTCAGCACCCAACAGCTAAAGCCACATCTGCTGTGGAGTGTCTCCTACACAATCTACAATCACAGCTTCAGATCCAAGTGAAAACATAGCAGCCTTTTACTAAATTTGAGTGACATTTGCTTTATTTATGCACAAGAAAGGAGGAATGCCGCATTAAACACTGTCAACAAAGTTTCTGACCACTTACTCTAATGGCAACCAGCACACAATTTTGTTTATATGATCTAAGATCCTTGTCTTGTAAATGTTTTGCATCTGTTTAACACTAAATCTGCACAAAATGCAGGGAACATTTAAATGCATAAGCCTAAGTGTCTATTTTACTTCAAAATGAACAGGAACAGCTTTAAGCATGTTAGTCATGTAATTCTTTTGAGTTGAAGCATACAATTCTGTTGAACGCCACTAATGGAGAGAAAAGGAGCTGAAAGAGAGTCAGGAAATACCTTCCAGCAATGTAAAACTACATGCACCTGATAACCACTCCTTTTCCTTGCAGGTTGCCCTATTTCAGTGTGAACTCTAGGTTAGTAGAAGCACAAGTAGCTGCACCACGTAAAATAAATGCTCCTTTTTAAAAAAGAAGATTGCATAGAAGATACACTTGTCATGGGCAAATCACAAGTAGCTAATAATTTATTTGCTGAATTTTGCCTTTTGTTTTGATTTACTTTCCTGAAAACAGTTTCTTTAATGTATTTGTTAATTACTTACATTTATATGTTTTGGTAACCGTCCAACTTAAACCAAAAGAAAGATTTCTGTTTTTTTATTAACAAAATGGTTCAGGCATGTGTTCTTGAAGACATGTAGGGTATTTACCCAATTCAGCTTCTGGGTAGAGATTATTAAAAAAAAAAAAGACCGAACAAAAAAAACTTGCCAGAAGAAAATGAAAAGCTGTTTACGTTAAATGAAATTGCCAGATGAGTGTCAGTGGAATCAGATTTCTTGTATGCCCATCTGGTAGGCTCATTTAAACAAAAACTAAAGAAGAGGAGATTATGTCATAAAGAATGCTGCAAACAAACAAGGAGTAACTAAAGGTTTTTAGGCAGCTGTAGAGCTGGCATGCCTTGTTCCTTGTGTTATGTCTGAAAACATGTATTTTCCATGCCATTCTTCTATAGCCATGTCAGTGTTTTTGTTTTGGTTGAACTCAATGACCATAAGGGTCTTTTCTAAACTAAATCATTCTCTGATTTTATGACTTTTATGGACAAAGTGCCCAGCACTACTTCTGTTGAGCTTCATTTTAGCAGCTCCTCTTGGATGTCAGATGCCCACCAGAGTCACTCTATCACTCCCCTCCTCAGCTGGACAGGGGAGAGAAAATATAGCAAAAAGCTTATGGATTGAGATGAGAGCAGGGAGAAATCACTCAACAATTACAGTCACAGGCAAACAGGCTTGACTTGGGAAAATTTGTTTATTTATTACAAATTAAGTCAGAATAGGCTAATGAGAAATAAAACCAAAACACCTTCCTCCTACCCCTCTCTTCTTCACCTGCTTACTTTACTCAGATTTTCTCTACATTCTCCCCCACTGCAGTACAGGGACACAGGGAATAGGGTGATGGTCAGTTCAGCCCATTATCTCTGCGGCTCCTTCCTCTTTAAGAGGAGGACTCCTCACATTGCTCCTCTGCTCCAGTGTGGGGTCTCTCCCCCAGAGGACAGTCTTCCAAAAACTCCTCCAATGTGAGCTCTTCCCACAGGCTGCATGAATTGCTCCAGCGTGGATCCCCTCCACAGGAGACAGTCCTTGAGGAACAGACTGCTCCAGTGTTCTGGGGCTGGGTCACAAGTTCTGCCAGCAAACCTGCTCCAGTGTGAGCTTCTCGCTCTCCCTGTGGGTCCACAGTTTCTTCCAGGAACCTGCTCCAGTGTGCACTTCCCAAGGGGTCACAGCCTCCTTCGGAGCATTCTGCTCTGGAATGGGGTCCTTCACAGTCTGCAGCTGGGTCTCTGTTCCACCATGGACCTGCACAGACTGCAGTGGGACAGCAGCCTCACCATGGTCTTCACCTGGGCCTTCAGGGGAATCTCTGCTCGGTACTTGGTACCTTCTCCTTCTGCTCCCTTACTGACCTGGGTACCTGCAGAGCTGTTTCTCTCATATATTCTCATTTCTCTGGCTGAAGTTGCTGTTGTGTAATATTTTCCCCTTCTTAAACACGTCATCCCAGAAGTGCTGCCACTCTCACTCATGGGTTCAACCTTGACCACTGGCAAATCTGTTCTCAAGCTGTCTGGTATTGTCTCTATCAGGCATGGGGAAGCTTCTAGCAGATTCTTACAGAAGCCATGCCTGAAATTCTCCCACTCCTTGTCACATACCACAATAGAGGGTTGCAGTAATATTGCTTGTCTCCATTAAACTGCCTCAGCTTCTGGAGCAAATTAATATTTTCCTTTGAGTGTTTATGCATACGGAGTCAGCTGTGTTATTCTACCACGCAGTTTTGTCAAAACAGTGAATGTAATAATGCCATGTCATGATCCCATATTCCTCATATCTTGGTGAGACTTGAGTTGATATAATTCAGCCATTGCTGCCTTGCCAAACACCTTTCAACACTGCAACTAGTTAGCATTAAAACAGCAGAATATAAGTGCTATTTATGAAAGTCTTTGCAAAATTTGTATTTAAAGCCTCAAGAACAAGTTCCCTGTTTTCCTGCCTGGTGTCACAAAACCCAAGTCCAGCTTTGGAAATGACAACCTAATGGGAAGCAAGATGGGTAAATGAAAAAAGCCCTGAAGCATGTCAAACCTGGGTCTTGTTGATTGCCTGAAGCACACAACCCCCAGTGGTACAGGATCTCTGCCAGTGTGATGCCTGGACATCAATGTTCACACCCTGGGAACTGTCAGGAGAGAGACTGATTGACACAGGCTTTGATGATGGGCGCCATCAGAGTTGCAACACTGTCTGTCCAAGTTCAAGGCCATTTCAGATGCTAAAACTCAGTCAGCACAAAGAAGTGTTGAGTACTGAAAGCTTCATCATGGCAAGCAGCAGTGTAATAAAAGGTGTGTCAGCTTGGCCACTCTTAGCCTGCGTTCTTCCAAACTAAACATGATTGTGGCTGTTTCTGAAACAGGAAAAAATGCCTCCTCATCCTTCTGTACTGAGCCCTCCACAGTGGAAGAACACTGAACTGGAAAGGCACGTGGAGTGATTCTAAGCTGCTGTTCCTGCATGGTGCTTGTACCCCTACATTGCAGATGGCGGTAACTTTGAGACATAAGGAAAAAAGCTTCCAGTAGAGACTTGGTGAGTTTGAGGCTTTACACAAAACCCTGACCTTTGCCATTTTGCCAAAATAAACAGATTATCATGACAACTCCAGGGGGTAAAGGCCATCTGAGTTGCATGGATAGGCCCTGCAGTACAGTCTGTCTACGTCACAGAGAGTTTAGGACTTCTAGATCCCCATTTTCACCCTCCTCTCCTTAACTCCCACAGCAGTCAGCTACTCTGGCAGAAACTAGAAGCATTAAGGACATAGTGCAGGAGGAGCTACCCTTACTGCTCCTCTTTGATGAGACCACGGCCAGCAGCTCAGAGCAGTGATTGCAGGGACACTGCTGTGCTGCTGGCCCGGAGAGGGTGACTGGGATGGGTACGGAGACAGAGATGGGGAGCTCTGGTCCTGTGAGGAAAGAGCTCTCACCAAGCTCAGCAGTTACAGGATTGTGAGAGGATGTGCTTAGTGAATTCAAGAGCCTCAGAGGATTCACCTCCCAAACAAAAAATATCTGCTGGGCCCATATAAACTCCACTGATTTACAAAGTTGTTCAAGCTTGTTTGCCCTAACACTCCCCTTGCCCCACCACTACGAGCATGTGACAGCCCATTCCTGATAGGCACCTCCATGAAACTCATGTTCCCAGAAACTTTGGAGTGAGAAGACAACTCTAATTTTACAGCAGTAGAGGAAATTGGTCCTCTGAGATCTTTCTATTAAAAGAGAAGACCATTATTATGTCTCTATTTGGCAAGAAAAGAACTAGAATTGATCAACGGCTTAGGCCTACTGTTTCCTTAATGACTACAACTGCTTTGCTCTCACAGTGTTTTTTTAGGGATATTGTTTACTCCAGCTTCAGCCCTATTCAGGATACTTGGAATTCAAATAAACTGCATTGCACTGCATTTTCTGGCAGGCACCCAGGGCAATGAATTTCAAACTAGTGTTTGATTTTGACAGCTACAAGGCAGAGAGGCATGTCACTAGTCAAGACTAATTCTTCCAGTTGCTACATAGCACGACCCTATGAATTTACTGTCATTCACATTGCTGAGGTCACGTTATCCCTCAGTAACAGTATCCTGAAACCATGGTAAAGTGCAGATGGTGATCTGCAGAATTAGGTGACTTTGCATCTGTGGTATTTAAGACCTGAAATTAACTGTGAGTATATCTACTGATATTTGGAAGAAAGATAAAGGATTTTCAACCTTTAGGGTGACTCGCATAGACTTAAAATACTTGGAGCTATTTGTGGTTGCAGATCTTAAACAGATAATTGAAAAAGTGTTGGACAGACATGACTTTTCATTAATTAAATAGAGAAGAAGAATAAATTAACTTTCTGAGGTCAAGAAATCATCCCCAAAATATTATTCACTACCCCCACCCCCATCCACCAATGTTATATATATTTTCAAGTCAGGGTTTCTCAAAGAGCTTTACAAAATGCTTCTTGATGAGCATGAAGATAAAATATCACTCAGACATATTAAATACTCTGGCCCATGCAGAGAGCAGGCTATTTAAGGCTGTCTTTTAAGGGGAATCCTGGCCAAGGCATCATCCCTCCTGCTCATTTTGCATACAGGAATTAGTCAAAGACCCACAGGTTCCTCGCACACTCCAATCAAGTCTCCAACAGCACTGAGATGTTTGTGCTTCCTCTTTTTCTTCAGAAAGGGCCCTCCTGCTGAGCACCTCCACTGCCTAAATCTTCATGTCAGCCTGGTGACTGGAAACAATGCTGCCATTGCACAAGCAGATCCTCAAAACATTGAAGGTTTGTGCCTATTTTCTTCATGAATGGTCTTCCTGTCACCAGGGCCATGAGAAAGGCCAGATCCATGTGCAGCCCTGGCTGCCACCCTACCAGAGTTGGTTGCTCCTGCTCCTGAGCTCAGCAGCAGGGGCTGTTGATCTTTGGCTCTTAGGACTTGTCACCTGAAGGTTTCCCTGAGATGGATGCCCCCAGAGTGGCCCAGTGTCACCTGGCTGATCTCACAGGGACAGCTCTGAGGATAGAACTGCCCCTGGGCACACCTGGGGCTGCCCAATGGGGCTGGAAGACACTACCAACACAGGCCATGGAGGATGCTCTGCTGAACATGACACTTCCATGGTGTGGGGGGTGCAGCTCTCTTGCTGTTGCCTCAGAAGAAAGTTTTTTCAATGCATGGTGGCTCTGCATACTTGAAGCACCAGTCTGGAAACAGCACAGGGCAAAACTCTTCTGGGGTATTTGTGTCATTCAGGGTGTTCTGTCATTAAGCTTTGCATTGATGAAGTTCTCTCTCTACTTCAGGGACATGGTACTTTTAATTGAGACATGTGGCATGGGACTGTGGATTATGGACTGCTGGGATTCAGGTACCACAAAGGGAGAGGGAACTCAGCCTGCCACAGGAAGAACTAGGAGTGGCTTGAGCACACGGTGACTGCCAGAGCCACCTCTGAGTCACAGGGACCTGCATTTTCCTCCCCTTCTGTTCAGAACTGTAAGAAACCTGGAATCCAAGTATCATTTTCAAAAGATCTTTTCCAACCGCACCTGCTTCCCTGTCCTCTCCAGCATTACTGTTTTCCCTCAGTTTTCCTTTGCCTAATCATATTTCCTCCCTTTTTATTAACTTTTCACTCCTTATCCTCAAATAGCATCTCACCATTTCTTCATTCTTGTGGTTGCTGTACTCCTTCCTTTTCTTTCCCACATCTTTCTAAGGAATTAACTATTCCAGGGATAAAGAATGGAAAGAGGTTGGTGGGCTTTTCTTCTCATTATCAATAATTCCAGCTCTTCCCTGCTCTTTCTCACCCTCTTCTCATCATCACCATTTCATCCAACTTCTCTACATGTCCTATCCTGATACTGCTGTGCCATGATAATTCTTGGATGACCTCTCTTGGAGGTCACAACTTGGAGGTCATCACTTTTCCCTCACATCATTACCTTTTAAACACAGCCTCACCAACTCTCACCTCCACACTGGTGCCCATCTGATTACCTGGCATCTTTCTTTCATTGATTTGCCCTGCAGCTGTGGTCTATATTTCATACAGAAATTAATCCACTGCAATGGATCTCACCTTTGTCATGGACTATTCCCTCACTGGTCTGCTTGGCTGTGATGTTGATATCTGCTTTAGCACTGCCCTCTGTGTTTGACAGGTCAATACCATATTCCTTCAAGTCCCCTCCACCTTTTTCCTGGATATCATCTTTCACCTACACTGTCCTCTGGATATGATTGTTTCTATAGCTCAGCTTTCTTACCCTCCTCAGCCTCTCTAAAATCTGTAATTTCTCCTCACATTCTTTCACAGCCCTTCCCCTTTCCAGTTTTTCCTCTCTTGCACCCACTCCCTTCAGAGCATTACTCTCAATCATTTTCTTAACTCTCTATTTTTGTCCTCTTGCTTCCTAGCACCCACTGGTTACACCTCATCAAAGGCTTCTCTTTTTACCTTTCAGACCTTCCCTAGGTGACCATTTTCAGTCTCTGTCAACCTCCAGCCTTTGTTGTTGCCTTGCTTTCTCCTGTGTAGATTTTCTGCAAGTGACAAATTGCTCTGAAGGGCTGATGTCTGCTCATGCCTCATTTCTTTAAAAAGGTACTCAATTCTCTCATTTCTGACCCTAAGAAGAATGGTTCCTCTTACTTCTGTCCTTCCTTCTTCCAGACCCAGCTTGGAAAAGAGAACATGATCTGTCTACCATGGAAAACTAAAAAAAAAAAAAGAAATAAATCAGTAGAACTCATGAATATTGTGAAGTGAAACTGGTTTAATGGCATCAACCAGGTCATCTTAGTTTTGAACCAGAACACCTGTGCAGACAGATAGAGATGAAATTTAACTCACTCCCTTTGCATTTATACTTCCAGGTAATCTGCCTCCACAGTCCTTTGAAAAACCCTCACCATATCATGGTCATTTCTCAGCAGACTCTGGTGCTTTGCTCTTGTGTGTCTTTCTTTTTTCTGTCTGTTCTTCTTGGCAGGGTTAATCTCTTTTCTCCTGCTGTATGAAATCCAGAAGAACCAGACCTCCACCACTGCTGGACTCTGGTACCGCTATAAGGAACAAAGTTCATGGCAGGTGTGCCTCAGAGTAAGGGCTAAGATGGATGGCAGCACTCCATCCAAGCCACACAGCAAGGGGAACAGCCATCAATTTTCTGGAAGATGAGGCTGTCTGGAGCAAATCTGCTGCTTCAAGTCAGATGCAGAATTCAGTATTTCCTCATACTTGGAATACTTGGCACAGTGATTACGAAAATAAATGACAATCAATTCTTTGTCTAAATAAGTGGGTACAAAGATAATTTTGATGCAAATTCTTTTCAGAAACCAATTATCCCCATGAGAATGCTGGCATTTAAATGCATTTTAAGAGCTATGAAAACCACTTAATTTATTCTTTGTTGCCAGACAGGAATACTGTGTTTCAGATTTGTCTCAAAAACTTCCTGAGCAAGTGGGTTTGCCTTGTTAACCTCACTCTTAGTTGTGGTTAGCTTCTGCTAGGTGCCAACAGTGCTTTGAGCCTATTGATTGTTTTTCAGGATAGGAAAGAGATTTTGAGATTTCTGTTTTGAGTACACATCAGAACTTATCTTCACTGTTCAGAAAGGACACGTAATTGAAACGGAGATAAGGCTATTGTTTTGAAATAAAATAGGCAGAAAATTATTTTTCATTTCTTTTTCATGAGAACACTGAACTACTAATTCTGGTTCAATAGGTCAAAACTTTTGCCACCTCTCTTGGGTTTTGCTATCTTGAGCAAATGATTTTGCACCATTCATTGGAATGATATAAAATTGAAGGAAATTAATCTTCATTGATCAGTGTCGTCAGCACCTAGATGGCTAACCAAGGGAATCTGTCACATTCAACACTGAAGTGATTTCCAGTGGGGCCATTACAGCTTCTCAGGTGAGATGATGGAAATTTAGCCTTAGGACAAACAGGGCCTGGGAAAAACTGCCCACTAGAATTTTTCCAAGTCTCTAAAAGGGCAACTGAACATAAAGGCATCATCTCCAGTTCAATGAATCCATCAGCTGGAAATCACTGCTGATCAGAGAAGTACTGTAGGGAATAATTGCTACACATTTGCTCTATTCTTATCCTCTTCCCTAGGCATCAGCCTTTGGCTATTCCCAAAGACAGGACACTGACAAAGACAGGATCTAGATGAAACTTTGCTTTCACCCAAAAAAGACATTTCTGGTGCTGTGACGTGAGTTGCCACTACAGAGAGCAGCCACTCTGGTCAAACAGTTTCAGTAGAAAGCTCACATAAGTGCAAGGGGTCAAAATCTCATTCCATCCACATTATCCAGGAAAAGGACTTCCACCAAAGATAACTGGACCCAAACTATATCTTTCTGAGCCATAAAAGACCATGAACAAGGGCTGCTCCAAGTCAAGCACTCCCTGCATCATGCAAAGAAGGCAGCTATCCTTCCTCCCAAATTAGAGCTGAGGAAAGCTAAGGGAGATTTTTAGTCACGCACTGTTCAGTATGAAGTCCCAGTCCTGAGTACATCCATAAGCAGCTAGACAAATCTGTCCAGCTTCCAGTTATCTACTAAACATGACCTGGCATGATCCAGACTGGACTTGAGCAACTTGTGTATATCAGCAGAAAGCCATGAGAATGCCCCTTTCCATGCAGTCCATTGGTGTGCAGCATCCTAGTGACCCATGTTACTACAGAAACACTCATGTACCCCTGCTGCTGCTCTGGCACAGCCTCACAGAGAATTGATTCAGGTTCAATATCTCAGACACCCGTCCCTGAGGCACGGTGGGGTTTGGGTCCCTGCTGTCCAAAAGGTTACTGCTACTGCAGTGCAATGATTGCAGCTGACAAGTCAACTCCACGTCAAGGCAGCAGTGGTTTGGGTGCCAGTCTCCTCTGAGAGCTCACACAAGCCTAGGACTGCCAAGAGGGGTGTGGAGCCCGGCACTGCAAACCCCCACACAGGAATCAAGCTGACCAGCTGCTGGCCCATGGGGACACAAGTAAAGGCCAGCTGGACAGGGCCTTGAGCAGCCTGGTCTAGTGGATGGTGTCCCTGCCTATGGAATAGGAGCTGGAACTGCGTGATCTCTAAGGACCCTTCCAACCCAAACTGTTCTATCATTCTGTAACAGAGGTGCCTGCTGGGACCGGGGCAGAAACATGAGGCAAATTTTCTCTTCCCCATTCATTAGTTTCTGAGCAATCCCAAAGAACATTACTAGCATCTCCAGGGGCACAGGGATTCTCATTTTTGGGTACAATGATTCTGTTCTTTGATGTGTCTTAGGTGATGATATTTTGGCTTAATTAGTTGGTACCAGACAGTCTGGGACCACTAAGATTCCTGAGTGTGAGGTGCTATGGCCTGAGGAGCTGTCATGCTGATCCAGTATTTCCTCTGCAAAACAGGGAGGAGAAAATACACATTTCAAACTCTCCAATCCAAGGGACTTGGTGAAATTCCTTCAGTTCTAGTTCACTGACAATACCTTAAGCTCCACCTTCTGGTGAAAGATTAAAGTGCAGGGAGAGACAACACTCCGAGTCAAGTTAAAACAAGAATTTTCAAGACAATACTATTTAAATAGAAAAAATGCCTCATTCTTCAGGAGAATCCACTCATCTTAAACAAAGTGTTGAAGAAATAGTTTTAAAAGGCATCATAGTGTTTTTTAAAAGGCATCAAGTAGTTTTATCATATTGGATTCCATTTTCTTCACTTGATAAAAACTTTATGTTTTAAGCAGTTTTCTCTCTCTCCTCAGTAGATTTTGAAACGTGCTTTAGAGATACCACATCAAGCCAAAATCACATCAGTATCTTTTTTCCTATCTAAACTACAGCAACTACTGTAAACCACAGTGAAGCGTCTGTGAAGTAAGGCCAGCTACAGAAACACAATTTGTAATTTATGTATGGCCATAAATAAAGATGGAAGAGAGCTCCAGCTCCTTTTGGCACAGTTTTTCTAAGTCTTTAATACTCAGCAGCTCAAACTTAACAAGACACTCTTCTAGTCTTGATGGAACTAGAGGTATGTTCCCAAATAATCCCAGTGAAAGAGGCTGGGAGGAAGAGCCAGATGGAAAGACAGCAAGATCCTGTTCTCTTACTGTAAAGTCACCTAACAATGTCATTTCAGAAATTTCAGCCATTCACCAATACCAAGAATAAGGATTATAAGAATACAGTAATGCTTTCATCTATTAGTTCTATTGGAGAGCAACTGAAAATTCCTCTCTGTAAGGGAAATGCTCAAATGATCTATAATAGTCAAGTCTACTTTCCATGTGGAACGAGGCATGAAGATATGTCAGCACAAATGGAAACAGCTGGCCACCATATCTTGCTTAGGAAGACCATGGTTTGGATCAATACATGTTTCTTCTGTCCATAATCTGACTTTCGAAGTTCCACATCCACTGCTGTTAAGAAAAGATGCTGTGAAACGGAATATAAAATGTATTGCAACTTGTGCTACCCTCCCACAGCAAAAGAAAACATCAAATGAAACACATTTCTCTTCACACAGGATGACTGCCATCCCTCAGCCCAAGAACTGCTCCCCTTTTACTGGGAGAAGGCAGCAGGTAGTGATGATCAGGTGAGTGTCTATGTATGGCCAGTAAATTACTTTTCTCTTAGATATAGCTGAACACAAAGTGCACTATTTAGAATATTTATACCAGGACAAGAGCTGTGAAAGATGAGTGACCTGGTTTTGTTCCCACTTTTGTGGGGAAACTAAACACAAATCCAATGGATACAATCACGGCAAAGGAAATCAAATTAAGGCTTGCAGGTCTACAAGACTTCACTGTTTAAAAAGAAAACACAACTAAATAATGATGTGGTACACATCCTCCTTCACTCATGCTTCCCCAGTCTGTCACCTCACCTCTACTCAAAAGAACTCAAGCTAGACCAGCTACACAAGCAAACCACTGGGCTTACCTGCCCTGAGGCAGAGGTCTGCTCAGGAGAACGAGCTGCATCCAAATCATTCCAGCATAGGCTCGAGTACTTTCTCAAAGTTCAGAGCTCTTGCTCATGAATCCCTCAAACCAGAGTGTGTTCCTCGCACAGTAAAATCTCTGTGGTGCCACAGGGGGGAGCTTGGAGCTCGCGCTGTGGCTAAAGCTCATCACTTCCAGGGCAAGAGCAAAGGACAGCTCAGCAGCGCTAACAACTGCAACCACTGGAAACGCTGTTCTGGAAAAGCTGGTTGAAAATCATGACACATGCATACACACTGCACAAACACTTTAATAAAGATGTTAATTTTCAACATTATCTTAGGAGACACTCATTGACTTTGCCTTGAAAAAGCAGCCAAACCCATAACTTATAGCAGAAGTCTTATACAATCTTTATTCACTACAGTTTAGGAGAAGGCTATGAATGCAAAAAAAGACCATGTTTTCACCCAAATGCACCTGTGAAAGTATCTGTTGATTTCCTTTGAACACTTGCAAGAGAGGGAAGCCATTACATCACTAACACCTTTATCTTCCCCCCACCAAAGGAAGCAAGATGTCCCAGCACTGTGCTAGGAAATACCTAACTTTATTTTACACATTATTTTCTAAATGGTGCTATGTTTTACTGCACGTTTATTCAATTTTTGTGTTGGTACAAAGTGTGAGCAGGAAGACACATTATTTTAATAACTTTCACAGCAGCTATTCAAATCCATTATAAAAACATATTCTTATGTAAAGGCTTTAAATTAGGCAAGAAATGTGTTTCCTTTGGACAATGGGCTTGGTTCACAGCGATACCTGTGTAATTAATGTTTATTTATTAAAAAAGCAGCCCTGAATCAATAAATGGGGTTATTGACTCTGCTGCAAACCACTATGTCAGTCTGCTTTGGTACCTTTGAAAATGTAAATAATCTACATTCAATAGGAAAACAGATGACCTGTCCTGATTCCAGCTGAAAAACAGTGCTGTAATTGAAAAAGCCCAATCATGAGCAGCCATTGTGTTTGGTACTGCAGGATGACAGTGTAGCAAATTTTTTTTCCCTTTAAACAGTACTCCTGTTACCTTAATACAATGAGGTCATGGTACTTGATTGTAAACTGGGCCCTCTATTTACATAATCAAAGGTCAATGTAATTAACAAAATTGATCGAAATAATTCTTTTGGGGAAAAAAAAAAGGAGATTGACTGATTTTGCTGGGGTTTCAGAGAGCTGGCTTGCTACAGAGTGTTACTTCTGTACCAATGCAATTTAAACAGAAAGAAATCACTGGCTAAAAGACTGATGGCTAAGACAGCATTTTCAGTGATAGTATCTTACACTGCTGGAAACTAAATTACCAGTGATAAAACATAAATCAAGGTAGTAGTGCATTAGTTTAAAGATATGTAAATATTTATTTGAATGCTGCAGCATAAGAGCTATCATTTTTCACTGCTTTGATATCCAAGGATCCCTAGTACTACACAAATGTATTTGATCTGCTTCATTTTTTAGTTTTGGTACTTTCATTCAAACCAAAATAACTCCCATTTCTTTGTACTGCACTGAAATAAAGAATCTTGTTTTAGACCATAATGCTTTTCTTATTTTTTTTCTGGTATGACTCTGTCAGTGTTTCTATGAGTGCCAAATCCCAGATTCTAGTCCCTAGTGTCCAGCTCCCAGTACCCTGGCTCCCAGTCCTCTGTACATGCACACCCCAAAGGCACACCAGGCAACACTGACAGTGCACCTGGTGCCTCCATCCAGGGCTCTGCAGAGCCTGAGCAGCACTGGCACTACTACCAGACCACTGGGACTTCTGCAACACCATCCCTTTTTCTACTAGATTCCTATTAAGGTTCTTGTTGGAATCTGGGAAAGCAGGCCCTACCCTGCATTTCCCATCTCTCAGGAGACTGCCAGAGTCACTGTGATTTTCTGCTGCTGGGACTGCTGTCATATTCTGCTGAGACCACAGGAGTCCTAAATAAATGAACACAAATCTCCCTCTGATTTCCATCTAAAAAAGCTTCTAAGCAGGTCTACTGCTAAGCACTTTGCTCTGTGGAGACTCATGTCCCCAGCAATTTGGAAATGAGACCACTTTGGTGAAGGCAGTATTCAAACAAAGAGGTAAAGACTGACAGGAGGTGGGAGAAAGCTGAATTTCCCAACATAAGCACTGGCCTCAGCAGTGTGTGCTTCTGTAAGAGCTGTTTTCTGTTGCACCAAAAAGGCAGCTGCTGACTGCACAGGGCACTGCGAGGTGAGCAAAAACTGGCTGCTCTGCGACTCTGAACAGATTTCAGGTGCAGCAGGAGTGATGAGGTCAGAACAAAGAGAAACAATCAATTCCCATGCAGAGCAGCTTTACCTTAATTCCCAAACTACTTGTGTAGTAGGTTTTTATTAACATTTTTTATTAACAGCATCCAGAGCATCTCACTTTCGCATCATATGCTTTTCACAAGACAATTATTCTACTTGATTATTATTACTTTGTGCTGATTGTCACAGAAAATTAAATATACGCTTAACAAAAGTCTACATTTAGGAACTCAATATTCTTTTCACATATGCAGCTTCACAACAATCATATGAAGTCAGAAACAAAATATTAGTCCAGTTTACTGACAATGAGCTTTAATTGCTTACTGTGCTCTGTATCACAATAGTTAGTTTGCAAAACAGAAAAAAATTAAATTTAGCTGCTGACATCTATTTTCATGTTAAATTTCCTTTCCTAATATGCATCTGCTCTACACAGATATACATGGAAATGTTCAGATGTATTCCATGAGAATACAAAAAACCATTTCAATCCCACTAGCTGAAAAGAAATCAGCTGCAGTGCCACAGCTACAGTGCAAGGACACTGCCACTGGACTGATTCTCAGAGAAGGAAACATTTCATCCTATTCCCTGCCTTTGATAGCATCCAACAGGATTTGCACTCCTGTGGAATGAGGTGATGGTGATGGTGATATGGATATGCTCTCTCTCCATTCAGGATCATATGCACAAGAATACAATGAATAACTGCTTTTAATCCTAAACTGGCCACCTTTCAAGTAAAACAGACAATATTTACTTACAACACTATGTTTTTAATAGGACACACCCTTTTCAGAGTTGATCTTCACCTCCAAGGCAGGACATACCTTTTATCATTTAAAGTAGGGCACCTCTTTTGAGCATGTTACTATTGGCTTGCTGCACTTCAGGTAATGAATCCAAATTTATAGACAATGCTGTGAGAAGGCAGCCAGGGAGCCTGTCCTGGAGAGGATGTGGAAAATGAAAGACACACACCCACACCACTCCAGGAGCAACCTCCTATGGGAGAGTAAACATTTTGATGTGGATCACTCAGCTTTTGAGTGTGGTGCACATTGAGGAATTGTGTGCTTATTTTACCCAGTCTACCTCACAGATATTAATTAGAGGGTTTCAAAACGATTAACAATCACAATATATACTGTGAGTACAGAGTCACAACATGATCTGTAGTATTGTGGGCACCTCTGAAAGGACAGACAAGCAAGCAGAATATTTCCCTTCCTGTAGTGCACATGCTGTAGCATGTTCTTGGGCTTATGTGTTGCAGCTGAACTCATCTAAACAGGCTTGTTGCCTTCAAAAGAAGGGATCCTGCTCCCCAGCGTAGAGAACTTCCGCTTCAGCTCACTGTCTGCACTTCTTTCCAGATCATGCTCTGGTACTCATCACACAATGAGTTGGTCCAAGTCACTAATCTGCTGTAAAACTATTTCTCTTTTTTATCGCTGGATTTGTTTTCTGCCAGATTAGTGACCTGAGTTGACTCACTGTACAGTAAAATGGAAACAGCAAAGGGGAAAGGGGGGAGCAGAAGCCATGAGTGCAGAGTTGTATGTAGGTTGGTGAAAGAAGGATTTCCTCTTTAAGCAGAAGTAATAGCAGATCTATTAGCACCTTTATAAACAGCCAAGCAGAGAATTTACTTTTCAATGCTATGCTGCTGCAGGATGATCCGGCAGACATACTGGGCTGGTCCTGGGGCCAAGATTTGCACTGCAGGGCATTGTGTTCTGCCTCCACATTGTGCTAGTTCTCAAAGCTGTTTGTGCTGTCATCGAGCGGTTAGCTGTGTTGTATTGTTTTCTGTGAGCTTATTCCCAGCCTTTATGTCAATCCAGAATTGATTCAAGGCTCGTTTTAAGCCATCCATATGGCAGTTATCGACAGAAGAAAGCACTATAGCACACATTACATTTATTATTCTGAAACTTTAGGAGGGTTGTAAAAGGTACATCAGTCTCATGCAAGCCTGTTCTGCCTGAAATTTAACTATTTACTTGCTACTAAGCAGGCTTTTATCACTCTTTTTAGTCATAGAAAAAACTAAATCCTAATTTCCTTCTTCTTTACACAGGCTTCCACCTCCAATAACCTGTGCCTGTACAAAGAGAAAACAGCTTTTCACAATTACTTAGAAAGGTCAAAGACATTCCTTCCAACTTAAAAAAAAACCCAATGAAATATAACACTTCTGGCATACAGCAGGTCAAGCAGTAGTCAGTCTCAATACTATATACTTTAAAATGCTACATATTCTAATAATAGCTTAAAATGTCAGGAAATGTTCATTGGCAGATTAGAGGAGCCTAAGAGCCCTGCAGTTGAGCCCAAAGGGAAGGCTCTGTTATGCTCCCAGCTTTTCCTAGCACTGAGTAGGTCCTCTTTTACCCAAGGACAGGTTACCTGTGAAACTGATAATAAGTTATTTAGTTATTGCAAGGAATTTTGCCATTTACATTAAGTAAAACTGTTATGCCATCTGTTACGCTGTGAGACTAATGAAAGCCTTGAAATTTGAAGAAAACATGAATACTTGAAAGCACTATTAGTTCATAATTTCTGAAGTTTTAATTAAGTTCCGGGAGAGTAAAAAGAGAGTAAGAGAAAGGATTGAAAAAAAGAGGGTGGAAAAGATGGGGAGAAAAAGAAAGAACAATGGAAACAGAAAGAAAGCACTACTTGATAGATCGTTTACCAGGCAACTTGCAAAGAGAGATAGCTAAAAATGAATAGGCATTCATCTACTATTCCATTCCATTTCAGTGAGATGCTAAACTCCTCAAGGTCAGCTCAGAACCCAGTCTGAATTTTGCTGAATTTATAAATTCTGCAGATTAGGGATCTTTGCTTCCCTCCATTTTAACGTACCCTGATAACATTAATTATTATGCCTCTGTTTACATTTTGTAAACATTTGAGGTAATGAATCTATTACACAAAACACTGTACTATTCTCCTGCTGAAAGGCAATGCCCACTCTGAGTTCTAGAGAATGCAACTCATAGTCAGGAATTTCAGTGATTTAAACTTCCTCCCACCAGCACATGCAAATGACTGCAAGTATTGACAAGAGCTGCATTCTGGCAGCCCTCATATCCCTGACCATGCTCCTGCAGCCGTCAGGAGAGGCAGCAAAACACCGTGTTAGGGGGTTCACTGTCCTCGTAGTTCTCTGCCTCATGAGACTGCACAGTGAACAGATCCTTTACCTATTGCTTTCAGTTTACCAAACACAACAGATTAAAAAAATAATTAAAAAAAAAATCTTAAGGACAGGTATGAGAAAAATTAGGTAAACCAGGTAATGTTAAAGATATGGCAGAAATTAAGATGTCAGGTTTTATCCCTTCTTCTGTCACTGACTTCTGTGGATATTACAAAGACGATCAGTCAGCTTTGTTTTTTGCGATCTCTAAACATCAATAGGAACTGCTGATGATAAATGTGTTTAGGGATTAAATATTTGAGGATTTCATGGAAGTGTGTGAAACATACTTCAAAATATACGACTCTCTTAGGCCTCATTTTCTAATGCCTTGTTCCTCGTGCCAGATGTTTGTATCAGTGTCTCATGAATCCAAACTGCATACAAAATAAGATGTTTCTGTGGGTTTTCTGACTTATGTTCATTATCAACCAATAGAGACTCATGGAGCAATATAAAATCAGGCTAAAAATTGCTTCAACAGGACAGTTAATTCATGGCAGTACTGAAACCTTCCTAGACAAGGTGTTCATGTATTTGCCACGCTTACCATTTTTAGCTAATAGGTAATGGCAATCCTTCTTGTTGCAAATAAAACACTTGTTAACCTCAAATCCACTGAGGACTTGGTGTCCAGCTTGTTTTCTTTGTCTTTGCCTGAGACTTCCATGGTTTTGACTGCCACTACTAAGTTCTCCTCTGCTTTCTCTTCTTTAGGATGACGACCTCTAGCTCTTGAAAACTTTATCTTGTGCTTTCTTCCTTTTCGATGACTCTTTCTGCTCCCTCCTGGAGTAATCTATCTGCTTTTGCTTTCCAGAATCCTTTCCCGCAGTGTGCTGCCGAGGGCTCAGCCCGGTATTGCTCCAGCTCTCCGACCCTCTCCAGGCCGAGCAGGTGACAACAGCAGGCGCCTCACAGGAGCGTCACGACATACGCTGGCCATTTCACAAACAGCTGCAATTATTAACACTATCTATACGGGTATCTCTCTAAGTGGTTTCAAAGGCTGCAGTCGCTTATTAAGCGTGACGGGCTCCTGCAGGCGCAACTCCATACTCGCGCTTTATTCCGCAACGCCGAACTCGGGCGCTGCCCGGCCAGGGGCAGCAGAGGCAAGGACAGGGGCAGTAACAAGGACAGGGGCAGGGCTGGGGCAGGGCCAGCCTCCTCCCACCGCCTCCCCCGCTTCCTCCCGGCCCCGCCTGTTGATGTTTCACTTGCTTTTAATTCCCGGGTCGCAAGATGGAGGCGGCGCTGGGACGTCGGGGGCTGCTGCCGCTGGTGCTGTCGTTGTCTCTGCTGCTGCCGCCTCTGGCCGCCGCTCTGCTGGGCCCGTCCGCGCCGCTGGGACAGGTACTGCCGGGGCCAGCGCACTCCCTGCCCTGCCACTGCCCCTCTCCCTGTTCCTGCCCCTCTCCCTGTTCCTGCCCCTCTCCCTGTTCCTGCCCCTGCCCGTGCCCCGCTCCCTCACCGGGGTGAGCCGGACCCTGCCGCGGGGGTTTCCTCTCTCCCTTTGCTGGTTCGCTTGTATAAGATTCGATGTGCCGTGTCTGATAGGTCTGAGGGGGGCGGTAGTTATTTCTGTGCAATGTACATATGTCTATATGTTTATATTGTATTTTCAAGCTTGTCTGCCTACATCTCCGTGGTTCAGTGCTGTGGACGCACTGCATTAGGTCCATGCTTGCCCCTAGCGTACTTGTGAATTGAACCGAGTAAAGGATTTTAATGTGTTGGTGTATGACTGTAAATATACAGGGCATTGTGTTGTTTGTTTTTCTATTCCAATATCTATACTGTATCTTGGTGACATCAGTTTTAAATTTGGTGGCTTTTTAAAAGAGTGGAAGGGATGTTTTGGGTACTACTTAGGAGAACTTTCCACTGGGAATAAAAAGATTTGCCACAGAACCAGGTGAGCTCTGACCTCTAGAACTACAGAAGAGCTGGGTACTTCTGCGTGAGCTTGAATCATGATCAGATACATCCTCTGAAAACGTTATAATTGTGAACCCAACGTGTAAGATCACAGAGGGAAGAGTTGTGAGGGGTTTGTAGTCAACTTGTCTAGCCAGTATGAAGTTACTGTTACCTGACCAAATTTATTTGTCTTTTTTCCCCTCCAGAGTTAGTTATTTACTAGTGTAATTTAGGTAAAACATTTCCAAGAAAGCCTGACAGAGGCCCTGCATAGGCACATCCTGTGTTGCGAGGCAGGATTAATTCCTGGCCTTACTTCCTGGTTTCTGCTTAACTTTATGAACTTTTGAAGAGAGACCTCCTCAGCTCTGATTTCAAAACAGGGATCTCAATTTTCAGACACCGATAAAGGTGCCTGAATTCCTGAAGTGAGGTGTGCTAAAGAGAGGAGAGGGAGCTCAGTCCTTGGGTACTTTACTGATACCTCTGAGAAAAGGAGCACTGGCTTGAATTTGCCAAAAGAATCATGAAGTGACAATTAATACAGACTTATGCTCTTGCTCACCTTCTGCCCAGAAACTGTCACATTTCTACACTGAAACTACAGCTTGGTTAAAGTTCTTTGTCACTGGTGGCAGTTTTAAAGGACTTGGAGGCACATTTGTGTCGGCTGTCTTTGGATGTGAAAGCATGGGCGGGGCACAGGAGTGCTGGGGCAGTCCCGTGTAAGGCAGCTTGGGGTCAGAGATAGAGCAGGTGTGTTTTGGAGTGTGAGTAGGGCTTGATTTGGGAACTGTAATACCTTATGGGCACAGCTGTGCTGTTTGTGGGGTTGAGTTTGTCCATTTGTGCCATACTGCTCAGGTGGTCTTGTGAGCTCATGATTTGCTGGTTTGGAAGTGTCTGTACTCTTCTAGTTTTATATGGGTCTGGTGGCCTAAGTATATGAAGAAAAAAATCTTTTAAGAGTCAAAAAGGGACATACAAATTTTTACTTTGATTTTTTTTTTTCTTTCTAAACTTAGAAAAATAAAATCTTGTGTGTTCTCCTGCACCATTTAGTTTTGTATGTACAGGATCAATTTTGATGCAAAAGGAACAGTGTGTCTTAAGAAAATTTTGAGTAGAAGAATCAATGCTTTTTGACACTGAGCTGTTTTTTGGTGGCTTGTTAGGAACAGAAGTGCCTAGGCAGTATGGGAATGGGCAGAGTGGGAATGCCATGCTGTCAGGTTGCCTTCAGAAGCCATGAGCTCGGTGACAGTGGGAGAATAATTGTGTTGTTTCCTCAGGATGGCTTGGGAATGCAGACTGGTTGGGAGCAGGCAGCATCAACATGATCAGCTTTGCTTTGGCTGGACACCACAACTGTGCTCTACAGCTCTGTGAGCCCACTGCCTGCTTTACTGACAGGTTCACATTTTGTTAACTCTTTCATGTGGAAACTGGTGTTTAAGTTTACCTCCTTGCTGATGGCAGTGGTGGTACAGAAACCATAGTGGAAGGACTGAGGAAAAATGATGAAACATTGGAATAGCATTTTGTAAGGCTGAAATGCTTTTTGTTCAGCTCTGGAATGTGAACGCCTCAACTGTTGTGCAATACTTCTAATTTCTTAAGCTGTTTTGAAATCTGGAGGGTTTTTTTTTTAACATTAGCATGTCTGTTACAGTTTTTATTTCTCCTCATAAAATTTGGATGTGAAAAACTGGACTAAAAATTGATTGATTTTAAACAAAATTGGGGGTTTGTTGTTGTTTTGGGCTCCTTTTTCTTAAAAAATTTACAGGGAATGATGCAATAAGACAGCTGACCTTTATGTTAAATTAATGTTTCTGGTGCAAGGTCAGGGATAAGGTTTTGTGCTTTAGAGTATTTTTTAATGTGCCGATAGGAACTGGTTAAAAACAATGTTAACATTGTGTTATTTGCTTACTCTGTTTACCTCTCAATAGTTTAGGCTAGCAGAATTCTTTCTAAATAATATTCTTACCTACCAGACTTTTTTTCTTTTTAGTTCAGTTGCCTAGAAATGAATGTTTTTATATTATTTGTTGCCTGCAAGAAACCTCTGTGTGGATGGGTTGTTTCACAACAGCAGGAAATAATCCTCACTACATCAGCCATTTGATGCAGTGAGTACAATGTATTTTAATCAAAGAAGAATCTTGTTACTAGCAACGTGCTGGAATGTTTCTTCCATCACTTTATGCCAGTTTCTCTATTAGCAGCCCAGCACATGTGAATTTTAGGCCTAAAAGAGCTGACATCATCTTCCTAGGTATATTTGATAAAATTAAAGCAGTATGATGAAACCCATGATGCAAGACTGAGTATTCACCTTTAAAACTCGTGGTAGAATATCTTAGTATGAATTGGTTTAATAGGGAGGATACAAAGACAATTAATTCTAGTAACACACATAGGGGGAAGGGAAGGATAAGCCATGTTACACTGTAAAACAAGGAAGGAATGAAAGTGTGCTTGTTCAGAAAAGCAAAGTAAAGCAAAAGCATCATGTTAGATTATTATATTGAGGAAGAGTTCTGCTTTAGCTAGTTAAGAAAACACTGGATCTCGTTATCTTACCCTAAATGCTGCCATGCAGTATAATAATGCCAAATATTAATGGAGAAAATTTTGTACAAAAATTTTCTGAAATGTGAGGGACCAGTTATTGTCCTGCGAACTTGTGAAATTCTAACTTGTCAAGACAAACTTTTACTGTGGTTACTTCTCAGTTCAGTTATGTCTGATTGCAGTTGACACTCTACAGCACAGTTCTGTTCCGATTCTTGTGAAAGAATTATGTGAAACATAGATCATGGAACCCTGGATTGCAATATATAAATACCCTATTTGGAGCCAGTTGTCCATGTGAGTGCCAGGACTCGACTGGTATGAGTTTGTGTGGTAGTTTTGTTTGTCTACTCAGGCACTTCTTTTCCATAATCTCTTCTCAAATTTAGAAACAGGTTATTAGTTTTGTCTATTTTTTACCTGTTTGGCAGCCTGCATCGGACTTTGCATTTTTCAGTCACAAACAGGATATCAGCAGTGCCTGTGTAATGGTTGTGAGGGGGTTGTCTGCCTTTCAAGTCTCTGTACAGCTGGCCATCTTGTAAGGCATTGTGCCATCTGTTCCTGGGGCTGCCCACTTGGCTTCCCACAGGCCTTGCAGTGCAGAAAGAGCCTTGTTTGGAGAGCCTCAATAGAGAACAGCTGTGCTTCAAGTGGGCCAGCTGCTAGCAACAGAATCTTGATGGGGTTTGTGTGATTGATGCAGCTGGGTAGGACTGAACAGTTACCCTGTACTGGGGGAAGCTGTACAGGGCACCCCATCAGGTATTCACTGCCTGTGCATAAAGTTTTTCCATGATTCTCTAATCAGGTAATCAGATCTGTTTGAAGTTCCTGCGTGATTGGACCCATCAGCTTTTTCTTTTGCGGCATTTTTCCTAAAAAGCAATATTAGGTGAAATGTTCTCTGTAGATTTGTGTGGTGTTAGTCTTTGAGAGTTAATGAATATTCCCTTTTAAGTTATGCCAGATGCTTTATATTCTTTGCTGACATCTTTTCCCCTTCTTATTCGTCTGCTGCTACTGTGATTATACTGCTTCATTGAAGAGTCCTAGGTTCTGTTGCAGCACACAGTGAAAGAGGATTAGAAAATGATCACTACCTGCTTACCTCTGCTGATCCAAGCTCACAGAAATTCACTAGCTGACTGTAACCTATGCCATCACACTGTTAGTGCTGCTGCCTATCTCTCCTAGGACAGAATGTCTTATGTTTGTGGGTGCTGTCCTCTTTGCAGGTTCTGTGGCCTTTACCACTGTAAATGTCACTGCTGGAGCACTAGAATAGGGATGAGAAATCATAGGAAAACCCAGGGAAGACATTTACATCCTAAAAGAGCCTTAAGAATGATAGGGCCATTTTTAGTGGAGATTGGAGTTTTATGTGAAGGCATATAAATAATTCTGTGTTGAAGACGGGCTGTGAAGTACGGAATGGGGTCAATGGTATGCTGAAAGCACGCTCTGATTCTTAGGGATTTGAATTGCTTCTTGAGGCTGTCCTTTCATTCTGGCTCTGTCAAAGCACTGCTTTTTCAAATATCCCACTGAATTCAGAATCTTTTAAATTACAGGCTTATCTGAATCTTGCATGATACTGTTAATACTGAAAAGTGTATTGTGAGTTATACAAGCAAGTTTTACACTCATAGTTGGGCCTTCTCCGGAAATTTACAGTGCAATAGTTTGGACTACCGCAGAGTTCTGTGTTCTGCTCTCAGTGGCTTTGTTATGGCAGGATTGGTTTACTGTGCTTTTACAAAACAAGGGATGCAGGGTTATTTACCTTTCTCAGTACTGGAGTACATCACCACTAGACATATCTACAAAGCACTATAAAACACTTTCTTCCCCCTCCACCCTTAGGTTGTGAATTTTATTATGGTAGCATAAAAAAAAAAAATAATTCTGTGTTGAAATTAAAGTATGTTCTGTAAGTGAGTCTTCAGTCCCAGGACTGGAAAGATGGGGATTTGAATTATCACTGGAGCACTTTCTAGCAAGTGTCTAGCTTGTCAGAGCAGGCATTTAATCCTGAAAGGCTGGTATGAGAGCTGTTGGCCTGACACATCTGTTTCCCTCCCCTTTAGGAGGCATAAAGAACCTATGGCTCTTGAGCACTTACCAACATGCAGATATTGAAGGGGTACCAGTCAGGCTCATGATAACAGGGGCAGTGCTATGCGTCCCTTCTTCCCTGCTGTGGGTGAAAGTGGATTAGCTGGGATGGTGCTCTGCTCTCCTGTGAGCTGCTGCTTCCTTTCCTCCAGCACTCCTGCCCAGCTTTTCATTGCATTTGGCATGCATCTTGTTGTTTTTCCCATCCTGTAGATTTTGTTATGGGGTGTGTGTAGGGTCAGGATTTGCCACAGCAGGACCCATTGAGTTCTGTGTGTGACCCTGCAGGAAACACCAGTGGGAAGGCATGGGAAGACAGCAGTGTGAAACTCACCTTCAAGGAAGGTTTAAGACTGAGCTGGAACACTAATATTTCCCTGGGAATAAATGAAGAGTAATGAACAACCTGTTCATAAATTGCAGAACGAGAGCATATGACAACTGAGGAGAGTGGATGTACAGAATATGGCAAGATAGCAGTAGAATCGGTTGGATCTGGATGTGAACAGACTAGTCCCGGGAATGGCAACAGTATGAGTTCTCTGTGTGTGAACACAAAATTGCACACACAAAATACAACTGCTGTAGGGGAATACTGGTCATTGCTCTGAATTACTGAGGAGCTTTATGAAGCTGTACCGTTAAGGAGATGCATCACCATCACCTGAGATGGTGGTGAGGACAGACATCTCCCAAGGAGATGCTGCAAGGACAGACAGATCACGCAGCAGAGACAGTCTGACAATCTGTGTCCAGCAGAAAAAGGAGCCTTCTTCCCAGCTGTGTTCTTGGATATTTTGTGCTTGTCCAGCTCGTCCTTGCTTGATCAACTGACAGAAGAATGGTCTGGCAAAAAAGGAAAGTTTTTGTGCCGATTTAATGAGCTAAATTACCTCACTGACTTAGGATGGATGAGAGGGAAGGATGATGTGCAGGAGAGATCTGCACTCTCTCTTTCAGTGGCAGAGGCAGTAAGTGGTTAAACTGTCTTACTTGTCTGCACCTTACAATCTGATTTTTGAACTTTTGAGAGCACAGAAGTGATCCACTGAAATATTTCATTTCTTAAACATGTAATGTGCTCTTCAAGTGCAAGTTTTAAGTATGTTCTGGAATTCAGAATAGTGCTTGTGGATAGTGTGTTAATAGAGCTGACAGCTGTTTTGAAGGAAATGAATCATTGTATGTATAGCTAACTTTGTACATTTAACAGTCAATTGTTGAGCATATCTAGTTTCCTTCATGCCCTTCACTTTCAAATAAAGCATTTGATTAAAAAAAAAAAGAGGGGATTTTTCCTATTTTTCATCAGTCATTTCCTTTCTCTTGTAATCTCAGCGAGTCCCCTTGTAGATGTCGAAAAAAGATTGTGAAATACTTTCTGTGTAAAAACTTTGGATATAATTTGTGGCTTAAAAAATGGAGGACTGTTAAGACTTCCTGGAAAATACATCTTTTGTGCTCTTTGAATTCTCAGAAAACAGAAAAACTTAGGAAGTGATGCCACAAAGTTTTGGTAATCTGTTAAACAGTTTGAGAGTGTAAAAGACTTACAGTTCTGAATGCTAAGACTTAAAAATCTAAAAGTTTGGTGGGTTTTTATTTTATTATTCATATACACAATTCTTAAAATATGAGAAGAAAATAAGTGGTTTGAAGAAATTACAGGAAGACAGGATAGAATATATCCTATGTTTATACTGTTAATCCTGTTTATATTTTCAGTTACAGACTTCATTTGTCTGACTAATTTGGTAATTTTCATTTCCTTGAATAACTAGGATTTAAGTTTTGAAGAAAAGTCAATATAAAAACCTGTGTCATAGAAGGGATGTTGGAGAAGAGAATTTCTCAGAGATTTCTGGCCAGAGAGTGTTCCTACTGATATGCCAAATGGGTCTGAAGTATTTCCAAGTCACTTGGAACCAAAAGGTTATCTGTGTTAGGTTTTCAACCAGTCTTCTCATGATGCCAGATTCCAGCTGAATCAGACTTGGAGGTTAATTTTCAGTTTTTACAATTCTGGCTACTTGAGTATGCTCATGAACACCCGTTGTTTCAATGATTTTTTGACATTATAGTCACACTTCAGAAGTTACCTGTTCATGAACTGGGGCTATATTATGTTAGGTGTTGTATATTTCACATACTTTCTGGCTAAAAATCTAGTGCTGTGTAAAATACTAAATGAAAAGTCTTTTTGTGTATTTACATTTTAATTTATTTTAAATTCTGAGCATGTTCAACTTTTTATTGAGACATGACTCACTTTTTAACTGTTGGTTGTGAAACAATGACTCAACTACAGAGCTAAAGAAGAGGTTGAAGGTATGGAGATATTTTCCAGAGAAAAAAATGAATCCACAGAAGCACTGAATCATTTAGGTTGGAAAAGACATCTGGGATCAAGTCCAGCCTTTGAGTGATCACCACCCAGTTAACTAGACCACAGCACTAAGTACCGTGTCCAGGTGGTAATGAAATGAAATGATAATGATTTAAGGCTCCCACAAGCCAAATATGGAGCTCAACATTAAGGGCATCTGAGGCAAGCAGTGTGGCAATCATTACTTTTGGCTATGTGCAAGCAAGATTTGATTTTTGTATGTAGTTTCTTTCAGGGACAGACCTGGGAGATTTAAGGTCCCATTTGCAAAGCAGCCCCTGAAATTACAAGGGAGAAATGAGAGGACAGAATGAGTGACCCAATAAATTACAGCAGTTAGGGTTTGAAAGAAAGAAGGAAATCCCCCTGTGAGTTTGAGGTGTCCCACGTGGCATAATTTGGGAATCATAAGCAAAGAAAAAGGATTTTTTGCTGACAAAACTGAATGTTCTTTATTAAACTTCACTTTGATGATTAACTGGAGTGCTTTAAAAACACTTACAGAGAATCTGATTTTTACCTTTTGTGCTCTATTATTTTTCAGCTAATATGAGAGACTTCCGTTATATCCTTGTGAAACAAGTGATTATTATTTTAGGTTTATTACAAAAAAGCCACAAACATAAGAGAATGCAGATGTCATTCATTCTTATCAATCCTCTTTATTGAAAAGAGGGGTGAAAAACCCAGATTAATCCTTACATGAAAGAAGAAAGCATATTCCTTTTCCTTCTGTCTGCTGGGTAGAAGGCCTGGGAATGCACTCTGGGGTTAGTACAAAGTCATTCTGCCAGGACAGTGCATGAAAAGTTGTGTGCAATGGCTCATGTGATTTCTCAAACTTACATCTCTTCTCACTGGTTTCTTTTTTTTTTTTTTNNTTTTTTTCAGGAAGCAATCGAAGTTGGTGTAATGATGCTGAACACCAATGGAGAATTTCACAAAGGACAGGTTTGTCTGGTTTTTTTATTTATTCAGTGAACTAATTTGCAGTGAAACAGTCTGCAGCAGCTGCAAGTATATCCTTTATTATGACGTCAGTCAGTGTGGAGTATGTTCCTCTGAGAGCAGAATTGCAGCATAGGGGCAGGACACACACACTCATTCTGCTGTCTTTCTTTCAGGTTCTTTTTAACATCACCTATGTTAATGGACAGGTTTATCTAAATGACTTCCCTATGAAAAGTGGGGTTGCCCACGTAACATGTCAAACAATAATATGTGAGTATTCTCTTCTCCTTTTTTCTTTTTTTTTTTCCTTCTTCCCCTGGGGTATCTGGCTTCCCTGTTGTTTAGTAACCAAAGGTTACAATGGCCATATGTTCTGTATTTTGTAAACCAAAGCATTGTGGAAGCAAAACATGTCCCAAGGTAGGACAATTTTGGTATTAAAATGGATCAAAAAAATTCTTACCACCTTCATCTCGAGTCAGATTAACAGGCTTGTGTGTAAATGGTCTGATCTGAAATACAGACTCTGCCCATCTTTTCAAAAGAATGTTTTGCACTACAGGCTAGACAATGTAAACAGAAGGATGCAACTCCACCCTGCTAATGGCTGTGTCCCTAGGTTGGCTGGCAAATATCCAGAAGGAGATTCAATAACAAAAGTATGAATTGTTGTTAGGAAGATCTTTTAATGATATCACTTTTGTGTCTATTGGAGAAACAGGTTTCTGGTGGATAGGATATTACAGCACAAATAGTGCACTTTTGCTAGGGTCCTGCAGTAATTAATGACTTCAAATTGTCTTGAACCTGCTGTTTTTCCACTGATTCAATGCTACATTTTTTTGTGAAAAAACAAAGCACTGTGATTTTTTTGGAGATCCACAGAGCATACTATATAATTAATTAAACAAGGATCATTAAGCTTATTTGATTTAAGCTTCTGTTGTATTGAGAACAGTCTTCTGCTGCATGAGATGCAGTCAATAGGTTGATACCTGAGGTCGTCCTCATCAGGAATTTACAGAATACTAACACTTTTTCTAATTGCTTCTCTGAGCTGTGACCTTGTTGCTTGAACCCTTCTTTCCCAAGCATGATCAATTATTAATTTGACAGTAACTGTTTTCTGGAGAGGGAGGGAAGTAATCAATTTCTCTTTTTTCTCTTACAAAACCATGGCAAAATGTCATTTACTTGCAAAATAACTCACTCCAGAAAAATAGATACGATTTTACTAATCCTGAGAGTTCCTGAGCACTCTTCTGTAGTTCCTTTTAATCTCCCAAACCATAGCTGTAGCACTTGCAGTGACTAGTTTTCAATCTGAAACAGTGAGGAAAATACTGACTTGACCTGGGAGCTAGAAACCTGGAACTCTTTTATCTCTGTGTTGGGTCTGAGTCCCCAGCACAGGCCGTCTCTCTGTTATCTGTGATATAACCTTTATACTATTTACTTACTAAATTATTGACAACAGATTCAGGTAGTGTTTGTAAAATGCTAAAGAAATATCAAGGTACTTACTAATAGAGGGGGGAAATACTCCTGAGGGTATATAAAAAAAAATTTGACCTTAATAATCATGCTTTTGAATATTAGAGACCACGTGCTCTAAAATCGTTGTCAGGTCATTCTTGGTACCTACATCCCCACTTGAAGGTCCTCCAAATGTCAGTTTTGGAAGTGTATGTGTCACTCCTGTGAATGTAGGGGTGGTTGAATAGCCTGACACATAGTAAAAGCTGGGAACACAGGGAGCTTCAGCTGCTTGACATCTTAGAAGCTTTGGTGCATGCTTGCTGAAACATTCAGCAATCAGCTTAGTGTCCTGGTTCACCCCTGCAGGGAACTTTCTTTCTGCCACTTATTTTGGCAATCAAAGACATTACTAAATTATGCAAGAAGGTATTTTTCTGTATTTTAAATAGCTTTACGAGGACAGGGATCACAGCATAAAAGTAGTGGACACACTGAGTAGTCACTGTGTGACTGAGCCGAGCCTTATCCCACATTACCTGACAGGCTCAGCACTGCAAGTGACACACACGCAGCACCAGTGGCTTAGCAGCAGGCATGGTTTGCTCTCAGTTCTCTGTCCCTTGGTGTCTGCATGCTGGAGAGATCCTTCACCTCCACTCTTGTGCTTCTCCAGGACTTCAGTTCTAGCATGCCCTCACCTGTAGCAGAGGTGTCATATCTGGGAGAAAGATACTAAGACTGCAGAAACAGCCAGGGTAGAAAGGCAGTTCTGTGTGTACTTGTAGAATATTAAGTTGTTGGAATAGCTGAAAGCTTTTGTGTAGGAAGAGAGGTTGAGGTGTCACCAGTCACAAATGAAAACAGAGAGGGGGACAGAAAAATAAGTAGGAGGAAACTGGCACTTGTCTTGAGCAGAAGATGCGGTGTGCCTGGAAAATAGCATATTTGTCTCTGTATTCAGAGGAAGGGGAATGTTGTGCAAACCAAGGTGTTTACACAGGTGGCTGGCTAGGCCGTGGCTTTACTCTTATGAACTCCTTTGGACAACTGAAATAAGAGTTCAGCAATTACCAGGCCAAAGAGCTCTGCTTAGAGTGCTTAAATGCAAACCTCAAAGGCAGAGATGGGACATTCTTTGCAGGCTCCCTGAGTCAGGAGATTGTATAACTCTGCTGTGTCATGAGACCTGCTCTGAGCCTGATTTGGTGATATACTGGTAAAAAAATCATGGCAGCTGTTTTAGCTGTTGCCCAGATTACTACTGGTTGTAAAAGTGTTGAGGACATCAGCATAGCGCTGATGTTGTGTACTGCTGTTCTGGCATCTCTGGTTTGATGCTAGTGCTACTCTGGCTTCTCCATTCAGGTGCTGCATGTGCAAAGGCATCTGTGTCAGAGCTGCACCTGTTTTCTGTATGGCTGGGTACTGCTTTCTGGTTGAGGTACTTTCTCCTTGAAAATCATGGCATTGTGTGTTAACAGTAGAGAACAGAAGCTTGGATAATTTACTGGATCAGCAGCGCCTGGGAACTGTCGGTGTTCGCATCATGGTTCATGAGTGGCCTTTGGCATCCACTTCTGATTTGCAGCTGATTGTCATTCAGGAAGAAGTGACAGAAATTGATGGAAAACAGGTAAGAAAAAAAAAAGCCGGGCTACAACATTCTGGTTGTTTTTAATTTAGGAGAGGCGAGGAGTTCCCAAGGATTAAAAGGTTTACATGTATCTGTATGGTGATTAGAAGATGAAGTATATAATAATGTTACCTAACACAGAACTGAGGGAGATAGCAGCAGAGTTGGCAGTATAACAGTGGGAAACTTCACATTTTAATGCTTCTATTCATATTGTAATAATTATCATTAACTATATCACATGCACTTTGAATAAGTGAACTTGTGCAAGCAAAGCCAGACTCGCAAGCGAGATTTATTTTTGATTTATAAAATAATGTACAAAGCAAACAAAAGGGGCATGGGCTCATTCTGTGTCTTGAGGTTTTCCCCATTGTTTATTCCAAGCTAACGAAATGTTTTAAGCAGGTAGCATGGGGAACAGCTTGCAGCAGGAAACTCTTATGGCAAGTGGGCTTATTGTGAAAGCCCACTACACCTGAGAGCTTAGCCTTAGAAGACTTTGCATGTAAGATAATTTGAATCAGGATAATGAACATGGATTTTGAAATTAACAAGCACCTCCACCCCTCCCATTCTAACTGTATTTGCACAAATAGCAGTCAATGTGAGGGGTTGCAATTCTAGTTGCGATTGAAACGTGCAGAACTGAGTTCTCAAAATCACCTGTATGGTGTAGGTGATTTACTAACCAAAAAGGTTCTGTAGAAAAGATCCAGCTGCTGAAGCCAGCAACTGGCTTATTTCTGTGTCGTACTTCTGTTTCTGCACATCTGAATCTTATATGTGGCCAGGCTTTTTTGAAGCTGGCTTGTGTTCTGCCTTTTTCTTTTTCTAAAGGATAGTGATGATAATACCATCATTGGTATTGATCCTTGATTAATTGCATGGTCAGCATGTAGTATTTTTTACAGGGACCTGCATCATGTCAGATCTTACTCTCATAGTGAAAAGCCCCACTGAGAGGTCTGTGGCTTTTCCAATGAGGTCTTTATCCCACTAATAATAGCCTAAGATATCGTGGTTTGATTCAGTTGTTACACAAGAGTGGCATTGTATTTCAGACCTCAAACTAGACATCACAGTGCATTTTAGATTTTCCTAGGGACCTAGTAAAAACAACCAGAAAGCTAATGCTGTTTCCTTGATTGCTCCTTTAAGTCAAAAGCAGTCTCACATAAGCACACTAGAGGAGCAGAATCACCTCTCTCAGCCTTCTGGCCACACTGCAGATGCAGCCCTAGGACAGAGTTTGCTTTCTGGAATGTGAGTGCACATTGCCAGCTCATGTTGAGCTTTTCATTCACCAACACTGCCATTCACTACCCAGCCTGTACTTGTGCTTGGAACTGCCCCAACCCAGGTACAGCACCTTGCACTTGGCCTTGTTGAGCTTTGTGAGGGGTCCACTTCTCAAGCCTGTTCAGCTGCTTCTGGATGGCATCTCTTCCCTTCAGCAAGTTGACCACATGGTGTCATCAACAAACTTGCTGAGGGTGCACTCAGTCTCACTGTCCATGGTGCCAGCACAGTTGTTAAACAGCAGCAGTGCAAATACCCATCCTTGAGGGCACCACTTGTCACTGATCTCCATTTGGATATTGATCCATTGACAGCAGCTTTCTAGAGTGCAGCCATTCAGCCAAGCCTTATCCACTGCCTGGTCCATCTGCCAAATGCTGTTGACACTTGGCTTTCAGTTGTTGAAAACAAGCAATGTTCCTGCAAAAGCAGAAGAGTCAGTCTTGCCTCAGTAAGACTTTCAATATTTGCAGGTGCTTTCACTACATACCTGAGTTTTCTATGCCCTAAAATGCCTCCCTGCAGGAGGATAGTGATGTACTATGTAAGACTTGGTTAAAAGCCCATGGATTGACTACCATGTGCTTTTGCAGGGAAAGGGATCCAGTCTGTTCAGCATATTTTTTGATGTGGTAATCGTCTATGGAAGTGTGATACCTGAAAACAAAGAATACTAATTAGTGTTTTAACAGCTGTAGGTGTACATCTTAATGGCCTGGAGTTTTCTGGGATGTACTGGTGTCCTCTGCCAGCCTGCCTCAGTCTTGCTTTAAACTCAGTAATATCATGTTTACATCTTTTGTAGGTTCAGCAGGAAGAAGTAACAGAGATCGATATTTTAGTGAAGGACCAGAGAGTACTTAGACATTCCAACTACACCGTCCCTTTGAAAGAAACCATGCTGTATTCCATGCCAAGGGACAATGACGTGCTATTTACACTGCCCAACCTCTCAGGAAAAGGTACCTCTCAGTTGTTAAGTAGTATTTTCACCCATATTTGATGTATTGTTTTACAGAGTAAGAGAGCATCATTTATCCCTTGTTTTACATCGTGAAAGAGTTTCTTCATTAACAGGGACAGGTTTTATTATATGTCTTGGATTTTATATTTTTAAACACCTAAAATCAACTCCTTGTATTAGGTATTTTATTTTGATTTCAAATCTGTTCTACTTTGAAATACTTGATACTTGGCAGTCTGCAATCCAGACATCTGACAGGAATAAATTGCTCTCTCAGATCTGTGATGGAAGTTTCTCTACAGCTCACCCTTTTTCCTGAGAATGAAAGAGAAGACTGTAGAGGAAATACCTGTCTGGGTAAATTCCAAACCACAGAACAGTTTTCTGTTATTAAACTTGAATAACTTAAAAGCAATAGAAGTTATTTGATCACTTAATTTTATGTCAGTTTTGCTTAATCAAAAACTGTCAAGGATTTAAATGGAGTAGAATATTTTGATCTAGTCCATCAGCTTTTAATCTGATGACAGCTGAAATTTACAGCTAAGGGCATAGCTAAAGGCTGCACTGTAACACTGTTTCTGCTTCTTACCAAGTTCACTACTCAAGTGAAAAAAAAGCCTTCTCTGTTCTTGCTGTAAGCATGTGAGAGCTGTACCCTCTATAGAGAAACACAGAATGTCTTTATTATCCTGCAGAGCGAGTCGAACAAAAAGCAAACTCTCCACTAAATCTAGCTTTTCTTCTTCAGATATTCAAGATCCACTGCAAACTACCAGTCAATATCTCATCCAGCAAGTAGAAACTACAGTGGATGAAGAGACATTACCTGGCAAGTTACCAGAGACCCCTCTTAGGATAGAACCTCCATCTTCTTACAAGGTGCTTTTGTTGTTTGTTTGCTTGTTTTAATTATTAGCATAATTATTAGTATCTAAATATAATTATTTAAAGACAGACAGCCACTAAGACCAATGGATTGCTGCAGATAAACAAACCAAAAATAAACCAAAAAATGCCCTCTCCTGAATTACTGTTCAGCAGTGATAAGTCCAGTAGGAATCCACTGTACTTTTGAATCTTGCCATGTTCTGACCACACAGATGCTTCACTATAGTCAGTTGTGATATTTACATTGTACTGAGTTAAGCATTTATGACCATTTCAAATATTGCTTAGCTTTAAATTCCACGATTTTCTGCTGACTCTGGTCAAGTGCTTACCCCTCTGAGAAATGGACCACTGGGCTCACCTGCCATAGGAAACACAGTAACAGCTGGAGAAGTTTCAGTTCCAGCTTAGGCAAGGATGGGTTTCATGGCCTTCTCTGTGGCCAAAACACTCACAGTTATAACCCATTGTCAACTCTGTTCAAGTGTCCTTTATTTTCCAAAGGGGCCTTTAATGAACAAAGAACTAAACCTTCACCTGTTTCAGACTTTGAACATAAAGATACCTGAGGCACCAGTCAATTCCATCATGCTTTTGTGTATGTTTAAGCATATATGAGTTTAAAAAATATCACCATGTAATGTGATTTACCAGTAGCTAAAAAAAAAAAACCCAAAACCCCAGTAGTTGTTTTTTTCTGCAATCTTTGTATTTTTAACTGTTTTGTAGGTGATGTGCCAGTGGGTGGAAGACTTGAGAAAAGGGTTGTGCAGATTCTGGTTTCAATCTTTACCTATCTTGTTTAGTTTCATGGAAGTTGTTGTTGTTGGAGTTGTTGGAGCAGCTCTTATTATCAAAGTCTTAAAGGTGATTCTCCCTTCCTGTGAAAATAAGTAAGTAATTTTTGTCATTCTTTTTTTGCTGTGATGAAGGCAAAATATTGACTAAAATAATCTTCCAAGAAGCAGGCCCATTCTGTAGGATAATGGTAGCAAGAATTCAATGAGAAAGCTACTGGTAACTTTCCATTCCAAGTGCACTTCTGACACATAGGCATTTCAGAGAGACATGGGAAAATATTTCATTGGAGATGTCTTTAGCTGAGCTGTCATACTGCCGAGTTTTTATCAAGTCTTCTAAGGACTACATCGTGAGATGCTATTAACGTAGTTCCAAGAAAAGAGTAGAAACTAGGGCTGAACAATTCCAACATCTCCAAATCTTTTCATGCTCCTACTGTGTTGGAGTTTTACAGTAGTTCTGAAGGGCCTCAAATGTGGCTTTGCAGATTTGTGTGGGAATTCTCCAAGGGGGATGTACCTCTGTGGGCAGCTTCCAAGCCACGGTGGCCAGTGCTGGCAGAGGTGGCAAGAGGCCACAGATAAAGCTGATTGCCTGCAAGGGCTGTATCCACTCGCTGTGCTACCAGCAACACTAACATTTTTCAGGAAAGCAAGGTCTTGGAACAAGGGGTGGGAAGATGAATTAGGAACTGCAGGTAATAAATCAGTGTAGATTTAGTGCTGGAATGGGCAAGCATGTGCACCTTAAAGCAACCTAAGTCAGCTCAGGAAGAGCTGGCCCTTGGAACTTTATGTTGTTTGGGAGGTGACTGACAGCGCAGTGTGCTTCATCATCCCCAAGCACAGCTGATGTCTTCAAATGCAGCTGATCAGCTGTGCCTCTGAATGGCCCTGCACACAGTTAATTTATGTATTCACTCAGGGCTACGGGTGGCATCGGTCCTTCTGACAAACCAGGAAAATGGAGGATTGGAAGATCAGGAAGGTTGGAAACTGCAGTGACAGAAGAGGCAGCGCTTCCCCTGGCTTTTCACACAGCATGTTGTCAGATGGGAGAGCTTCCTTGGTTAGAGCAGAAACAGTGGAGAAATACTTAGTACTTTCCCCAGCAGTAAACAGCTTACCACTGGCAGTAAGTAGCTTAGCACTGCCATGTATGAAACTGAACTACGTAGAACTGGGAAGAAAATTCTAATCTCAACAAACTGTTCAGCAAAGTGGAGGATGGCCTGTCTGTAGCAGAGGTCAGTTTGGTGCAGAGGAACCAGCTGCAGTAATTTTTCTTCCAGTTGAGGAACATGGGGCTTGCTCATGCCTTGTTGGAGTGTATAAAGAAATTGAACTGCCCCCTCCACTTTAAAAAAAACCAAACCAACCAGAAAACAAAATCAGAAACCAACCATACAGTTATTTTCTTGCTACCCATATAAAGTGGTTCTCTAAAGAATGGTTAAGGTTTAACTCAGGATTGTAAAGAATAAATTTCTTTGTGAGTGAGCAGAACATCTCATTTGGGGAATGACAGTGGCAGATGTGAGTTGGGACCTCATCCCAGGTCTTTAATGCCATTCTGCATTACACTGATAAAACTGGAGGCTGTTGCTGAGTCCTGGAGAGTCAGCTGTAGGTCCTGAGAGCAAACGTTTTAGGCTGCTATGAGACTGAGCAGTTAGAGCCTACACTGCTGACATTTCAGATGTTTAAACTGGTTAAAGGGAGCCCTTAGAAACCACAGGCAGTACATTTTGGAACCATTTTTCATTGCAACTTCATATAAGAGATACTGTGAGGGTAATACTTAGTTGATGCATTGACTTAAACTAAGTTAGAGGAGTTTAAGAATAAGTCTAATTTTTAGAACACAGAATCGTTTTGTGCATTGTTTTCTAATGCCAAGTAACCTTACCTTCCAGAGGCATCCTTCTCCTGGATCAAGTTGGCTTTGTACCTGTGACTACCATCAGCCTGCCTTCAGACCTTTCAGACAGGAAAAATAATTTAGATGAGAAAGCATGTACTTAATACTGTATTTACTTTGGAGTTACTGTTTTTTAAAAACACACTTTTAGTTTATCTGATATTTGGCACCTGATCTTAATACCTTGTTCTTCTCCTACTAAGAAAACTAGGTCAGTTGATTAATTGGATAAAGGGCCACTCAGGCTGAGGCCCAAAGCTGACTTCCTTGTGCCTCTACATAAACAAGCAGCCTTTTCAGAAGCTTCAAAATAAAACAGCTGCCTTTTCAGAAGCTTCAAAATAGAGCAGCTTTCCACCCTGAGAGCTACCATTGGTTTTAACTTCTGTGAAGTCACTTTTCCACACCTTGGACAGGATCCTGGCTGCCTTCATGCCCATAAACCAAGTCAGCTTTCCTGACTAACAAGATCATGAAATTCAGGGTGTCCTTAAGTCTGCAGATGGCATTCAGAAAAAGAGGAGGGAATATTGCAAACATCAGCTGTGCCTGCACACCTAAGCAGAGCTGCCCCACCTGGTTCCAGGTCTCACAGGGTCAAGTGTGTGTTGCAAGGAAGATACCACTACCAAACATTTGTGTTACTCAAAAGAGCTGACATTTTACATGTGCAAAACAAAAATTTGACTGGCAGATTTATATTTCAAGGACTTTACATTTTTATAGTCCCTTCCACTCATAAAAATGGTTAGCAGTGGTAACCAGCTTGCTTTTTGTATCTGTGACAGCAGTACTCTATGAAGTCCCAAAAGAAAAATGAAAATTCCATTAAATTCTACAGAAATACTGGCTTACTATTGCTGAGTAGGCCGAGTCTGCTCATGCCAGTTTGTACTGTTAACATTTTTCAAATAAACATTTGAATTGTTTATTAGATTCTGTTTTTGTGTGTATTTACAGGTATGGTAAAACAGCAGTTTGCCAAACATTTCAGACTCAGGGTACTATCTGTTTCTTAGATTTTCATTGTTCTTACTTACAGAAATTCTTTGTCAAAAGAATGACTAGGAAAAAACACCTCAGAACTGTAACTATGTCGCTCTAGCCTGAGCACAGTTATCATCTGAGTGATCAGAACTACCCACCTTCGGCTGGAGTTGTTAGAATGAGGGAGAAAAGCTGTGATTCCCCCCTCCTCCTGCCCTAAGGAAACATTATCATGAGTTTAATGAGATACAAGTGACTCAGATGCTGGTCTGTGACAGGAACAACTTACTGTCTGTACTGCAATGATAAAATGAACATTTCTAACACTGAAGTTTTGTTTAAAAAAACCAAACCAACCCTCACCACCCAGCAGTGCAGTGTGGTACACACCACACCACCTCAAGGTAATGGGGACACTGCTCAACCTTCCCCTTTTTTTTCAATTTTATTTTCTGTTCTAGTATCTTGTGGGTGGCAAAGGGATTGCCACCCATGGCTGAACAGGAAACTTCTAGGATTAGCACAGGAATGATAACTGCGCAGAGAAGAGCAAGTCTTCAAACAGGTGTAAACAAACATCTCTGTATGTGGATACTCCCTGGCCCCTCCACTAGTGTAGTTCAAGAAGAAGTGATGTACAAGGCTGAAGGTAGCTGCTTCTGGGAAAAAAATCCAGGATGGACAAGAAAGAGAATAGTTCTCCCTTAGCGCACAAACTCCATAGGAATTACACTGCAGATGGAAACTCAGCAGCTGTTTGCATCCCTCCCTATGAAACTAGAAACCAAGCACCTGCAACAGCCACAAGGAGATTTGGTTGTTCTAAACAGCTGCAACAAATGCATGGTGAAGCCTGAAAGTGTTGGTACTGCTTCAAAATGTGGCTGACTAATGCAAAATTACAGAGCACCAGGAAAGTATCATCACCATCAGGTTAATTCAATTCTAAAAATAGTGCAAATCTTGAATACAGTGACTGCCAGACAGTTTCTGCTGCTTTATGGAGCTGGAGTTATCAAGTCTTTAAAAAGTTAAAGCTTCTGTGTTTCAGCTTTAGCAGGCACATGGTTTTCCCAAATCATGAGTCTCGTGCCTTTCACAGCAGTGCCAGTCTGAGCTAGCACCACTCTGAACTATTTTGTAAATTGATTAAAAACCACCTCCCCCAGCTAATACAGTAAGGAAAGGCAACTGTCCTTCATGCCAGCCAGGGTAGGTCTTTTTTCCAGGACATGAACTGATCAGGATATATGTGCCCTCTAGGGGAAGGTATGTGGGGGGAATGGGAACTGAAAAAGAAAACCCCAACAAAACTCGTCTACCCCAAAAAAATCCCTGCTGGGATAGTGGTAGGTTTGTAGAAAGAGCAACATGATCTCCTCACAAGCACCTCACTATAGCCCTTCCTGCCCTCAGAATTATCACCACATGGCGTGTTCCAAACTAAAATGAACCTCTGAGCTACAAATTCAGCCTCTATCATCTTTTCTTTCCTGTACTACGCATTACAGAGATGTTAATTTTGTTCATTCGGAATGAACAGGACTGGTTGAGTACTAAAGTACTGCTTTTAAGTTGAAGTTTACGTCAGGAGTTCTCAAAATATATCACACTTAGTCTGAGTGGCCCCTTAATGGACTGCTGCCAAGGACCAAAGCTTGCCTATTCTGCCTTCTCATGTGGGAGACAGATTAGGTATTCTGGTTTGTTTGCAGTGAATTATAAGAAGAAATCTCCTGCAACAACAGCTGACAACTATACTCTCATCCTTGCCTATATGAACAAAAATAAATATTAAGAGGACCCACATCTTCAAAATACTGTATTTTTATTAACTCTGATACATAAGACTATCTGAAAACAGTAAATTTGTTTTCCATTCTGGAGATGGAAGCCTATAAATGTACACACCTGAATACTCACCTCAAGTTTTTCCTTTCATTTCTGCTTCATCATGCCAGGTCCACACAGGGATTCAGAAGTTCTCACAAGATCTCAGTGTCTTACTTGAGCCTCTCATTGCTGACACTGCTGGAAGTCCCTTTTCAGCATGTCCAGCTGTCACTTACAACAAAACGATGAATTTCAGGCACATGAACAAGATGCTCACAGTAATGGCATTTGCACAGCTGTGTCTTTGAGATGCACTTGCCTCCTACTCAGACTGCAACTTTGCCTTACCATTTGTGCTTGCCACCTCCCTTGCAGCATCTGAAGAGACACATGAGCAGGAATTCCCCAGCCAGCTTCACACAGCACGTATCTACCAGCTGGAACAAGTTTGATTCGTGAAAAATCATGAAGTTTACCCATAAGCAGAGCTACAGCTGGCTGCACTGGGAGGAGCTAGCAGGGAGAAGTGTTTCCCAAACAGTAGAAGATGGATAGAAAGTAAAGGTGGTTTAGTTACAATTACCAGTGTTCAGCAAAATCTGAACTTATTACCTGGATGCTTACTGCAGAACCATTGTCAGATAGTAAGTGGCATGTAGAAGCAGCTAAGTAATGAAAATGAGAATTTAGATTATATGTCAGTTGTAAAGTCAGGGTTTTCAGCTGAACACAAACACAACACATGCTGCCTTATCAGAACAGCCTAACCAGAACAACTGTGTAAAGCAGGACCCAACTCACCGGTCTAGCATTTTGCTGCTTGCAGTACCAGACAGTCAAGGAAGAAACACCTACTGCAGAATTCATGCCAGAAAGCTTTTGATTTCTCAGACTAACAAGGAAACTGCACATGTGACAGCATCACTGCTGGCTGCACAGAGTTAGTTTACACCAGGTGGATGTATTTTAATATCATTTAACAGCTACTGGAAACCCATTATGATCTTATCCCCTCGCTCAAACTTCACTGACTTCATTGACTGTTCCAGCACAAGGGCTACTGTTCCACATCTCAGCCTTTGCACAGGTTCTTCAACAAAAGTGTAAGGGTAGAGTTGTCCAAGATCAGCTAGGAAAATTATCTGTGTAACTGCATCTTGTATGTCCCATTTTCAAGTTCTCAGCATCCCTGACTCACTTAGCAGGGGTAGTTTATTGACACAACAGCAATTTTTCAAGAGTAGATACTCTGATGAAAGGAGTTCTAATATTAAAGTAATTTTAAAATCTTGAAAATCAAATCAGATAGCATTTGAGAAAAATGGGTGATTTCTGAGCTAGTTCAAAGAGAGCTGGGCAGAACTTGCATTTTAGAACAAAACTTTATTTAGACATCTGTTGCTCTTAAATTACAAAAATTAAAAAGAGCACACAGTGCACTGACACATCACTGATTACTTCTAAAGCTGTTTTAAGACATAAGGTGATTTCTTCGAGAGAAGACAATTCAACATGATCCAAACTCAACTATCCATTTCTCGTATTTCTCAATGTCCGCAGCAGAAACAGATTTAGAAACTTTCTTCAAAGCTATTTCGAAGTCTTCCATAGTGGTTGGCATGTGCATTTCATCTCGGGGAAGATTTCTGATTTCTTCTGGTGTCAAGCCTTCAATACGCCTCCTCATAGCCATCAATGATGCATCTCTAGTCAGGAGGGTAAGAAAATAAAATCATTACTCAGTACGGGATGGTGAGTTCAGCTGTTTGAAAGGCTCAACACAGCATGCTAGTTAAGCACAGCATGCCAGTTAAGCTGGCTGCATTCAAGAAGATTCAATAAAGAATTGTAAACTTTTATGGGAAGATCCCCAAGTGCTTGTACAAGCTACAATAGCATGTTACCCATATTTTTCAAACATGGCATTATCCTCACCAGGTATCTGAACAGCTACTATTCACAGGCTAGGCAAAAGAGGTAAAGACAAACTGGTTTAGCTGATGTCAATGCATGCCTATGCTGTAGTTGCTGTTTATAGCATTTTTAAACAGGAACAAGGCAATAACAATTTCATTCCTTCTAGATATAGAAGGAGTAGCTGGAGTGTTTTGAATGTTTTCTGGTTTGAACAGGAATCTCTCTTCAAAGACAGAGGAATCAACAATATCTACCTCCAACCTGTATACTCAAGAGCTAAAGGTTAAATCAAAATTTTTTCTGTCTGTAGCTTCTCAAACTTCTGGCCTTAATGAGCACTGAGTGTTTTTACAAGTGTGTCATTTTCTTTCGTGTTAGGTTTGACTGCATTTAGATTTCCAGCAGTAAATCAGGTAGCAGCAAGTGATGAGCTGGTGAGGTGATAATTAGGTAACACTGGAAGGCTGAAGTTCCTGCTAAGTCATTGTTATAGATCTTATAATAACAAGAAAACACTGATATCTGTCTTGCAGTAAAAAAGATGGAAGCATAGTCTCTGTGATATCACAACAGTAAATTGTGTCATATCAGAAGGTGAGAATCCAAAGGGAGAAACACTTACATGTTGTCTTCCGTAAGGAATTAGAAAAATGGTTTGAGCATATTCTGTTTCAGTACTATCCCCTCCCACTAAAGGAAACCATAACTGTAGACTTCAGGAATTTACTAAATAATTCACAGAATCACAGAATATTCCAAGCTGGAAGGGACACACAAGGATCATCAAACCCAACTCTCAAATGACCGGCCTGTACAGGAACCCACAACCCTGATATTATTAGCACCACGTTCTGACCAACTAAGCTAATCTCAGTGTTCATTAATAAATTAAAATCCTAATACAGAAACTAAAATTTCAGAACAAACAGAAGGTTGCCTTGTTGAACCCCACCTCAACCAAATATCACCATGCTTCGCTGTTACAACGTCATTTGTAAAGCACAAGCTACTGTTACACAATGGGGTGGGGGATTCCACAAATCTAATTTACTACCAGACAGCAGTTAAAAACAACCAGAAAGTCCAGCAAAAAAAAATCCAGCCAACCAACCAACCTACAAGCCCATCAGACTTTAACACAACTTGACAGAACTGAAGTGCAGCTGCCACCACTTCTGTAAAGTCATTTTATGGACGCTCATTCCAAAATGAACTCTTGATGCCTTGGAGAAGCACCAAAGCTCTATTCAAAAAACACACAGCCACCCACTGGAAGACACAGCAGGGGCCAGTCCTGTTCTAAAGGCCTTTCAACACTGACAGTCCACTCAACAAATCAAAGTTAGTTCATACTCACATCTAATCTGCAATTTGGATGCATTTTGTGTTTCTTGAATGTCATTTTAAAATGAAGGCTCACCCTCACTTCTCCCTGGTTATATGCTGACTGCCAGGAACTGCAGTGTCACCTCTGGCTGGTTTTCGCTATGGCTCAGCAAACTTTGGACTTCACCTCAAATTCTTTAAGATAGGAGGGTCATTTCAGTAAGCCAGAGTTCTTGGTTCACTTAATGTTTTGCTTGTGTCACTAGCGAGGACTGTCATAGTATACAGGTTTGAACTTTACTATGCTTATATACTGGGAGCCTGAACCATAAAAAAGCACTTTTAAATCACCCACACCTTTTTGTCTCAATGTAAATGAAACAATCATATCCAAGAGCTATTTCTCCTGACACAGGAGAACAAAGTGTAAATACACAGGCTAATACAGGCTAATACGAGTATTTTCTTGGTGATTACAAAACATGTACATCCAAATCTCAGTTCATCTGTATTTCTGCTGGCTGCCATCTCAGTCATCACTTCATAAATTGCCACAAATAGAAGATTCAGATGTTTCTTTGTGTTTTTAAAATCTCTTTGCCTTTTTTGTTTTACAGCATTTGTAAAAAAGGCTTTGTTTAAAAACAACCAAAAGTAATTGTGCACAAATACATACACACAAAATTCACTGAAAAACATTACAAGTATTTTCATTTCTAAAATAAGTGTACTGATATTCAGTATATAAATTAATTACAAACAACAAACACCAAACAGACTAGAGAGAGGAGACAAACTGCAGCTAAAATGCAGAAAGCATCAGACCAAATAAACTCTCTTTCATATAACATGAATCTATTAGCACAAACTCCTTTCAAAGCAGAACCAAGACTGAGCAACAAAACACCAGAAATTCATCTCACAAACCTACAAATGACATAAATCTCCACAATACAGATTCAGAGCAACTAACATACCACCCTTTTCCTGGACACTGTGCAAGGTTTGTTCAGGAAACCGTACTGCGAATCCAGACTTCTAGCTCAGCCTGCAGTGGCCCTGCTGACAGAGCCTTTGGGTGGCAGATTTGTGTACAAGCTACTTGCTTTCATCCCTGTGGCACAGCACATTGTCCTCTCAGCTGTGCTGACACGTGTCTGCAAAGCCTTGTTTAGAACCTAGGCAAGAAATGGATCCGTGTTTGAGGAAGCAGCCAGGAGGTGCTTTGACTCCAGCTCTCTCATCCTGCTCAAAGCACAGCCCCACAAAAGCTCGGCTGGAAAAAGCAGGAGCTCAAGCCTTGCCCTGCCACGCTTCAGTGCTACCTCCAAAGCCTGAAAGCAGCGTGGCACAGGTGCTTATCAGACAACAACAGCATCTTAAGCAGCTTCAGTTCTCTGTCCCCTACTGCAGGTCTCAGCTTTTGCCGCTGCTGCAAAAACGGTGCCAGTGCAAGTCTTTTGATGTAAACAGGACAACTGAAACGTGTCTCTTAATAGATCAGTCCTCTCCTTCCCTTTCCAGTTTCTCAAAGAAAATATAAGGGAAGAATTGGAAGATATTTTTAGTCAATTATTTTGGGAATCTAGGCTAGAAAATAGGCCCACGAACAACTGTATGCCAACAGTACAGAGAAGACAGGGAAATGAAGGAGGTAGCAGAAAACTTTAGTCAGTCTTATCACAAAAACCAATGTGCTGAGTACACAGCTCTCGTACCATCACACAAGACTCTACATCTTTTCCATGTCATGAAAAAAAGAAAACTCCATGCTTGTACTTTAGTTATTCCAGCCTCTATCACTGTTGGCTCTTATGTATGGATTTCTGCACAAGTCATATAGCCCAAGCAGAATGACTGCAACTCTACAAGTTAAAGTTTACCATCCTCTGGATAGTCCTCATGGAATGTAGTCTGTATGAAAGAAGGTGGAATTTTACCTAAATAACAGCTTATTAGATTACTAGGTTGCAACTATTCTTCAAACAGAAATTTAGGTAAATATTAAAGCAGTATTTCACCTTCTAGCCATACATAAAAGACAAGTTACAGTCCTTTTTAATCTAATAACTTTAATCATGTAAACTGGTTACCTTACAAATAGTTTTCCCAAAGTTTGCAGCAGTAGTAACACAAATGATGCAATGTCAACTCACCTGCATACGTTGGTGATGTCTGCACCTGAATAACCCTCCATTTTCTCAGCTATGTTTGCAAGGTCAACATCATCAGCCAGTTCCAGCTCTCGCAGATTTATTTTTAGGAGTTCCTCTCTACCTTTGGCTAATCACAAAAAAGAAAATTGAGTCTGTACTATCTGCTTTCTGAACATAAATAATAAATTGACGGAGGATAAGAGGGAAGAATGAGAAAAAGGAGGTAGTATTTGCCAGAAGAGTAAATGTTCATGTTTAGATTTAAGCTGGTCCTCAATCCAGTGAATTTGCATACATGTTCAATTAGATTTTTAAACCAAGTGATTAAAACTAAAGGAATGTTGATAAAGTTTAGATTAAAAAATTTTAACCACTCCTCTCCCCAATTATATATACCTGATGGTAAAGGAATGTAAATTCTCTTTTCTAGTCTCCGTCTTAGGGCTTCATCAATATCCCAAGGAAAATTAGTAGCAGCAAGTACCATGACCATCTTAGAAGGATCATCATTTTCACTAGCCCCTCCAACACCTGCAGTAGAGAAAAGAGGAGGTAAAATATACATATGTTTTTTGAAATTTACATGTACAGAGAAAACTGTTCTGCAGTATTACAGCAGCTACTCTAGTGCACTTTAATGAGCCCGAGCATAATAGAATCACCAAGCGCAACAGAGTTCACTTTTTCATCTCTATGACAGCCTGCATGCATAAATGGAAGCTTGGTTTAAACAGCAGAAGGGGCATAGGCCACTGCTCAGACCAGGAAATTCCTCTCTATCATGGCTAGAATGGTTTTACAGCAGAGCTGTTTGTACTTCTGTCACAATTTTGTACAGTTGTTTGTACTTCTGTCACTTTCGTTCAATTTTCACGTCAGCATCTTGTAGCAGCACATGAGAGAACAAAACAACGCCCAACACTATTACCATACCAAAACCCAACATCTCCCACAGTATTCACCAACAGCCTCACAAAAGCAGTAAAACTCCCCTACAAGGTGTCTTCACTTCTGAAGTCAGGCCAAAGGTTTGGACAGGTGGACTGTACAAACTGCTGAAGTGAATGTTTAACTTTGGTGGACTAAATCATAGCTTCTTAGAGACAGAAAGAACACCTCAGTTTCTAAATACTACGAAAGTGCTACAACAGGAAGAAGGTAATTTTGTTAGTTTCCACTCTCTGTATCTACTGATCTACTTAGAAAAACAGGACTGGGCTGTGGGATAGCCATTGCACCTCGTCTGCCTGAGAGTCTGCGTATAAAGCACCATTTACGAATGCCTAAATAAAAGGATTCAAATAGTTCTTATTAATAAAACCAGATTATGTACATACTCAATATGAGAACAGCATTAGAACTCTGCTGCTCTTTAAAGACAAAAATCAAAGGGTACTAACATCAGAGAAGGAGAAATAAATATGCAAATCTTCTGACTCATGGAATTCTATCACAAATCAGTCCATAGATTAGCACATCTCAGTTGCTGCTTTCCTTCTTTCTGCCCCCCAGAATATAAAATGGATGCCTCTACAGCAACTCTGCGTTGTTACCTACTTTTGAACTTTGTTGATTTGTGAAATATTAGCCACATATCTGTAGTGACCTCAGTGTTTTAAAACAAAAACTCTCCCAAACACATCAAAAAAACCAGAAGATCTTCACTTTATATTTTACTTAATATATTTTATTTATATTTTTAGGAGAAAAAGTTAAGTAAAATGCTCCCTGTGAAGTTTAAATAGAAACAGGTAACAGTTCTTTTGAATCACTTTTTACTTAATTTTGAAGAAGTGAGTGATATGTCAGGCAAAGATTGAAAGAAGCAGGTGTTTTTTCTGCTGCTCTTTTTAAATCTTTTATTTTCCACAGAATCTTCCTTGTTCTGGATCACTAATACAAGATCATAGCTCATAGGCCAAAGGATTATTAAATAATGTCACTTGTAGCTTTAAACCCTAACTTCATGTAAGGCTTCCAAAAAACTGCTTCTGAAGAATGAAGTTTTACTTTTTTTTTTTCTTCTTTTTTTATTTTTTTTGTCCCTCAAGTTTCCTCCAGTCCCCAGTGCTCAGGTTATTTACCATCCATTTGAACTAGCAGTTCTGCTTTCACACGTCGGCTGGCTTCATGCTCCTCTGAAGTTCCCCTGCGGCTACAGATGGAGTCTATCTCATCAATAAATATGGTTGTTGGGGCATAAAATCGAGCCTGAAGAAAGCGAAAGATAAAGCAGAAGCTGAAATAGCAGCTCACTCCCATTTGAGAAGTAGCAGCATATTCAGAGCTAAGTAATATGTATTAACCCCAGCTTCTAAGTATCAAATGATCCCCACCCTTTCCTCTCTTGGACCTCAGCACTCGGGTACGAAGCAGCTGTGCATTCATTCATAGCATTTGAGTAGAAGAGCTTTTGGCAAAGTCCTGTAGTTGTTAGGGCTAAAAACAAACATTTCATAAGCTATAGGCAGTTTCTCACATTAGGAGTAAGATTCTGAACTGTGAAAGCCATCACAGAATGCTTGAATAAGATTTCAGTTAAAGCCAGGACGAATGTAAAGCTGGGACATCATGCCATGGAACCTGTCCAAGAGACAGGTCAACTGCAAAATAACTGACCTTTTTGGAAACAAGAGCACTTAAAGACAAGGATCCAGGATAATGAAAGTATTGGAGCAGTTGAGATGCTGCTCATTGTATTATCTGCATTTTTGACCAATCACATAAAATGAGCTGGTATCCTCCCTAGCAAACTAGAACGTAAAAGATCTTTTATTTCCTGCCTTTTCTGATTACTGTAATTGCAACTCTGCTGTCCCCTTCAGTACTGGGCACCCTAGCAAACACTGCATGCAAACCTGGTAACACCTGGAAAAAAAAAAACTCTTTTCTGTGTATTATTTCAAGTATTATGTGCTCTGAAGCCAACTGCAGTTTGGAAAGCCACTTCTTTTAACCACGAACAAAAATCCACCCACAAAAACAGAACACACAGTCTAAATAGGGTTCGCACCCAGAAAGCAATTAATTCCATCCCTAGATTTACATTCAAGTATGTTCTCCAGCACTCACCAGCTTATAGTGAGCTACCTCTAACGTAGTAAGCTAGCCCTGAAAATCAAACACTACTTATTTTTCAGCTTTTATAAATCCATTTAGGAATAATCTTGAAATGCAAATGGGCAAATCAGAAATGTCCCAAGCATTTGAAGCTTGGAGAGCTGTTTATGTATGCTATGAGTTCAAAACTTTGGTAAGGTTACACTGTTCCAGAGGTGATTCTACTTCATTACCACTGTTCATGTTCAGAAACTTAAATCACCATTTCAAACAGCAGACGAACAAGTTTCTCAGATTCTCCTCTGTATTTTGAGGTAAGTGTGGAAGAAGAAACATTGAAAAAAGTTGTCTTGCATTCAGTGGCTACAGCTTTTGCTAGGAGGGTCTTTCCAGTACCAGGAGGACCAACCATCAGTACACCCTATTAAAATGAAAAAGAACCACTTTTAGGACAAGAATCAAAACAAATAATTTTACCATTTGTTTAGTGCAATAGTAAACTACTGGATATAAACTTTCCCTTCAAAAGTTATTCAAAAGGTAAGGAATGAATATGATTATTTATTCACAAATATCTGAAGACTGTGTGCAGGTTGACATCTTTATTTTATTGTTATTATTTATAATAAATTTTGTTACTAAAACGTGGGAAGAATTTATTTAAACTGTAAAACACCTGAAATTTCTTGTTCTGCCAAGATCCAATCTCAAAATCCTACTTACGATCACAGAAGCAGATTTTTTCATACCTTCCACGGTCTTCTAATTCCCTTGAAAAACTCTGGCATCCACATAGGTAAAACTACAGCTTCCTTAAGTAGCTTTTTGGCGTCTACTAAATCAGCAATGTCATCCCTGAGAAGAAAGAGAAAGGTGTTTGACAGATTCAGACAGCAGGCAAAAAGAATCACTCCACAGCTTAAAAAACTGCACAAATAAACTTCTTGTTACGCACTGGCTCTCATATAAATCTAATTAATTTTCCTGAATTATTTACAATCTAATGGCAAAAGCCTGTAACAGCTACAACTGACAACTGCCTGGCAGACTCCGGGTGGATGCAAAAGCAAAAGAAACATGAACTATTTCACTAGAGCACCACTCTCAGTATTCAGAGAAAGACAAGCAGAAGAAAGCAGGTTGGTTAAGCTTAGGCTAACTACCAATTATGCTTTCTTGTTTTGCTGGGAGGTTGGATGTCCCTGAAACTTAAATACCATCTTTCATTGTTACAAGAACAACTTGCACAAGACTAGTAAATGGAGAGGAATTAAACAATTTTTAGAATTCTTTTTCAGAGTTACAAAAGTATTGATTCTTAGATACCTTATAGGCTGGTCGTATTTCCTTGAAAGTAACTTTCAGGGCATTCCTCTTATCAGCATGTGCCCAAGTAACTTTTTGGTTTCAAAACACATCTTTATGAAGAATTAGTTTCAAATCTGAAGTCATAATTTAAGATTCAATATAAAAACCGCAACATATATTTAAATAATAAACTGATATACAAGACAGTTGCATGCACACAAAATATTTTGTGGGACTGTTCAGGTTCTTTTAAAGCCTAATTTATCTGCCAGAAGATTTTTGCTCATTTAATCCTCACAAAACCACCTAAGCTGGGAAACATTCAGAACACAAAACAATCTTTATATAAGGTTTAATATTTAACACATTTATGTAAAGGTATTGGCACAGGGTTATGTTTTATACTAGTGGCCACATTCCATCCACTAACATTTCAAAGGGCTCCTATATTGACTTAATTTCTTTGTTAATGAGTTTTTCAAAGGGTTCCTATATTGACTTAATTTCTTTGTTAACAAGTTTTCTGTCTTGATATGCCCCAGAGTAGCAAAACAGATTTTCAAATGAAGAGACACTGACAGACATTAGAAACTTTTTCACTGCAAAAAGAGTATCTCAAAAATTGATTTCAGGACTACCAGAAAATTTTGAGAAGCTCTGTATGGCCAAATTGGACAGGACTTCAGGCAACCTCATTTAGAGAAAAATGTTCCTGCCATGGCAGGGAATTGCTTTAAAAGTCCCATCCAGCCCAAACTATTATATGCCTCTATGTGTGGAAAAAAAATAATTTTGGAGCTCTAGAAGTACTCAACTACATAACAAGTTGCCTATTTAAAGGCAGTAAGGAAAACTTGTATGTACTTTTTTATCTGTTAAAATACTTAATTCTTGTCATATCATGGGAGAGGAAATAGAAACAACTCAAGAGACTAGCAGCAGTACTCAAACTTACCATCGAATGTTGGGATTCTGAGAAATTATATCTCTTTCCAAAGCTTCTACTAAATCTTTGTCATATCCAGTACTATCAAATTTCTTTGGTTCAGACTCTGAAATCTCAGATGTAGATTTGTTCTACATATAAAGGATACAACAATGTAAATACGTAACAATGGTTATGCTAATGAATTTTTACCACACGTTCACAACAGCATCATATTTTTAGAAGGCAGCAACATAAACCAGCATGAAAATTATGATGCATCCACATTCCAGCTGCACAGCAGGATGATCTGTGTGTTTCACCCAGATTCCTGTACTGCCCTGGTTCCATTTCCTTCTCCCCAAAGCCAGCATATTGTACTGTACGGATGCAGTTCCTTTGTTTTGGGGCCTGATCAAAACTCCATATACTTATCACAGCGTAACACTTTCTGCCTCTTCTTCCACAGAAATCTGAAACTATCTGAGACAGAGTAGGGGAAAACTGTGTGTAAGACTAGACCCCAAAGGGTTACACTGAGAGTATGCCATGTATGTGGGACACAAAAAAAAAAACAAAAAAAACAAACAAACAAAAAAACCAAACAAAAAAAATTAAGTCTGACTTCCATATGCAGAATGAGCAATGGTGATCTGCAGGGGTAAAACCAGAACTAACTAACTGATACAGAAGCATGGACATGAACAGCAGAGAAACAGCTCTGCAGCAGAGTCGAAGCAAAGAAGCTGCATAGTTAAAAGGCTCAAACAGCAGAGACCATGCAACTGAAAAGAAACAAAATGCACTAGACATACCCTGGTTTTATACATTTAACAGCAAGCGCTGGTGCTGACAGAACAACTGTCAAAGAGAAAAAGACACCTATCCTGTTTCTCTGTGGGTATATTCTGACAAAGAGGGGATTATCACTCAAAGACAATCTAGTTTAGCTCCTAATAAAAGTAGTAGCTTACACAGCTAAACAATTCCACCCTTGTAGATTATACTACCTCCACAGGCCATAACACCTTTCCACAGCTTAAGGTTGCTGAAGCTAACAAACTATTGTGTGGATATTTGATTCATTTAGACCCATAGAAACTATGAATCTACTGTTTCCTGTATCATCTCTTGCCTCAGTAATTTGCTAAATTTATGTAGACCAGAGCACAAAGCAAAAAAATGAAGTACTCTGATTGCCAAGAACAGATCATAGTTCAAGTATGCTGGGGTTTTGCCTTTTTACAACCGAATAGAGTACGGAGCTAGCAATAAATTTCAAAAGAAAAAAAAAAAGGGAAAAAAAAAGGCAAAGGTCTCTTAAGGATTAAGCAAATCTTGACATGTTTTGGAAGAGGCAAGTCAATCTTGGTTTAAATTATACTCAAAGCAATTAAGCCACAAGGACTTGGTCCCATGTGAATGAGCTCCACCAGGCTCTACTTCTGAAATTCAGTGGTATAATTTTAAACAACTGCCTTCAAGTTTCAGTAAACACATCACAGAATCACAGAATGGATCAGGCTGGAAGAGACCACAGTTGAAACAAGGGGTTCAGAATTTAATTTGGTTTATAGTTAACCAGTTTTGTAGTTTTATAGTATGTTGTCTTCCAGAATGTAACAAGCTTAGTAAAAATCGTATTCAGCATCTATAGCCTTCACTATGCTTGCAAAGAATGCAAGCACCTGGCATTTCTTGTGGTAAGAAAAGTGAATGTAGTCTAAACACCAGAGTGAGAGAAGTGAAGAATGCAGAAGAACTAAGATAAGAAGAGACCCTGTGTCCCCCAGACTGGAGAAAGCTGCAAATCTGGACAGTTACCCAAGAATGAAGGAAGACAGCACATGCCCAAGAGGAGTGTGGAACTGGCCACCATTCGAAACAAGGATGGGCGGGGTCAGGAAATGAATATGTAGGAAATTCTATGCATATGTAACACCTTAGGAGATGAAAGAAAGGCCTGACCCCCCCAGGCCTTACACATATGCCATCTTGGGAGTTTTCCCTGCATATGCCCAGCACTGAATAAATACATATCGGCTTCACGTGCTGTGGAGTTTCTTTTCTGTGTAACCCAGTGGGTCATCTGGTCCGACCTCCCTGCTCAAACAGCATCATGCCACAGCACATGGCACAGTATTGTGTCCAGAGAGTTCTGAGTATCTCCAGTGAGACTCCACAACCTCTCTAGACAATCTGTTCCAGTGCATGGTTACCCACAGAGTAAAAAAGTGCTTCCTCATGTTCAGGTGGAACTTCCCATGCATCAGTTTCTGCCTGTTGCCTCTTGTCCTATTGCTTGGCACCACCAAGAAGAACCTGAAAACATCCTCTTGGTACCCACCTTCAGATACATTTACCAGAGTGATTATTTGTTTTTAATTAATCCATAACCAACACTGTGCACAAAGAAAAGACACCTTACAAGGTGAGATTCAAATCAGCACACTGACATGAACAGAAGAAATATTTTGTAGGCATGTCAGTTTATAATACACTCAGTAGTAAGAAAACTTAAGTGAGTTTCTCAACTCCATGAAGTTACTTACAAATTTACCTTTTCCTCTTTTCCTTTATTTTGCTGATCCTTTTTCTCGCGGCTGCGGACTGCCTTCCCTTTCTCATTGGGGTTTCGAGAGGACGGACGGTGAGAGCCTCTGACAGCTGCACTTCCATGGTTATGGTGACCTCTGCAATCACTGCACGGAGCAGACTGACGCTTCCTGGGTCCTGGCGAAGGTCTAATTAGTTGTAACATATGCAAAAAGCCTCAGTGTAAAGCCACTGGTGAGCACTATGCAACCAAATCAACCGCTTACAAACCCAAAAGCCATTTTGCTCAAGATAAACATCTGTACATCAGAAACAAGACCGATATTTTTAGAGAGTGACTCAAAATCCATTTTCCCTGTGCCACAAGCTCAGGGTCCACTTGCTTAGAACAAGTGTCTTGCTTTGTATATTTCATCAGTAGAAGTAATATGGACTTAGAAAAAATTAACAAACAAACAATAATTTGACAATATAACTAAAGTAATCTAACAGTCTCTGTAAAAACACACAGTTCTGTGTCTGCTTTGCACATACTCCTGTCCCCTCCTTCACACTACCACTAGCACGTGTTAGAACCTCCAGTGAACCAGATCAGATAGCTACCCACAAAAAAAAGACAAACAAAAACCTAACAAAAAAACACTAGACACACAGAACAATGTCTTTAGCATCCCGAACCAGCTAATTAATGCCAACAGAGACAAAAGGGAAATAAAAAAACTCAAAACCAAAAACCAAACAACTTGGGCAACAGTGTGTAGGGGGAAGAAGCTTGATATTAGTCAGGACTATGCAAGATAAAACCTTCAGAACATTCTGGATTAGGCTGCCTCAAAATGACAAGTCCTCCACCACAAACAGTGTCAAGCTGCTGGTGCGAGTGTTACACACTTAAGTTCAAGAACAAAAATTACACCACAACAGGCTGAAGTCAAAGCACACTTTGTCCTGACAAATATTAATTTAGGTCTTCAGGTTTCCTCTTACCTATGTTCAGCAGGTACTGGCAAAGAAAAGACTTCTGCATCGTGAGCTGGTAATTCTTGTTGTGAGGCTTTCAATGGAGTATTGTCTAGTTTAAAACTCTCTAGTGTTTTCATTATATCTTTCACATGCTTAGCTTCCACACTTATCTCCTGCCAAACCTGATTAAAAAAAAAAAAAACAGGTAGATTAAGCACATTGGAAATAAGTTTGTAACAGTCCTCTGTTCAAGCCCATGTAATGCCTGGATGGATTCCACAGGGTTTAACAAGCCAACTAATTCTACTTCAATAAACAAGAATTAAGCACATTAAATATTAAGGAGGTTTTTCTGCCTTCCTCAGCACATTTAAAGAACAAATGAAGAGGTTTTGGATTTAACATCAAAGAGACTTTTGACAAATTCTGCAAATTAAGCAGGTATGACAGAACCTAACAGACTAAATATCAATCAAAAGTATCAACCTAACAGGCAGAATACCAATGAAAAAGAAAATGGTTTTTGTTGAGGACAAATTATCAACTCACTTGCTATTAAGGACCTTAGTCCCACTAAAACATTGATGGAAATAAGACCCGAATGATACCAGGCTAAAACACTTGAGCACTTGAGCATAACAGAGAAACCCATCAGCGTGGCTGTCAGGGCAGACAGTGCACTGGCTCCTCAGAGCCATGTTCCATTGACTGCTCTGCCACTGACAGACAAAGTAGTCATAGAGATGACCTAAACAAGTCTATATAACAACAAAAAGAGAAGCCTATATACAACAACACTAGTTTATGAGAGAATGGGATAAGTATTTTTATATTTTTGTTTACAATAGGATAGGCAATACTTGCTACTTCAACACTTTTCCATCAAAATGTCCCAGAAAAGCGCAATTTACCTGCTGCCATTTCTGCTGTAGATTGGTATCTCTCACAGAGTAGAGATACTTATTCATTTGGTCAAGAACTCCCTGGTAGTAGACCATTGCAGAGTCATAATTTCCCAGTAAGGCATATTCACGGGCCAACTTCACATTCTCAATGATCATAACAAGGCTCATGTTCAACATGAAGCTGGAAAAAAGTAGGAAATATTAAGGAAGCAAAAAACCAACCAAGTACTGAAACAATTTTTTGCAAGTATTTTCATATGCTTATTACCTCATTTGGCATATCAAAACATAGAAACTGAGAAAATACTGGTTACCAAAAAAACACTTAAAATGAATGCCATACATATAAAAAGATAATTGATATTCTATTAGCAGAAATTAAACTTCTCACATCACAGCTTTGTTTCTTGTCATGGAGATTCTGACAAAAAGCCCATGTAAGATATGCAGATTTAAGTGCATTATTACAAGTCACAATTGCATACTCTCCTTACCTATTTATTTTACTGTAAGGTAAATTAGTATTTTACTGTGCCTGGCCTGTGCTGGGTGGTTAAAAAAAAAAAAAAAACCACAACCCAAACACACAGAAAAAAAAACCAAACCAAAACCAACAACACGAAAGCACCAAACATGGAATAAACCAAAACCCTTCTTCCTAATGCATTATGCTTCGTTAATTTTTTTCGCTTTAACATTCCACACATGTGAGTTTTAATAGTCTAATTTTGCCTTGGGGTAAACACTATTCTTCCATTAGTTTGCTTTTGTAATTCTTCAATGTTATTTAATGTTTCTTTGAAACAAGTATCCACCTTCCATGCCCAGCTTTCACCTTCCTATCACCTTCATTCTTACACCTAAAAAGAAACCCCTGAAAAACATTAAGGCTGTTTAAGAAAGGTATGCAAAAGCCACAATTAAACATTTAGTGTGTAACTACCCATTTTGTTTCATGTATTGCTCAAACCATACTGTTTTTCCCTGTCAGTGGTGCTTCTTCGTGGCTTTTTGGAGCCAACATCACAGACTGTGACTACTTCCACTTTGCAGCACTAACAGGGTCCATGCTTTTATTATTAGAACAGTACAGAAGTATTATTTATACAAGAACAGTAGAAATAGAAGCAGTATAAGTAGATTCATTCTTTACAGTGCCACTGTCCGTAGAGCAGTTGTCCCACATTACTGCCACTGACTTATACACCCCCCTCCCTTCTTCTCTAAGATACTCGTGCTCTCTCTGCTTCTCCTGTCTCTTAGACACCAATAATTTTCCCACTCTCCTCATACTTTCCTAACCAGGCACAGAAAACATTAAAATCAGCAAAAACCACGCCTGCAAGAGAGTCATCCTGCTGTCGTTATGGTACCTGCACCCAGTGCCAGGAAGAAGCAACTGCAGACAAGCAATTCCAGCTAAGCCCTGGGATGAAGCATACTTGATACAGATCAACTATTTAAAGAATGTACTAAATGCACTAAATGCACATGCGCAATAAACAGACTTAAGACTGAATATATTTCAAGACTAGGTCAGGGTCGAGTTCAGACACATTATCAGAGGTTGCAGAAGCCACTCTTTGCACACACCTGCCAACCTATTGCTAAAATGTGAGCCCTCATTGTAAAGAGGGACAAATCAAGTACAAGTACAAAGCAAACTTTCACTCCTTTTTCTGTCCCCTTCCCAAGTAGTTTCATGCACAGAAACACAGCTTAGGCATTCCTGAGCCAACATCCTCTTCTTTTTTTGCTTCCTTCCTCTTCCTTCCCCAGCTTCCCTTGGAGCAAATTGCTGCTGTCAAAATTTTGAGTCCAGAACAGCAAAACTCTTGGCAGTAGGGGAGCTGAAGACAGGCCTCTGAGAGCCCACAACCATCCGTGCAGAGGGGACCCGGGGGGGTGAGCAGGAAACCTGCTATCACAGAACCTACATGGTGTAATCTCACCCTGGCCAGAGACTCGCCCAGCTGGCCAAGATGTCTACAAGCTGATACATTAATGTGACCATCAACTACAAAGATTTACATATCCCAAGCTAATTAGGCTTTGTAGACACAGTTTGGCTTGGGAGTTCTGTTGGAGAAAGACCCCGACTATGTTTGTCAACTGCTGTATGGATCATCACACAGATGTTAGCAAAGTTTTCCCTGCTATATTTAGGAGCAAGCTTTTCCACTCCTGCTCATCCTACCAGATACACCTGTTTGCCCGTCCTGAGAATTCAAACCGATGACTAACACTACAGAAATCATAAGGTGAGCAAGATGCTAATAGACATTTTAAAATCAAGTAATAGCAAGTTACTAAAACCAAACTAGGGAAGTCATTGGTAACTTTTTTATTTTCACTGAATGCTGTAGAGCAATCCAAGCAGAACAGCAACTTTATGTATACAGAAAAAGAAAATAAAAGTTTGCAAGGATAGTTTTCATCCGAAAATGTGAAAATAACTAGAATAAAAAAAAAAACAAACAAACCAAAAAATAGCAAAACTGAAGAAGCTAAATCAGAAACATATGAAGGTTTGGGACCAAAAAGATAGCGCTGCACACAAAAAAAGAATCAATGACATTTTCAGGTCAGAAAGGGCAGAGAATATAAGGACAGAAAGTAGAAACAGACATGTAAGCAGAATAAGCTAGCAGCTCATGGGAAGAAAAAAAAAAAAAGAAGGTAGAAGAAGGTGCTCACTCAAGTTTATAATGCTATTGGAATCCACCTTTTTCATCAGTGCTATTGAAAACACAAGATAATTTTGTTTAAACTAGAAAACCAATTTAATTTGCTGCTTCATCTTGACTCATGAGAGCAGAAGAGCTTGAAGTGGCTTCCAAATACAAGGCTCTTGAGTACAAGTGAGGCAGAAAAAGCTGCTGGCTCTGCTTATGCCTGGACATGCCACTGCTGCTGCCACTTGACTTCAGGCAGTGTCAGAACTGATACACTAATGAGAGTCCATGGGTCTGCTGCACTTTTAAGTTAAGATGTGGAGCAGTTCTAAGGGAAAAAAAAAAAAAGAGTTGGAATACTAATCTGAATGTAGACTGAAGTTTGTGGCAGAAAACAACAATATAATGGGGCAACACAGCAGGGAGGAGGACGTGGAGAGGCGTGACCACACACAAATCCAGAGTTAAACCAGAACTGAAGGGATTAAAACTCTCACAAAACTAATCCTGTACTACTTAATACTTTTAAAAGTATTTACAAATACTTAGCAATATCACATGTGTTTACAAATACTTGGTGCTATCACGTAACAGGATGTCAAAGCAGCAGGTCTGCACTTATCAGCCATGACCTTTCCATGAATCATGACCAGTGAAGTTATCTATGCTCCAACACTCGCTGAAACAGTGAAGAGCTCACAAAGTTTACAGTGAACAGGATATAAGGAAAATAACCTAAGCACTTTGTCCTGCAAGTTTAATTCTTCACTGTGTGAAAACACACAGACAAGAATAATCACTATTCACACCAGCTGTGAGTATATAAGGTTCCCAGAACTTAACCCATCTCTAGTTACAAAATACATTTTATCATTTACTCCAAGGACCCAAAATATTTCTAGAATATAGAATGGCCAAGTGCAGCAAAGGTTGAACCTAACAAAAGTTCAAGATTCCCTACAGCTTGTCAGAGTGAGGTTTTGGAACTTATTTTTGTATTTGAAAGATACCAGCTTAACCATTATCAAGAAAACTCTGGCTACACTTTGTGTTTTCCATAACTTCAAGAAATCATCAGTAGAAACGACTGCAAGTAATTTCTGCTCACAGTCATATGTTAGAATCCAGAAACACTGCATCAATCCTGTAACACAAAGAAGTCCCCAAACTTTAAAAAATAAAAGACTGATACGCAAATACTAAAAGCAAATATTAACACTGGAGTGTGTCAATTACAGTGGTGGACCTGCTGACTCGAAGAACAGCACGAGCCATACATGGAAAACACTTCCAAGGAGTTCTTTGGTCCAAACTTAATATCTGGACTAAGGCAGAGCCTGAATTTTGGCAGAGCACACACGTTTACTTTATTTCAGCCTGCTATACAGGCTTTGACATCAAAGCAACCGTGTAATATTTGCATAGTTCTCTTGGCAAGCCAGATGAGAAAAAAACACCTCAAAGTAACAGCTTTCAGGAATCAGTTTTTACTGATGACACCATGGCCTGCATCACCACTGAGCTCCTTTCCATCTTTAATACTCTTCATCATTATATCCATGGCCAGTAACGCTTGGTATCAACAAGTGATTGTGTGGAATACTTGGGAAGAAGAGTTACCAGACTTACTGGATACTAAACGAAATGGTTCTCATGCAGTTGCTGTATTTAACAGTAACGGTAGTAGAAGAAGAACCACCAGCAGCCACAAACATAAGCACGGCTGGCAGTTAGTGCAAAATAAAAAACATTAAAAAAATTTACTAGGTAGAGAAAAACTGGTGGTATGTGATTTTATGTTTTGCAGGCTACTTTCAGAAGGCTTTATTAAACAGGCTACTTTCTCCCCACTTCATGGGGGGTGGCATTCTTGTTGATGATCAATATTAAAACAACAAAGTTCTCTAAAAGTTTAGAGAGGTCCGCGGATGAACAGATATCTGCAATTGCTGCCTGCAGCTTCTCTCTGTCTGGAGAGAAAACTTGCATCATCGCAGATTACTGCATATTATCAAAACAGCTCAAAACAACAAAGCAGGTGGAGAGTGAAGGGAGCCTCAGGAAGCACAGCTCCGTGCCTGGGCCCTTGCCAGCAGCGCCGGGAGCCCACCCGGGCGGGCTGCGGGGGCCGGGAGCGCCGGCCGCACACCTGCGGGCAGCGGCAGCCCCCGACGGCGATGCCCCGTGCGGCGCCGAGCACGTGTGAGCCGCAGCCCTGACACAACCAGCTCCGTGGTCGTGGCCACGGCTGTCGCGACGGCAACCCCCGCGGTCCCTCGCCCTCCGGCCGCGGGGCAGAGCAGCCGGAGCCCGCCCGTGCCCGGGAACCCGCGGGGCGGCCCCGCCAAAGGGGCGCGACCATGGTCCCCCGCCCCGGGCCCGCCTGTCCCTATCCCCTCTCGCGGGCCCCTCTCGCTCACTTACTCCTCTCCGGAGCTCGCACCCGCGGTGGCGGGGCACCAGCCACGACCCCTTCAACTCCTTCCGCCCCCTTCCTCGGACAGCGGCGCTGGCCCCGCCCCAGCCCTGCCCGCCGCCTCCTCCCGCCGCCGCCGGCAATTTTTGAAGGCAAATCCGCCTGCGTCACTTCCAGCCTGGCGGGACGGGTAAGAAGGTCCGCCCAGCGGGGCCGACAAGGAATTGTTGTCTGTTTGAGCGTTATTACTAAAAGCCAAGAGCGGGTTTGGTTTTAAATTTTAAAGAGTAGTGGAAAAAATAAAAATGGAACAAAAAAATTAAAAAAAGAAGCGGCGAGAAAAGAGCAACTGCATTGGCCGGGAATCGAACCCGGGCCTCCCGCGTGGCAGGCGAGAATTCTACCACTGAACCACCAATGCTTCTGCAGTAACTGTTTTCATGCCTCCGTCACTCGATGGTGATGTACACAAATTCCCTCGCCCCACTACACTTGCCTGAGATCCCGTTCTGGTGGTCGAGAGCTTTGCTTTCCTTGGGTTATTTCCCTTCCGTAACTCACAAATGTGAGTTTTGCCGAGTGAATAACAAGCACCCACTTTTATCTACATGTTCTTTGCTTGTGACTTGTCTGCACCTTTTCAGACTTTCATGGATGGTGATATTCTGTGGAAGAAAACGCATCTGAGAGTGCTGAGGAAAACCTGCTGCCGAGCGGAGGCAGACCAGGAAACTGCTCTGAAGCGTACCTGATGGAGCAGTACCTCGTCACTTGTCTAAACAGACTCAGCTGCTTAGCAACAAATAGGATCTAAAGGTTGGGCACAATGCAGGAGGTTTATGATAGTCCTTCAGAGTGAACTCCAACCCCCAACAGCAGTATGTCATCCTTTAATTAAGTATATCACATTCATTCTTACTTGTCTTGGTATTCTATTTCTACCTATTCATAAACTGGAAGTTTTAGTCTGTCCCTTTAACGAGTGTCTACATTTAAAACCATCAGTCCTACATTACTTCAGCTGCAAAGACGCAGCTGCTGATGAGTTTCTAAAATTTTAAGTGTATCACATCACTTGGTTTATGAGAGCTGGAGGAATTTCCTTTCTCCCCTTTGTACATGGGCTAATGAATAAAAAAGTGGTGCTGCACTTCCACAACCTCCTTCCCAAATGTAGAATTGGGATATAACTCAGTCTCTCCAGTAACACATTAGTTTCTGCATTAGCACTTTGAGATAAGCACTTTAAAGAAGGGGATTTTCACAAAGACAAATACATATGAAAGCTGTGATGCTGTTCCTTAAGAGGACAATGTTTCATGGTACATAATGTATGTATAATAAATAATAAAAATAATAATAATTCTTAAGATTTACTTATTTTGATGAAAGAGGCAGCAGAGGACACGGAAAGAACACGAACAAATTGAACTCTTGAACATCAACATGTATATTTCTGAGCACAGGTTACAAATGTGAGGTGACAGCCAAGTACATCAGCATTCCTGCTGTTACACTTGTGCCATTTCCTTGTTAAACAGTACAGCTGTTGCAGCATAAACAGGACTTGCAGAAGAGGGATGTGAAGGAGAAGGATAGAAAAATAAATGCAATTGGGCAGCTACTGTTTACATTTTATGTTTGAATAGCCAAAATAAGAATGTTATTTTTCACTTCTTATGAAAATTCAGTGTGGGGTTTGTTATTCCATCAAGTGTTACACTACAGAAACCGATTCTGAGAAAATAGGAACAGTTTCTATAACTCAGGAATGCTACCAACTACCCATAGCTAGTAATTCAGTTAAGCTGCTCACAAAGGCTGGAGTTCTCTTATTTCTGAAATAACTTTTAAGAAGTTGTCAGTGCAACCACCAACTCCCATCCCATCCCGCAGGTCAAACACACATGCAGTGTGTTCAGTCAGCAGGGGCAAGGAAGCCTCCATTGCTCAACTGCTGTGCACTGACCAACTGGAAACCTGGCACTCCTGGATGAAGGGGAGGGATGCTCCAGTGTACCTACTGGAAAAGTCAGCAAAGATGCACATTCTTTTCATATGAACATCAGGTCTTGGAGATCATGGTCCAATCCACCACCCCATGAGACCCAAATGTGCCAATGGGCATTCAGAGATCACATGGCACACATGCAGCTGGATTGCAGGAATGCAGAGACCTGGCAAAAGGGGATGCCCCCAGATCATGATCAAGACAAGTACAGAATACTCAAAAAAACCAGTGAATAATTTACTGTGGCCATGAGAATGTGAGACTATTAAGGTTACTAGCTGGAAACAGAATAAATGAATGATCCACTTCAGCAGAACTGTGGGATGGTCTATGTATTTAATTGGAGAATCCAAAAGAACTGACAGTCTTATAATACAAAAAAGACATTATATATACATATACACACAGAATATGTCTATATATATATCTATATAGATATATATATAAATCAGTAAACTTGAATAGTGCCTTTATCATGAGCATCTTAAGGCATTCAAAACATTTTACTATGACATTGACCCAATTCATTGTCTTTTTGCTTTGGCTGAAATAAAGCAAACAGATTTAAAGGTCTGATCTGAAACACCCACAATATCTGAAACAAAAGCCTAATAGTATCTTCAGTGACAGCAGCAGCATCTAAGAACCCACCCACTGCACTGCCTCTCAGCTGAATAATATTAAAAGGAGTCTAAATAAATCATTCCCACTCACAGTTTTTGCAACAGCGGAAGATACATCAGTCTCCAAGAGACTTTCTAGCCATATATTCTATAGATTCTATTACAAATTGAGGATAGAAAAGATACAGCAAGAGGGCCTGCCCGAGGATAGAATGCCACTGAATATCAAATAGTATTTACAGTACAAGTTATAGGATTATAGAACATTTTATAAATACAATTAATATGTATACAAGGGCACATAAAAGAGAAACTTGTTTTCATGCTTTACAAAGTAAAAGTAACCTGAACTAAAACTTACTGCAGAATTCCACAGCTGCTGGCCAGGAGCCTCTCTTTTCCACTGCCGGTAAAAACCAATCCCCAACGTAGGTTACCAGTGAAACACCCATGTTTTAAGCAGCAACTATGAAGAATCTCAACAGACTCTGAAACGTCAAGTTTCAAAACATGGGTAAGACAGAGTATGCTGGAGAGTTGTGACAACATTCTTGTGTACCTAACTTTCTCAGAGGAGAACCAGGACTGTAATGAACTGCACTTTTTGCAAAGACATACATAACAGTGCAGCATATAGGTGGCAAAACTCAAACAAGGTATGACTTCTAATACATGATATTAAAAAATGCCAGAAGCATCTACCAAATTCTAAAGATGTGAGTACTTCCTGTATTTGTTTAAGAAAGGCAAAAGAGTATTTAGTATTTCAGTACTTGCACATGTCCTTAAAATAATCAATAATTGCCTTTAATAAAAGCAACTGGTTTTTCTTTTTAGACTAATGGTGTCTTTACAGGACACTTTTTTATCCTTTTTTAAAACTATTTTTAAATTGCCTAGGATCAGTAATAGTATTAAACAGGAATACACCATACTATAGTGCAGGCAGAGGAGAGATATATTCAGATGAAAAGGCAATTTTAAGAGTCAGTTTAATGAACTGAGATTATTTTCCCGGCACACTTCAAAAATGGTGAGGCAGGCTTGATTAAATTACCTTTAACCAGCAATATATTATACTTTGCTCCAAGACAAGTAGACCAGTTTTACTGGGATACTTACTATGAAGGAGGATAATCTTTAAAGTTTATTTACATGAAAAGCAATTTTTTTTTACATAATATATAAAATGGAGTAGTTATGCACTGCAGCCATTTTATAATAATTAAGCTAAATGAAAATAATCTTAAAAGCTACTCTATTTCAACAGCTGTGGGAAAGGCAGAACAGGAATTCTTTTATTAAGCTGCAAACTCATTTTCATTATAGAAAGCAACTAACTACTTGTTTGAGAAAACATCTTCTCATAATCATCTTCTAACCATTATAAACACTTCACAGTAGAGGGGTGAACTTCCATAAACATTTTCATCTGTGACTATGTTTAAGAAGTTTCCTCACTGCCAACCTGCTGCAGTTCCTCAGTTATATCAATATAATCATTTTTGGACCACGCTATAAACTGGAACAAACAAATGACCACACTTACAAGAAAGGAAACTCCAAATGTTAACCAACAAGCACTTTCTTTGCTGATCCAGTATTTAGGACAGTTGAGGACACTAGAGTATTTAGGACACTAGAGTCAGTTGCACTGGCACAAAGAGACTGGAGCAGAGAAAGAGAACAAATAGTCATGAGCAATCAAACCAGCTTGGTGAGAAGAAGTAAACTGGTAACTGATGTTTGCTGCAAGAACTGCTATGAACATCAATTTCATGGTTTCTACATACATGCAATGCCAGTGCAATGGCACAAACAATAATTTAGGAAAGCAGTAATGCTTACATGCATGTTATTACATCATCCATTGGAATTAAATTCCAAGGAAGAAGAAATGTTTCAAAAGACATTAAGTTTACTAAAAATAGTGCATTTTTTTACTACTGTGTTTATTTTAGGAAAAAAGAAGGATAGAGACAAAACCATAATTCTTTCTGCCTCTCAACACTAACTCCTGGTCTTGTCTCAATGAAGCTCCTTAGAGTAATGCTCCCCAGCCCTGTTCCACATAATCTTAGCAGGCTCAGGACTCCCCCAGCATAAGACCCTAGGAGATACCTGAGCATCTGCTGCTGGAAATGATGGAAACAGTAATGCAGAAGGCAGCAGGCACAGCTGCAAGTTCCTAATCTGTTCTGAAGCAGGCTGTGGAGGACAGAGCATTGAAACTGTATTGCCAGCTCAGACAGACCTGTGCACAGCCCTGCTCCTCAGTGCCTGTGTAGCCAGGAAGAAAACTCTTCCAGCCAAGGGAAACGGGCCTCCACAAGTCTCAAAAGTCATAATTTATAATTTTTCCCTATTACTATCTTAAATTGATCATAAAGACACTACTCTAAAAATTATTTTTCAAACTAAAAATTACAACTAAAGCAGCACTGTACACACTTTACAGTTTGGTTGTAGTCAGAAAACTGAACTAGATTTCAGAAACTGTTGTTTCTAAGGCTTCTTTTCCTCTTACACCTATAGGAGAACTGATGACAGGAGACAATCAAGTTGTTTCTGAGTGAGCAGTCCTGCTTTGAGAGTACCAATCCCATGCTACAGTATTACTAATATCAAATCCAATTACTATTTAATAAAATGCTAGTTCTGATGGTTTATCATCTTAGGACTATATTATAGCCAGGACTGACACTTTCTTGTTTCAAAGCTGAGAACTAGGCTACTCCCACAGCAGGTGGAAACATTTCACCAGATAAGTGGCTGTTTTTCCAACATGGATAATAAGGCTAAATACAGTGAGAAGTGAGGGTACAGCAGCCTTTTTTTTTTTCTTCAGAAATGTAAAGAGAACTTTATTAACGTAAAGTAGGTTTTGTATTTGGTCAATGCATGGAAAAACTGTGATTAAAAATTCTGAAGCAGAGATTTGTTCCCTAAAATTATTCAATAAATGTATAAATAGATACTAGGCATCTTAGGAAAAAAAATCACCATTTCCTATTTTGAGTACTTAGAGTACAGAGGACCAATAACAATATTCAAGTGATTTTTTTTTTTTACCTAACATCAAATCTCTTCAAAAGTAAACGATTAACATCACTGGAATAAATTAATTTTTGAGAAGGATTTCCCTGTATTCTGGGGAAACAAAATGTACAGAGAGGGAAGTGAGGAAATATTTTTTTCAGCATTAAAAAAAAAGCGTGTACATATTTACCCTAAAAATCTTCTTTTGTTTCTCTTAAAGGAAGAGATTTTTCAAAAACTATAGCTGCAAAATTGATTATTTAATTTTTGACCTTTATTCCTCTACTAAACATAAACCAGATCTCGAGTCTGAACTCCTCTACCTGCCTGTTCATCATCATCATCATCATCTGACTGCTGTTCTGAGTTTTGGGAACTACCATACTCATACTCAATGGGCTTTGGATTGTTGTATGGGTAGCCATTGTCATCAAAAAACCTTCGGAAAGTGAACTCATAAAAAGCATGTTCAGGATGTTTTCCATTTTTGTACCACCCATTAAGGGTATCATTTCTGTTCCCCTCCTTATCATCATCACTCCACAATTTATCTGGATCAACTGGATCAAAGTTTGATGTGTCCGTAGGATGAGCTATTTTGGGAATGTAGAAGGCAGATTGTCGCCGTAGATCGCTTGAAAAATCAATTGTTTTGAAAAATGGATGAGCTTTTATTTCATCGGCACCATTTTTGCCTAAACGATCTTCTGGCCCTCGGCAGAGTTTAATAATAAGGTCGGAGGCCTCTGGAGTCAATTTAGCCTGAGGTGGAATGTGAAGTGCAGTTTGCCAGTTGATAACCTTAAAAGCAAAAAGATGTGTTGTTTATTTATAATTTCACAAAATGAAAAATACATTAAAACAACAAAACAAAACAAATGACCACAAAGAAATAATTCAGTATGTCTAAAGTTTTTCACAGTAGAGGGGAAAACACGAAGCTGCTCTTTCAGAAACACAAGGAATATTCTGTCTGCAAATATTGAAAAATGCAGGTAAAGTTTATTCACACTCCAAATCTAAACTAGAGTCTAGCATGGAAGACCCCTGCTATAAAACAACAAAGATATCATAAAATCCAGCACCTGAAACCTGGGATTAGGCAGGATTGCTTACAATCCTACAAAGGTGTGGCCAATTAGTTTTGAGTTATATGAAGTAAAGGCTAACAGATTTCAAGTTAAAAAAAAAAAATTAATACTGCACTACAATTGAGCCACCTGAAAGCAATTTTGCAAAAATGCCACCAGCAGAAGACTGCCTTGATGCTTTCTCTGAAACAGCAGGGGCTCAGGAAGGAAAGGACCAAAGGTTCTGAGCTGTCAATAGCTCTGAGCAGTCATCTCCTGCTCCTCCAACTTCCCATTCTAAGCACCTGCAGGTACATCACCAAAGAAAATCCTCTGCAGGCAGACAGGCATGGAAGCCAAGAGGTGGGAAAAGATACTGGAAGAGGGAAGGGGAAAGGGAAACGGAAAGAACAACTGGAACAGATACAAACAGTAAAAGGCTGAGATGTGATATGATTTTTAGTTGGCATGTTTATTGTATGACCAGGTAAGTTACGAATGTGATTCTAGAAGTCTGTTTATAAATTAAGTGCACCTCCACAGTAACATAAAGTTTAAAATCTCCATGGTTTATAACACGGTTGGATAGGCAGTGCTCTCAAACATCACCTTTGTTTCTACTACAAATTAGCAAGACTATGGAAGTTTCGAGCCTTTTTCAGACTGTTAATACCAGACTTTTAAAGTTACCTTCATTTGTGTTTCTAGTGGTGTTTGTGCCAGGAATGGAGGCTGCCCCACTAGCATCTCAAAGAGAATTACTCCAACACTCCACCAGTCACACAACTGTGTGTAACCTGAAATAAAGTTCAAATAAGGTAGTCAAGCCTTTAATCTTGAATTTCTAAGAACAGACAAGTTCAAAAGAGAATTCAATTCTATTCCATACTTATTTAAGACTTCCATATTAACAATTGTTTTTTTTTTTAAATATCGCATCCTTGGGAAAAAGCAGGAGAGTGGGAAAGGTGAAGCAGGACACCTGAATACCAGTTACTCTGCAGTACAAAAATGCTTTCCTTACCTGTTCGTAGCAGCACCTCCGGTGCGATGTAGTTGGGGGTGCCCACCAGGGAATGCGCCAGGCAGCGCTGGTGCTGCCGTGCAGCCCTGCGCTCCAGCGGCTTCAGCCGATCCCCACACCTGCAGTTGGCCGGGTCACCCCACTCGCTGCTGAAATCCATGCTGTCCTGACGGGCATGGTCACCTGCCAGGGAGTGACATTGAGAAGGATTACTTTAGCTCTTATCTAATAGGAAATTCTCTTTATCCGTCAACATTTTGTGTTACAAGACAGAATCTGTTTCAGTTTCAACACTCAACCTGAGACTTAAAACAGAAATCAACATCAAGATGTCCATTTTTGTTTATGATATAAAATACCAGCCTCTGAGGACACAATTTTTAAGCTAATTTTTGACATAACTATGAGAAAATAACAATCTTGATACTTTTCAAATTGTTCTTAACATCACCACATTGGGTGTATAAGGTATATACTGTTTTTACACTTACATAAACATAAAACCTCTAACATTTAAATCATCAGAAAATAAAATCAGACTTTAAATCTTTATCTTTTCACCAGAGACTGTGTAACAGTCTGGCCTAAAGTACGTGATATTTTGAGAAAAACTAATCAAAAGTAATTTTAACCTTGTTTTTGAAAGCATGTTTTCATTTTTGGAAACTAAAAATGAGTTATCACATAATCTGTATTCTACCACTCTCAAAACTGTGACTTCTCTTTCGCTCCAACTTTTTCTTCAGCTGCTGTTTTAAGTAATAAAGTAGGATTTTGAGAAGCCTACTTAAACCTTCTCATAAAGGAAACAGCACAGTCATCTTTCTACTCATTTATAACTTAATTCCTTGTAAATAATATTTGTATTTCTCTTACCGCTCTGGTAGTATTTTGAGTCATGGGTCCATCGAAAACCAGTACAGAGCCCGAAGTCAGTCAACTTGATGTGACCATCACGGTCTATCAAGATATTGTCAGGTTTAATATCTCTGTGGATGAAGCCCATTTTATGAACACTCTCAACTGCGCACGTCAGTTCTGCTGTGTAGAACCGTGCCAGATTTTCTGGAAAGACACCCATTCTAATTAGGAGACTCATCATATCACCTCCTGGAATGTAGTCCATTACAAAGTACAAATTGTCCTTATCTTGGAATGAATAGTACAGGCGAACCACCCATTCGTTATCAGCTTCTGCAAGGATATCCCGCTCAGCTTTAACATGAGCAACTTGATTTCTAAGCAAGACATCTTTTTTCCTCAGAGTCTTTGTTGCATATAGAGCATTAGTATCCACCTTTCTTGCTAGGCAAACTTCCCCAAACGCACCAACTCCCAGGGTTTTAATTTTTACAAACATTGACTTGTCCATTTTAGCTCTTCTTAGCCGAATGTAATTTGACTCCTTCTGGCACAACATTTTCCTCATTTGGTCCCGGGCTTCTGGTGACAATCCAACCTGTGCAGCACACAGAGTTAAATCTGAAGAATGAACAGTACTCTTAACTCTTGGTGATCTCATAATTAATTACAAGGCTTAGGCAAAGCAAACCAAATACTTATACACAGCACAAGGAAAAATACTTAAAGGGATTTGTTTTAATTTACACATTAGGATTCTATGAAAACATATATGAGTGATAAAAAACTGAAATGTGATCATTTTCAACAGCAAAATGCACAAGGTGCCATGCACCAGGAGGTTCTAGAGAAGGGACTACTACATTCTTAAGAAAGGTAATTTAGAAATTACTGATAAAAACCGGTGCAAATAATATTATCTGAGTAACAGTGTGCAATCAGCTGCCTGCCTGATTCTCTTTACAGGGTTAAAGAAAGCCAAGACATGTCTAGGAGGTGTATGCTGCTGAAGCCTAAGGAGCTGCCATGGGGAAGGCAGACTAGCTGGAGCAGAAGTCACTGAACTTCCTGACCATGCTGTAGAACTTCACCTGCAGGAGGGAGTATGCACTCCCTCTCACTCTCTCACTTCCACGTGTAGCTACCCAAAACAGATCCTACTGGCACTGCTTCCTACTGCCTGCCCACACCAAGCCTGTGTCTCTGCCACAAGCCTGGACCTGATATTCCCTCTTATCACATAAGGCACCCCTTTCTAACAGGACTTCACTCACACTCTCACCACTGCTCTCCACTCTGCCTAGGAACCAGCTGAGCAGAGCACTTCCTTTTCAAGTGGCTCACTCCTCCCAGCAGTATCTTTTCTTGGCTCCCATTTGTGTACATATCCCTATCTCGACTGAACATCCCTTGTGTTCCAGCCAATGCCACCAACGCTCTGACAGCTGAAACACGCACAGGCCACACACAACTCATCACCTACAGTGTGGAAACCCTTATCTACAGGAACCACATTGATCACTCTCATTGTACCCCAACCTGTGTGCCCCCTGGTATATTTTTGCTGGTTTCACTGCCCTTGAGAGTCCCATTCAATTTTGTGCCATTTTTCTTGGCAAATTTCAGGGCCTGGAATCAGAATAATCCTTCTTTGTTTTAATGTGTGAATAGAAACTGTCTTCAATTTTTTATATTTTTTCTCTATGACAATATCCCCATGTAGCTTGATGTTCATTCCTTCTTTTGTTTTCTAACAGAATTTTCAAATTACTATATGCTGCCTTTTTCACAGCATCTCAATTACTCTATCTCCCTACCTGGCTTGGAAACACCATCCCACACCAATGATTTCCAAGCTCAACCTATAGCATACTTCCTTATTTTTTCATGGACATGTTGATCATAAACTCAAACATGGCCACACCAAACCCCTGCAAACATCACAACTGTACTCAAGCACTACTCTAAAACTACACCATTTCTTACAATCACATCAATTCTTAGTACCAAATCTTGCTGCTTACATTTCTTTAAAACCTCAAATATCTGAGACACTGTCTACACAGCACTAGTCAGGACCATCAAGAGGACTAAGTAACTAGTCTAGGCCTGTATAGACTGTATTTTAATAGATGACTTGGCCCTTGCCTGACTTCAACATAACTTGAAACATAATACATGTGACTGCGAAAAAAGGCAAAAAAATCAACTAGACATCATTCAGTATCTTAAAAATGCTTCCACGAGTTACTATATGTCACCTATTAAAGAAAATACTGTTAGAACTCAGAAGATTTCTTACAGGCATCATAGCAAAAATGGATCCAAAGGAGATGCAATTAGGAAAAAGCATACAAAATGCTTGTCTACCCAAACAAATTTCACAAGCTATAGAAATTTCGTAAGATGTAAATGGGGAAGGCTGTCTCAAATTTGAGACAATTTTTTTTTTTGTTGTTGACATCAGATAAGCAGTAGTTAGGACTGGTTAGCTGTAGTTTCAAGACTGGTGTGGGAAAAAGGTTCAACTACATTTTTGAATCAAAAAATTGTCTTATTGTGGGAATATCTGCGTTCTGTCTTCCAAGACAGCAACATCTGAAGTTTTCTGTGCATGAACAGGCATAAGGAACAGTTCAACACAGAAGAAAGGATTTTTTTAAGACTTAAAAATATCAAGAAGACAAGTGAAGACCTGAGCCTGGTAAAGTTTAGAGAGTGGTGGGTCACCTTCTTATGGCCCATCTGAAACCTAAAGTCTGCCTCAGTACAGACCCACGTGACAAAGCTGAACCCTGTGCATCACTGACAAAGCTGGCAAAGAATAAAACCTAGATGGCAACAACCCCCTAGAAGTGAGATTCAATACAGTAATTAATCACTGCAAGACATACAGTATCCAAAATTATTGTGGCTCTGCATTCTTCTACCTGCTCTCTAGCTCTTGCATCTGAACAGTTTTATCATAAAAAACTAGCCCAAGTACTGCAATTTGTCATCTCTTCCCTAAACCCACCTTCATTTTTCTTTGTCATTCGCTAAACCAAATGTTAGTTACAAACTTTCTCTGAATTACTGTATTTTCCCCAGAACTCTCCTCAACTTCAGCATTTACCAAAAATTAACAAACTGTCAGCTGCACAAACTTTTCTGCACATGTATCTCCAATTATTTCAAGAAAACGTCAGATACCAAAAGTTTCCCGACTTGCTCTCCATCATCACACAATTTGCTCTCATTTTGCTTCCTTCTCATCTTGCTGTGCCTTAAAGGATGACTTAAGTTTCTCTTTGCAGGAAAGACATCTATTATAACTCTTGGCCAAACTCACACATCTAAATCAAACATTTTTGAGACTACTCAACTCCTAGGAGACCTGACACCACAGAAATCAGTCACACATGTTAGAAATACAGCATCCGGTGAAAGTAGATATTTTCATGGGGATGCATTCTGAGGTTTTCTCTTTCAAAAGGCAAAGGGCAGAAAAGAAGGGATTCAATACTTGCTTAATTTTCTTAAAACTTTCTGAAAATAAATAATGAGGGTGTTTCCCTTTCTCCTTCTCAATAAGACCCAAAATATACTTTATTGTTGTGGCATTCCTCTCCTGTATGCTTATGAAAACAGAGAGGTCTGCTGCAGCACAATAACCCACCTTCCACCCTCCAGCCTGTAATTAAACATGCCAGCTTTAAATCTAGCACAAACTACTAAAACTCTAGCACTAATATTATAAATATTATAAAATACCCTTACTATGGTGCTTTAAATGCACAAGAAAAATACCAAGAAAAGTTATATCAGTGCTTTCATATAAGTAATACTTATTCTGAAATACTATAGAACATAACACAGTAAGAAGGGAAAGTGAAGTTTGCAAATCAACATTAATTATAATCTTACATTTAAATACTCAAAAATAGCCAAAATAAATTCATGCTTAATTTTGATGCAGGATTGCATGCAAAGCCCTCTAAAAAGGGATCATGCTATTCTTAAGAAACACTGGTGCTTCAGAATCTTACTTGTCTACACAGGGATGGAGGCTACAGAGCTCAGGAAAGCTTCCCACACCTTAACAGTTTAAATCAGCTGTTAGTGAAGTGAAAAAGGAAAGAGAGAAGACTAAGAATAAAGATCTAGTAAGAGTTCCAGGATGAAATCTTGCTAACATTTACATATTCGTGATTAAGCAAACACTTACAAAAGAATAAAGCTTACAGTAAGAATTTTCAAAAGGTAAGAAAACACAGATTTAAAAAACAGCATGTCAAGAAAGCAGAATAAGCCAAATACATAGTCTCATAGAATAAATTAAAAGGAACATCATACTTATGTCAAACTTTCAGCTACAATTGTTAAGAAATATATATGTGTGACACACCTCAAATTCACCTTTCTGCAAATCTTAGTTTCACTACTTCCCACTGTTTTCTTTCTTGAAACGACATATGCTTGTCAGTTCCAGTTTTTACCCTTTTGATTTGGTTTAACAGAACACTGAAATACTAGAAATAGACCACTGACTCCATGGCACAAAAAAGTTGATTTAACATATATTTTTAACAATTACACCCTTCAATTGCTCTTGTTTAAACGTATATATTTACAATGGAGATTACAAAAAAATTAGACAGAAGGTACAGTCTCTTTCATTCTTAAAAAAACACCTACTAACCTTTAAATGTTTCTCATTTGAACTTTAAAAAACAATTCCTACTGGTAACAAACTGCAGAATGTAAAAAATATCACTGGGTGTCTATATAGGTGTCTATGTAAGTGCACTAGCCAGCCTGCCAATTTCCTCGTACCTTCAGCACTTATCTTAAAAAAATCGAAATATTTTAAAAAAATCATTAAAATATTGCATATAACTAAAAAATCAGGATTAAACAGAATGCATAAAAAATGCACAAAAAGCTATGAGCCATGTAACTACATTTCAGTTCATGCAACACTTATTCCACTTCTGCCGCCTTACTGTCTGCAGGCCACATGGATTACTTTTAGACATCCAAAGAACTTACTTAAAAATCAATTTCTGAGAAGAAAATTAAATACGTAAACAAGACAAGGAAGAAACTTGCCACATCTCAAATACAAAGATTAGACTCCAATACCACACTTCTAAATGTTCTACTTATCTGTACTATTTAATTCTACAATTAAGACATATCGCATAAAAACAGGAACAGGTTAGTTTAGTAGATTTAGAAAGAAGGAAGAGTTTACCCGCATCATTTCATTCTCTAGTTGTTTTTTCCGATGCAAACGCTGCTGGTGTGACTTGAGTATATTCTCCACGTGCTGCTCCATGAAGAATTTAAAGGCTTGAGGGGAGTAACTTTGAATGCGAGACTCTCTTCTTTCTTCATCTTTCTTGTTTTTTCTAACAGGAACAGGTGAGGTTGTAATTTGTTTCTTTTCTTTATCTGTTGAATCAACACATTCGTAATTCTTTTCATTCTCATCCTCCCTGGATAAAGGAGGTGGCTCCTCCTTGTTGAGCTTGGGTCCTGCCTCATACAGATTGACAGAAGGATTCTGATGTAACAAGTGTTTAGGGTAAGGCGGTGGGGGACCCTGGTAATTTGGAGCCTCTGCAACAGGAGACATAACTGCCATATTAGCAGAGGGACCGTCGGAGAAGGGAATGGTCTGAACAGTTTGCACGGGCTGTGGCATCCAGGACGGGTGAGTGGGTGCCAAGGCAGTCTGTAGCTCTGGTTTCAACACTCGCATGCTTTTCACCGGTTGCTGAATGGGAGCCGGTGTGATGGCTGTCACTGTGGTGGCCGAAGGCTGGGAGCTGCCAGAGTGACTCTGCCTGCTGCCGTGGTGGTTGTTGAAGGAGTTTGACCGCACGGGAACGCTGGGCTGCCACGTGGGCATGTCGTGCCCATTGCCCGGCGACGACTGCGGCTGCACAGGGGAAGGCTGTGACCAGGATGCAGGTATTCCAGCTACATTTGTGTTGAAAAGTTCCAGGTTGTGACTATTTCTGTTTGGCACCATTATTGCCTGAGGAAGATTCCCATTGGTGTATGCTGAAGGAGGAGCAGATCCTCCTGCCTGCATCTGTAGTGCTGTAGGACTCTGCCTGTTAGTTGGATTCATTGGGTACGGGGGTGGCTGGCGACTCACCGAATTTCCAGACACCACATTCTGGTGAACTATGAATTCTGCCTGACAATTGCCATTTTGCATTCCAGCTCTTCCTGAGGGAAAACTAAATTTATTGTTGGCAGAACTCTGCATGATTATTGGTTGCCTGCCAATGGGGACAGCGCTCATGCCTCTCTGACCCTGTGTGGATGAATTCATAGGAGGAGGATTCATAGGTGGAGGTGGATAACCATCCTGCCACGCTCCCGGTGGCACCGGAGAAATACGGGAGATCACATATTCCATGTTTCCGGAGTACCGCTTTGTTTGAGAATTTGGCTCCCAGGAAGGAGGCGGAGGAGTAGTTCCCCTTGGAGGGGGTGTCTGCCCCCGAGGAGGTGGAGGAGGAGGAGTGACACTCCTAATCTGTGGTAGAGGCGGGGGATTCACTCTCTGTCCATTGCCAGGGTGACCCTGAGCGAACGCCGCAATGCCAGATCCAGATAACGGCCTTCCCACATCAGGCTGGGAGCTGGGACTTTCTGAGCGATAAACAACGCCCTCTGCCAGGGAAGGGCCGTGCCGCTGGGGAACCAAGGACTCCTTAGAACCCTTCCAGCTCTGCTTGCGGTTCACTGACTGCTGCACGGCCCCTGCTTCCACGGGAAGAAAACACAGCATTTACATTACTAGAAATCATTCCTATTTACTGCTTTGAGTATTTTGCTCTTCTGTATTAATTACTACAGAAACAGGACTTGAATTCTCTGGCACAAAATAATCCACTGCACTTCATGTGAAAACTTCTTCTAGTAATACACAGCACAGCATGCTAACATGCTCAGTATACACATAAGAGAAAAAAAAAAACAAACACTGAAACTATACAGAAAAAAACACAGATGTTTAAACTATAATACCAGAAAGTGATTTTTTTAGTAAACAAAATGCAAAATCTAATTGAAAAAGTTCAAAATTATTAGTCACACAATGCATTTTTAATCATGTGTACAAGAAACTCTCAGAATGTTCAGCACAAATGCAAAAAAAAGTAATAGCATGGAAAAATATGTCATGTTGCTATCCCTTTCAGTTAACACTTGCAAAATACTTAGTGTTCTTAAACTAAAATGTACCTGAATGCTGCCAAAATCAAAGCTTGTACCCCTATATGCATACAGATCCCCCAGACTTATTGTATTCCCATCAGGCAGAATTCGACTACCTACCTTAATTTTAAAAGCTGTATCTTTTTGAGTAAAAGTGTTGTAGATAGGCAAGAATTAAAACTGTATGAACGCAAAACTTACAGAGCAAAACCTTGCTATGTATTTACTTCCTAATGCTATTTTGCACCACATCAACAAAGTATACAAGGAATTGATAGTGCAGGCAGGCAGTCTTACTGTGGTTTCTATAATGTCAACACTAAAATATGTGTAAACACATGCAGTACTGTAACTCCTAAAAATCACCCTAACCTCACTTAAAGAATGTGTTAATTACTATATTTTTGCAGGTAACAATGAAAACTATGTCTAAATTGTGGAATTTACCTATCAACTTCATACAAGCAGCAACTAATCCTGCTTAACAGACTAAAGGAAAATAATGTTGTTCCTTGTGACTCCTGACTAATTTTTCCTCCTATGTATACTGTTGATTTAAAATCTAACTCTAGTGCTAGGAGCTAAGCATCCGACTTCAGTCAAATAAAAGTTCAGTATTTCTGCTGCATTTTAAGGTTACTCTTTTTTCAGGTGTATGCTACTAAAAAGGCATCAAGTTGTACTAAAAATGTGCTAGCATCTGTTAAGAAAGCAATAACAGCAAGCGGCAAAATTCTGACTCTGCTAATAAAGACATAGTCCGTCCTCTAACATCTTTAAGAATATGAAGCCTGCCTTAAAAACTACATAAACAAGAGCTGGAACCAAGCAGGAAATGAAGCAGAGAGGGACCCTGAAACATAACATCCTAGAATACAAATATCGTAGTCCTATGATACATAAAGACATACATAGACACATATATACACAGAAATACACATACAGAATACTGTTGTGTGGGACTGTGTGTGAAGAGAGACAAAATTAAAAGAAGAATTCAATGCTCAGCACTTATTTCCTAGTGGCGCCTGACACAGAGCAAAATACAGGCACCACATCAGCAAGGTAATAGAAATTGCCAAAGTGAGATCTGAATGCCATTCCTTGTATAAAATGTTTACACACAGCAATAAAACCATGCAGTTATAAAACAATGTTTAAGTAACTAATGTCAAATCCTATCTTTCAGAAAGATTACATCAGATATGTGAAATGCTGTTTTTAAAGGCAAAAAACCTCTATCTCAGCATCTCTGCTCTCCTGTGAGCATGTGAAGGCAAAATTTACTATGGTCTATTTTTCACCTAGAAGAACACACTCAGTGAATTACTGAGTCACCATGGATACACCTACCTGGTGGTTTCATACCTGCGTTTACAGGTCTTGCTGCTGCTGCAACCATCTGTTCCCGACGAGGATCCTGGTAGCTCATTTTACTTATAAATTCAATGGCAGCCTCTATACTACGATTGTTAGTTTGTCTAAGAGCTTGTACAACCATATCCTAAAGAGAAAATTATATACAAAAATGATTTACAAGAAAATCACAAAAAATACCAAAAATCATGGTTATTCAGCCAAATACCCTCCACTAATTTTACCAAAATAATTTTACAAAGTATTGATTTCTCAGTCGTTTTAGAAATAATTTTAAAATGTCTTCTCCAGAAGAGACCATCCAAAATAATACTGCAGTCTCAATGTTGAGAAGAAAAGTAAACTTGTTGAAGCACTGCAGTTTGATCTAAATCATGTCATCCTGCTGTTCACAAAACAGCTTGGTCATACAGTCCTTAAAAAGGCATTTTACAATAAAAAGACCTACACAATAAAGTTGTTGCAATCTTTATGAACCAGCTGCCATTAGAAAAAATAGATACAATATTTTCAGCTCAGAAATTTGGTCACCTATGTGATATGAAGTATTAAATGTCTTAAAGAGTATCACTATGCACAGAACATATGAGGATTGAACTTGAACCACCATAAGCAAAAGAGATTTTCTGTAAGCTATTTAGGATAAAAAAACCCCAAATACATTGAACAGCATTCTACCCTGATTATTATACATACACATACATACATATATATATATTTACACGTACTATCTATATACACACACCTGATACTTATTGATATCTATCTGTTCCACTTTAACCCTTAATACTACCTACTACCTGAGAGGTGGGAGGAAATAACAAGAATGTTTGTGGTTTTTCACTTGGAGGAAAAAAAAATTCAATACATTTTGAAACTTCTGGACCAAGAAAAATGCTTTCCTGCTTCAGCTGTATCTGTTTCTAGTGACATATGTGGATCAGTGCCATATGGGCTATTGTGGCAACACAACTGTAGGTTAACACATGGCAGAAAGGGCTTACGCTGGCACTGTGCCTGAAAAAAGCCCCATATAATCACAAGTGTCATGGGAATTCGCAGTTGTATCCAAGAACAAAGGGTAGGAGCAAAAGGCTTCAAGATACAAAGGATCCAACAAAAATACCAACTTAAGATACCTTTCTAATTTATTGTTCAGCCACATACCACAAATTTCAGTCTGTAAAACCAGCTGCAGGTTCAATCTGTAAAAATGGAGCTGAGAACTGATCTACTTTGAAAGAACAAATGCACACTCCTCCTCCCCCCAAAATCCCACACAACAACAAAAAAACTTTCTCAACCTCAGCAATAAACAACAGAGGTAGAGAAAATTGTTACAAAAATAATTTATCATTATAAAATTCTTCCATTCTTCCTGACACACAGTCTGGACTGTGTATTTGATCAAGTGAAAGTAACGTGAAAAGCCACTATCAACTGGGATGCTGTTGAGGAAAAGTTGGCAGTTTTGGAGAAGCTCACTCTTGGTAGAGGTAGATCTCTCTATAAATACCAAAGCATCACAGCAGAACTCATGAGCTCATAACTGCAAGCAGTTAATCCCTATTGTGGTACAGTGCCTTTTTCCTTTGGAAAGATGAGTGGCTTGCTAGCTCTTTTTAAACATGCTTTTGTACCCAGGTTTACAAAGAAGGTATGAAAACAAGTGTGATTTACTTAGACGTGCAGTAAAACACAGGAGTTGTAAAAGCGTATTTATTTTTCCTTTCTGGAAACTACACTTCAGATTAATCTCCAAAATATTTGGTATTGCCTTTCAATTTAGAACAGCCATATTTTATCAGCTATTTTAACTGAGCACAATCCAAAATTACTTCAAATATCAGAAGCAAAATCCATGTTCTAGAGTCCAGTCCTCTCTGCCTGAAAATAATTAAAACAACCTACCACATAAGAACAATCCGGACAAGATGGTTAAAAAAACAAAGCCAAGTTTGTTTTTTGTTGTCTCTAAATCCTTCTAGTCCTCTTCTACATTCCCCATTACTACCAGTTTCATATCCTAATCAGAAACCTACCAGATTTTGAAGCTTTTTGCTTATCATGTTCAAGCATTCCCCAACCAACACCCCCTCCAACATGCATTAATAGTTTACAGCTAGCAGAACACCAAATCTTCAAAATAAAACGCTTCACCTCATCAAAGCCAGCAGCTTGCAAGTCTTGCAGCATTTGTCGATTAACTTCTGATGTTCCTTTGACAGCTGAGGTTGCTTCATTTGCAAAAGGCAGAAGTGAGTTTCTTATCTCCTGCAAAACCTTATGATATGTTACAAATTTGGGGGGATTTCGGCCTTGTCTAGGATCTTCAGGTAACATTTTGCCCATGCTGTGATCAGCTTTAGCAGCATCTGAGGGTTTAGGCAAATTCCTGAGGCTCTCTCGTATTTCCTGTAGCATCTGCTGGCTGCTGCCAGTATAACTACTGGCAGGAAAAGTTTTAGGCCTCATTTGTCTATAACCTTCTGGCTTCTCACTTCTCTTCATGAAAACATGTATATATGCAACCTCCACCAAAGACTCGCACACACCAGAATTCAAGGAAGACTGGCTGATGTCAGAACTCGTGAAAGTAGTGGCTCTTCACTGTGAAACCTTGGCTCCTGTAGTGCTGGTGTTTGTCACAACCCAAAACTGCTATTCTGTTAACAAAACAAAACAAATCACATTGAACAGAGCAGTAAAAGAATTCACAGTGTAGCACTGGTGGCAGTGAAACGCTAACATGCAGCACTGACTTCACAGATATGAAAACCATGCTAAAAAAATTCTTCAGGCACTCTTTATTCAACCTAATTTACAAACCATGTTGGGTTTTTAACTGTCTGTTAACAATTAATGTTTTACGTGCCTCAAGTCCAATCAGTCCTGAATTGCAAAGGATGTGGAGACAGTAAGTGACTCCTCTGTGAGGTGGACAAAGCTTTCAAGAGCAGATATGAACCACCTGAGTGTGCTAACCCAGCACTGCTTCTTTGCCTCCCCTCTCTCCTGTGGCCATTTGACACCTAAGTTCTCCCCATCGACACCTCTACAGACAGAAGAGCCAACTCTACTACCCAGTCAGCCCGGATATGCGTCAAATAACCTTGCTTGAGTCAACGATCCATCTCCAGAAAAAGATGGAAGTGAGAAGCAGACCAGTAAGAGCATGTAATTACAGTGATTTTTATCCATTCTCCAGCAGTCACATACGTTAAAAGTAAACACTTGCCTAGCTCATCATGTGCAACTTTATGATTTCTTGTACCATCTGCCACTTGAACCTGTTTAAGGGTTCAGATTCTGAGGCTTTCAGTCTCTTAGCTCAAGTCTCCTTGAACCAGTCTTCATCAACAGCTAAGTAATTTTTAAATTTATTTTACGTAAGGGAAAATGAGAGCAGGAAGAGAAACAAAGAAAATTTAGTCAGATTTTTTTTTTACTGTAAAATTGTTTAACAACTCAAGCATCAAATTCGCTGAGAGCATAGCTATGACATTTGGTAAGGGAAACAGAATTTTCTGCCAGAAGCCAAATAAAAAACGTTTGCATTTTGAAGGCTCTGACTCATCAGGGAAAGAGCCCTGTGTCTGCAGAGAACTCAAATCTCTGTGTCCAGGCTGGGCACTAATTATTACTGCAACTGCCATGGCAAAGGATAAAGCAACCACAGTGAAACACTGAAGAAACTGCAGAGCATTTGCCTCTTTAGAGTATCATGAAATAAAACTTTTTCAGTCTCTACTGCTTCACAGAGGAAGATCAGTTACTAAGACAGGGCAATATAAACTAAATGTTTCAGTGCTGTCTTTTCTTCACCAGAAACAAAAATGTTGAAGCTCAACTCACACTGTTCCTTTACTACCTTGTTGGTAAGTGTTTCTCATATTAGACATAAATTAAACAAGTATCTGAATTTTACAGAGTCTACAAAAAAAGTCACTCTTTATTCATTCAGGTTTCATTTCTATAATACTTGGAAGGTCACAAACTAATCAGTGATTCAGCAACTGAGGAAGAATATGACAAGTTAATAGGAAAAACCTCTCTGAAACACATGCAAATTATACAAATTAAATACTCATGCTACCCATATATGAATATAACCTGAAAGCTGGGGAGTAATACATAAATAAGGACTGCAAAAAGAAACACAAGGTATACCCTCTCAATCCCATTCTCCTTGGAGAACCATTTTAGAAATATCAAAATCTCTCTTACAAAACTTTCTAAATCTTAAGGGGTGTAAGCTTTCTTTGCACTCTGATAGTTTTGAAACCTTAAATGAGTGTTGTTGGATAGTTACATGTTTTTTTAATACAGTCTGACAGCATATAATTCTTCAGTGCTCACTGACTAAGGACGAGATCATCAGACATAAGAGTGAATTTTAATAATTAACAGTGAAATTTTGCTCAAAGTATTACGAAATCCAGAAATCAGCAGAAAGTACGGCATGAGAGCAATTAAAATGTAATTTAATTTCGACCACTTTCAAAATAATTTTCCAAACATCATGTATTTAAGACCACATTGAAAGTACTTTTTCCAAAGAAAATTAAGTAAGAATTTGACAAAATATTCATACATAAGCTTTTAACAAATTCCAAAGGCCTGGAATTCAGGAGAAAACTGAGGTTTTGCATCAACATATCTTACAAATTTCATCTGGTATTTCAGTATGCACTTTATGGTTACACCTCAGGTAGCTGAGATAGACAAATTAACATGCTAAGAGAAATCAAGGTTAAATTAACAGGACACTAAAATCATAAATGAGGAGCAGTCTTGGAAAATAAAGCTGCACTCAAATTTCTAGCAGCAGCTTAGGTTTAGGAATGGAAACCAGCCAGTACTCTTATCTCCCAGCACTTACCACAGACAGCATAACTGTTTGTAGGGCCACACAGCACGAACCAAGCTAAGGAACTTATCCAAATAAGTAACTTTTTTTGGTGGGTTGTTCCTTTTGGCAGCACTGATGGGTACCAGCATGTACATGTGACACTAAGTCTTAATTCTCAGAAAACAAATTAAATTAGTCCTCCAGAATGCAGGAATTACTATAGTTCACCTTGCTTTATATATGAACCTCAAAATTAACAAGTCACCTCTGCTTATAGGCTTTGGCATACATTTTAAAGGAAGAGTGTTGACTGCTGAGTAAGAAATGTATCTCAACTACCAAACACCAACTGTATCCAAGGGAACAGATGTCTACTCCCTCTTGTAGTTTTGTGTCCTTAAATGATCTGTTTGTTAATGCAGCTGTTTTCACTGATTAAATTATCTTCCCTAAAAGAAGAAAAAAATAATCTTTCACTTCTTTTCAAAATATGGGAATACAGTACTTTCTTCTACAGGTCAAATCGTAAGGGGAAAAAAAAAGCCCACCCTGTTTTTTTTTACATTATAATCATAAAATATTGGATTTATATAAATAAGTGCTTGAATGAAAACTCAGAAATGTTCAAGGCCAGGCCAGATGAGGCTTGGAGCAACCTGGTCTATGGGGTTGGAACCCGATGATCTCTCAGGTCCCTTCCCACCCAAACAAGTCTGTGATGCCCTGAATGGCAACACACAACTGTCAATGACTCTCATGATTTTCTGAGGGTAAAAATACACAGCTTTATAATCTAGTTTTAACACTCCTTATGAAAATACTTTCAGTGTTTTTATTTTCAACTGAGTACTGAACATCACATGTTAATGTATTTAGGTATTCTCCCTCATGTACCTATTCTAACAGCTGACTTTACACATAATCACAATGCTTCACTGCTAGGGATAAAGAAAATAACAGAGACTTTGTAAGTCACAAAATTAAGCTTGTAGGGACTTGACTGAACCAACTAAAGGAAGCTCTTCTTTCACATAACAAGTCACCAAGCTGCAACAGCAAGCTCCCAAAGGATGCACTTCCAATGTTAAAAGTTTTCATAGGACATGAATGAGAAAACTGGACCCCAAAACTAGCACACAAGCACAACTATATACGGTCAGAGAAGCCAGAGCTGGAAAGAACCAGAGGCCAGGTAAACACTAGAACATTGTGCATTTGCTAGGTTTGTTTCCATTCTCTACGCTTTGCTATCTCCTTTAGCAGGATACAGCTCTCCTACGTACACACGTATTCCCGGGCGCAGCAGGAGTGATTTCAGGCGCACCTCGGAGCGATATTCACGGCTAACAACAGCAGGGCAGTCTCTGCGCACCAGAGTCCCGCTGCGCTGGCTCAGGCCGGCATCGATTCCTGCAGGACAGCAGGACTTGGCCTCCCAAGGACCACGCAGGCCAGGAGGGTTTCACCGCCGGCAGGAATATCCCGAATGTGCACCGCTGGGACACCTACGCTTCTGCCCCGCAGCCCCCAGGCCGTGACCTGAGGTCGCTCCTGCCACGGCTGCGTCCTGCAGAGGGCCCAGGACCTCGGGCCGAGCCGGAGCCGACCCGTTACCGCCCCGACACCCCCTCCGGCCCCGCGCACGGCGGACTTTACCTGCGGCGAGAAGAAGGCGGCGGCAGCGCCCCGGGCGCTCGGATCTCGGCCCCGCCTGCGCGGCGCCGACCGGCCGCGGCCCTTCCCTTCCTTCCGCCCTTCCTTCCGCCCTTCCTCCGCCCCTCGGAGATGCCGCCAGCGCCCGCTCGGTCCCTCCGCCAGCGCCCGCCGCCGCCTCGGGTCGCTCAATTCGGCGCCGCCATTTTGTCAGTGTCCCCGCCGCGGAGCCGCCCGGATATGGGCAGATCCCGGCCTGCCCCGCGCGGCTCCTGCCGCTCCCGGATGGAGCTGCGGCCGCTCCCGCCCGCCCCGGCGGGGAGCAGCAGCGCCCTGTAACCCCTGCGCGCCCGAGCGGGGCAGCCGCCGAGCCGCGTGTTCCGGCTAATGCCCCAGCGATGGACTCTAAGTTACAGACCAACAGGAAGGAAAGCCCACCGGCCAGCGCTCGGAGTGATCCACTGCATTTCTATCTTTTGCATTTCAAATAAATTGGGAAGCAAAATTTACGCTGCTCTAAGGAGCTCATCGGCGGCTCAGTCCCTTGCCCTGCAAAGGGAGGACAGCCCTGTCCTCGGCGCCCCGTCCAGCTCCTGCAGCCAGACACACACGGAATGTGCATCAGGTAAGATGTTCCTGGCACATAGACCCAGGCCACTCGCGCTGACGTGAATTAAATACGCTCTGGAGCGGTTATGGTGGAAATGCCATGTAACACCTCATAACTAACCTGTTCCTGCCCAAATACAGAGGTTTTTCTCCATCCTTCAGATTCAATACCCAGGCTCAATCCAAATAAGTTCCTGCAAGCACATCTATTCGAATTATTTTAGTAAGTCAGACCACTGCTCTTGTGCAAAACTTTTTATTAAAAAGAGAAAGGGTTCTTTGTAACAAAAAGCAGGTACAATGCTAGTAATAAAATTTAACTTTTCAAAGATTTTTATGAACCAGATGTGAATTTTTGACAAAGACTATGTCTCAAGTTTAGAAAGTCTTATTCTTACACCTGAACACACAGTCAACACAGCTGTCAATTATGACTTCTTAATTATAAACCCCACTTTTCTGTTGGGAGATTTATTGGTGCATTATCAAGTTTTTAATATGCAGCATCCATGATGAAGCTGTAAATAATTCAAAATAATGTTGCTAAAATGCTTAGATTCCTATAGAACCTTTCACATTTCGTAGCTTTAACAGTTTTCATTCCAACTCTCATGAACTAACATTAAAAGTTATGTTCCCCTACATATATAAAAAAACACAGCTGAAAAAAACCCTCTCTCTAAGGTGACATAAAAAGAATTTCCACAAAGGCCACAGTTTTGCTTTAGAAATAATACTTGAAAAATACCTTTACAGGGAAAAATAAAAATCCAGGGTTTACCTTTTCTTCTGTTTTTATGTGCATGTGTATTATGGACATCACTTTACAGCAAAGATTTTGCCCTTAGTGACTACCTTCCCGCTTGTCAAAACCAAGCAGGCAGTAGGGAAGAAATGGCATATAAGCTTGCTCAGTTACTCATCCCGGAGCATCAAGTGACAGCTGTCAGAATGTGAAGTACCTCACTTCTTCCACAGCATCAGGACCAAGCTGAGGCCTCTCTCACACACGCCAACAACAGACTAACGAGTAGCATTAAGAATGAACCTGACATGTCCCAGTAGTTCAAGCTGGTCAATACTTCAAAGGGATACCGCAGTCGGTTCATGCAAAAAGCTGTCTGTTCACATAAATAGCCTCTGCGTCAGTACCATACACCAGGCACGGTCCTAGAACGTCTAAACTATTCACAGACAAAGTCTGGTTTGGAATCAGATTGGTGATTTCCATGCGATCTTTGGTGGGATCATTGCTTAGCCAGGCACTCACTACAGACTGGTTAAGGGTACTGTGGGAAAGATAGGCAGTGCTTCTTCCTCCTGAAAGAAGGAAAGAGGGAAGACAAGGAAGTAAAGGAAGTTTCCATTTAGTCTATATATTCTCAGAATTCAGAGAAACACAGTAGATATGGGTCAGACATAATGGAAAGATAATATTACATTTAAGTCAATTTTCAGATTAGTTGATATGTCATTTCTTTGGTAAATTAGGGAAAAAATTTGGTTAAAACATGGAAGTACTTAAAATAATTACAAAAATTTTCTACCAGCTCCAGCATCATTTAAGAAAAATACATCACAACAGCTATTAACTCATCTCAATGAACAGACAGTGTAAGTACCTGCAAGTTTCTCTAGCTAGATACTAAAGAACAAAAGTCTGCTTATAGAGTGTCTTGCTCTATTTGGGGTTTTCAGCTTTGCTTCAGCAACACTTATTCCCTACTGCTCCTCCTTCCTACTTAATCGACAGTAACTGATACACCTATATTTGACTCAGAATTTTTTTACATAACACTTTACACTCAAATTGAAGTCTCACACTGTAAGAACTGTCATTCAGCATAAGATTAGAAGGAAGTGCTAAAATTAGTCAGAAGTGATGCTAAAGGATTTATACTTCATATACTTGAAAACATGCAGAGTCCAACTTGAATCAATAATCCTATAATTTCCATTGATAAAATTTAACTTGGAATGACGTCTTCGAGGCCAAAGGCAGCAGGTGACATCTGAAAATTTCCGCACTATTTGCAGTCTAAAGTGGCAAGCACTTAGCAGTCTTTGTGATTCAAATGTGAAAATAAATGCTTATATTAAAAGTCAGTATCATAACTTTAAAATCCTGCCACCATGCAGAAGGATCCAGTTTCATTTATTGAAAGTTCCAATTATTATCCTGAATTGTAAATTCATAATTTTACTATCTCATTAACCTATCAGTTATTTTTGTATTCTAACTTAGTGTAGCTCCCTCAGAGACTCAATAATGTCAGTCAGGCTACCTCATTTTCTCTTCTATGTACAGATGATTTTTAAGTGAACACAGTCTATCTTTGAAATCATAGAAGTGCCCCTTCACACACTGGTCAGAAGGTAGCAGATTAAAAATACCCAAACCAGACCACAAAAGATCCTGCACAACTGTTTGCTGTATAAGTAGTTTTCCTCAAGTGCCTATCAGGACTTGCCTTCTAAGAAAAGAAACCTGGCTTTTAATTTTCTGTATTAGGATTGTGTTATTAATTGGGTCATGTGAGAACACTGACTGTAGTGATGTTACCAACTAACAAATTCAGTGCAGATGGGCTTCAAACATCCTTACCTTGATGAAGAAAAGATGGTTTTTCAGATACATTTGTGGAAGTATCCCAGTGCCAAAGAGATCCATCTTCAGAACACGTAAATAAATGATCAGGGTCGGAGGGATGGAAGTGAACTTCCCACACTGGAAGTATCAAAGAAAACCTCTTCAGAACAAGTCTCAAGTACTTCAAACAATGCATTTGGATAGTAAGATATAGACATGCATTTAGAAGAACCCATGCCTCCATCAAAACCTTTCATTTCTAATTGTGTGGGTAGGAATCCCAAAGCCTCATCCTAAGTTATATACTGCAGGTTTCTCTCTGCTGGCAGGGGAAAGGGGGGGGGAAAGAAAAAACTGAAAAAAAACCACAAAAACCTTTTTTGTTGCATTTTCAGTACTGTGAAAATTGTTAATTTTCTTATCTGAATTCAGGCATTCTGCATACTATCCTGTCATCCTCCCTGCTATTAAGTTTAAATTTGCACACAGCATGAATTCCTGCCCAGGACACACATTATTTTGCGTCTAAATGCCACAACTGCAGAAGACATTTAAGCCAGTAAAATTTAATATCAAGAAATACTTTTACTTTTTTAATTTAATTGTAGCATCAAATCACAGAATTTTCAGCATAAAATTAATTGCTGTCTTGTTCATGTAGTTACCAGGAAAGTGAGCTGTTTCAGCATTGTGGAGACACCAAATGAATGTTGTTCCTCATGTTTTCAAGTTTGTTAGGATCTGCATTCTGCTTTACTCTATCTGCCTAACACTGCACCAGCTTCCATGACTATACACCTACCCTGATAGAAACAAGCCATTCTGATCAAATGCATCTTAATAGCTCATTTAAGAATTGCTTACTATGTCTACTTTTAGTTTAGATAGAGTTCACTTTTAGATAAGAATGGTCTCCTGTACAGAGAAGGAAGCCAATGAAATGAAAACACATGGAGTAGTAGTAGGTATCCTGGGAAGAGGATAGAAACGAAGATTAGCAATACAGCATGATAAAGGCCAAGGAGAAGCTGGACCTGAACTTGGCAAGGGATAAAAAGAACAACAGGAAGGGCTTCTACAGGTATGTCAGCCAGAAAAGGAAGGTCCAAGAAGGTGTACAACCCCAATAATCAATGCTGGAAAACTGGTAGCACTGGACAAGGACATGGCTAAGCTATTCAACAACTTTCTTGCCTCAGTCTTCAATGGCAGCCTCTCTTCCCACACCTCTCAAGTGCTGCAAGACAGGGTCTGGGGGAGCAAAGTCCTTCCCACTGTAAGAGAAACTCAGGTTCATGATCACCTAAAGAACCTGAATATACATAAATCTATGAGATGCATCCCAGAGTCCTGAAGGAATTGGATGACGTAGTTGCCAAGCCACTGTCCATATCTGAAAGGCTACAGTAGTCAGGTGAAGTACTAGGGGACTGGAAAAAGGGAAAGATGGGCACAAACCCATGTTTAAAAAGAGTAGAAAGGAAGACCCTGAGAACCTGTCAGCCTCAGCTCTGGTCCTGGGAAAAACATGAAACAAATCCTCCTAGAAGCTATGCTAGAACACATGAAGGACATGTGAGGGACTTCTTACAAGGGCATGTAGTGATAGGACAAAGGGGAATGGCTTTAAACTGACAGAGTAGGTTTAGATTAGGTTATTAGGAAGAACTTCTTCACTGTGAGGGTGGTGAGGCACTGGAACAGGTTTCCCAGAGAAGTTGTGAATGCTCAACCCTGGAAATGTTCAAGGCCAGGTTGGATGGGCCTGTGAGCAACCTGGTCTAGTGGAAGGTGCCCTGACCCTTGGCAGGGGAGATTGGAAGTAAATGAGCTTTAAGGTCCCTTCTAACCCAAACTATTCTATGATTCAATGAAGTAGCAAGTATGTGATTGTTTTCTACCACAATTACAACAATTTATTTTTACAGGAATCAGAAACACCTCTAAAATGCCACCTTCTTCTCCCCCCTCCATTTCAGATACTTACTTTCTGCTTCATGAGCATTTAGCAGGGACACTGGCATAGTACCCTGCCTGATGTCCCATATACTCAGCATTCCATCCTGGCCTCCTGTGGCCACAATATGCTGCTGATTGGGATGCCTGTCCACACAGTGGAGTGGAACTCTGTCACCTGCCCTGCAAAGAGGAAAAAAACCAAAACAACCACATAACCCAAACATGCATTTTTTTATTTAGCTTCTGTTTTCCCCTTCTTAATCCCTAATTTGGCATCAGGAGCACTGACAAGCGAGGTACCAGTATTGACAGCACCTTCAACTCCTGTAACATCTGACCACCCCAGGCACATGACATCTACTGGAAACCAGAGGTACAGCAATAACACGAAGCTACAATCGGGTTCCATGCCCTGTGGTAGGAATCTGACATCTACACAGCCTCTGACAGCTTTACAGGACTGAGAAGCCTTGCAGGCAAATAGTACTCTGCATATACCTATAATAATAATAATATTAATATTCTGGTGCATTATATTATTATAGTTTTAGTATATACTATGAGTTAAAAAGGGAGACAGGGCACTAACAAAATCAGGTACCTAAATCACAGTCTATGAACAGCACTGAGAATTATTACACAGACAACAGGAAATCGAGCTCATTTTGATTTCTCACAGTACCTTCTAAGGCACAAAATTACCATTCAAATACATTTCAAGTGCCAGAAACCTTACATTAGGCCTGTGGAGAAAAGCAAATATAAACAGGTAGAGTTTGGGGTTGAGGACTGAACTTTTTTTTTTTCTTAAAAAAGTGTACAGGTGCAATAGGCCTTCAAAAGTTAAATCATAAAACAGACCTGCTAAGCACAATGCTGAGTCACAATAGTGGGTCAGCCATTAAGCAGTCTGCCTTTGCTTATTTAAGTACCAAAGAAGTTAAAATCATTTAAAAAGAAAAGAAAAACCCAGTAATTTACCATCCTGTTGTTAGGAAGCTATTAGGAAAGATTTGCATCAGATTATATAAAGTCGCACATGCTTTTCAGTAAGTAAGTAAAAGAGTGGAGGTCTTACAAAGAAAATATTTGAGATGGCTCATTTCTTTGCTGTCTGAGGTCCCATATTTTTAACTGTCCAATTGAATTTACTGTCAAGATCTCAGTTGTGCGAAGGAAAGTCACTGCATGGAGTGTACTGCTGTCTGCGTTGTCTGCAAGAGATGAGGAAAGCATTCAGGTAAACCTGTGAAAAGCTAGTCTGCATTTAATTGCAACAAAATAACTCTCAGTAGAAAACAGAACACAGCTGCTTAAACATGTGCATAACCTCTGCAGCTTCAGGGTCAGAGACTGACTGCAAATCCCTGTGTATCGGCAAATATCCAGTGAAAAAGGAGCCCTTCTTACTATATGAAACACTACTGAGACAAATCTGTAAGAAGATGTATTACATTAGTTCTGGTGATTACAAAACTACTTGTTGATTTGTAAGATTTCTTTTTGTAGTTCCTAGAAGAGGAATCAATTCAGCCAAGTTTATGGTTCTCAGAAGTTTTCTTTATATGGCCAACACCTACTCACGGGAAGCAGCTATAGGTCTTTTTCATAATGGAATTCTAAACACAAAAAACAGTAACTCTGGATGACAGCATGAAGTAGTTTTATACACAAACACTTAATTCACCAACTTTTAGACCTTTTCTGAACTGCCAGTGTAGTATCAAGTTAAACCTAAATTATGCTGTGCTTGTTAATAACTAAATAGCCAGGCCCTTTGTTTTTTTCAGGTCCTTTTCTCCCAAGCCTCTTTTTGTCAGAGTAATTTACAATATCAAACAATTCACAGCTTTGAGGTGAAACTTCTAAGGCCTTCTGTAAAAAACAGACACTATTTTCTTGTATTTTATTTCTGTTATTATGATGGGGTAACTTTGTTAAGTCTACTTTCACATCAAGTATTTTAAAATACTTTGTGTAAGCCCATACTGAAAATATAGGTGAATTATTATCTTTCTGCATAGATAGAAACATTTTCTGATATCAAGACAAAAAAAAGTTACACTGATGCCTGGTTACAGATATTTGAATGACTTTTCTGTGAAGTGTTTAAATGAAAGCAGAGGAGAAGTAAAACCTTACCAAAACACCATTAAAAAGAAATATTAGATGACTGAATACTGAGGTTCTAGAGAATTTAAAGTTTTATGACTGACTAACACTAACTGGTTTAGCAATGACACCTTTATGGCTCCGAAAGATTTTTACGTAATCTCTAACTTTATAGAATTTTTTTTCCTACCTTAACTGACTACAAACCTATGCACTTTGTACTATACTCTTAAATCCACTAAATAGTAACGAAAGTACTGAGGTATTCCTATGCAACTAGTGAATGAGGTACAGGAGTTCTGTCTTCATGTTAAGGATTCAGCTTAGTGCCTGGGAAACGTCAAGGTGTCATTGAATTGGGAACCAGTAAAACAGATTGCTTACACCATAGAGCTCCATCCTGAAGAACCTGAGAGCATCCTCCAAGATGTTCTCTCTCTCCTCTTACTGTAAAACCATGAACTTACAAATACCTAGATGAATATAGAAATTTATCTGAAATATGCTTCAAGTGTTTGAATTCTGAGGGATATAGGAATAATCTGGAACAAATATGTTCAACCTGGAATACTGAAATTGACATTCAATTAACTTTTTTTGTTTTGTTATAATAAGCTGAAAACCAAACAACCCCCCCGAAACTAGACTAATTAAAAAAAAAAACAAAAAAAAACAAAAAAAAAAAAAAACCAACCAAAAAAACAAAAAAAAAAAAAAAAAAAAAAAAATATTTCACATACCTATAGTTCTTACTGCATCTTTCTGGTCAGCTCTGAAGAGATTTATTCTACCATCTTCTCCAACAGTGACAATTTCTGGGTTGTTGCAGACAACTCCAGTACAGGCTGCTGCACCACAAGATGTGTCCTGATCCACGTGGTAATGGGCCTTCTCCCACCGGTGGCTGGCAGATAACGTCTAGGTGGTAACCATATGGGAAATTACGGTCTCAAATAATGAACCTGACAGAACAAAGCTTCCAGAATACTCATGAAACCAGAAACAAGCTCCAGGAAAGCCACACTATTTCATGGGAATGACAGCCTCCTGTACAAATACAAATCAAGAGATCTAAATTTTCATCGACTCTTAAGCACACGACCCTTCTACAAAACGTTATTTATTTCTTCTCTGAACCACCACTTCACATGGCCTAGCAATTAGAAGTAACACTATGGACTGTAAAATGTCATTCACTAGGCTGATATCTTCAATATTTCCCCAGGACAGGGGAAAAGAACTGAGGCCCTTAGACCCTATAAGGTCAGATACAGATCTTGATTGCAAGGTACCACACCAAATTATTAACTGAGAATCACCTTTACTGTGTCATTGTGAACATATATAAAAAGGTAATTAGGCATTTATTTGCAGTGATTTATAATCAAAGCAAAAGACTACAGTTTACATATCTTCCTTCACATGACACTCATGAGAGCTCATTCATAATTTGCTAGAATTGAACATGGGTCACTTAGTTCAAGAATGCAAAATCCCTGGTACAAGTCCATTAATACTTACTACCCCAAAACACTCTAATGTCTTAAAGTATATTTTCAGTGAATGGGCTGTTGGGTTACAGATACAGACAAGGAGATACTCCAGTCTGTCTCGCTCTGGAATCTAGTTTATCTAGTATGTGTGCAAAATGCTATTTTTTTTCCTCATATGTGTAAAGTCAAAGCTTTTTTAAAAGTTTTAACAGACTTTAAATAGAAATTGATTTTGATAACCAGATATTTTTATGCTAAGATCAAAGTGACCTTTATTACAGAGAACAGCATCTTAAAGCCAGGGCATGTCACATACCTGGTTATTTTGATGATGACGGAATATAGTTACAGTTCCTGTTGATGAGGCAACCACGATTCTCTCTTGATCCAAAAACTAGAGCGAGATAACAAGAATGCTATTAGTCAGTATAGTCAAGGTGATAATTTTGATTTTATTATTGGTAGGTGGAGGGGAAAAAAACAAATCCACAAAGCAATATTGATGGGTTTTGTCCTTTTTCTTCATAAGAATTTTTTGGCCAATCTCAGCATTTTGATAGTTCACTCTCACTTAACTTTTCCTAAGTGACAAGCCCTTAAAAATACGGATTTATTCAACACAGCTACTTCACCTGCATATCCATAACATCACCGTTGTGCTGGATGTCACACAGCAGATGAGGTTCTCCATGATATTCACCATTGAGGCCCGCATTTCCAAGGTCGCCAGCAGACCAAATGGAGATTCTGTTATCCTGAACGGAAACGATACCACATTTACTCGAAAATGCTTTTGAAAGTACCTAGCAATAAGCCTCAGCCAGGGAAAGCCATAGGCTGCGGGCTTCGCACCGCTCCTGAGGAAGCCGCCGCCGGCCGGAGGGAAGCGCTTGCCCAGGGGGATAACGCTGCCGTGCGGCGGGGCTGTCCCACGGCTTCCTTGGGGATGCGGGCACGGCACGGTCAAGCGAAGAGCGGGATGCCGAGCCAGGCAGTGCTCACGGCCGGCTCCGGCCCCGCTCTCCGGCACCAAGCGGCGGAGGCGCAGAGGAGCGAGGTGGCGTGGGGTGCCGCCGCCGCCCGCGCCACGCCGCGCCCCCGCGGGAAGGTCGCGCCGCACCTCCGGGGCCGCGCGGCCGGTACCTCGTTGTCCCAGGAGCCGGTGGCGAAGAGGTCGGGGGGCTGAAGAGCGGCGGGGGGCAGGGGCCGCCAGCGCGTCCGGCTGATCTTCTGCGACACGAACTTGGCGCTCACGTCCTCCATGGCCGCGCCCGCCCCGCGCCCGCTCCCNATGCACGGCGCCTATCGGCTCGGCGTCGGCTGCAGGTCGGGTCCGGAGAGGAGGAAATAAAATAAGTGATAGTGCCGCTGTGTTACCTGTGTGCTCGGCTGGGCCGCGTCCACCGCAACGTTGTGTCCGTGTGGCACCTTAATGAATGACTTACACAACGTCTAAGCATTTCTGGTCTAGATCTGCTTTTGAGTATGCCCTGCTTTCAGCTGGGGCAGAGTTAATTTTTCTTCCGAGTAGCAGCTACGGCGCTGTGTTTCGGATAAAATGTGGGAATAATGTTGACAACACACTGATGCGTTACTTGTTGCTGAGTGGCGCTTACTCCAAGTCGAGGTCTTTTCAGTCCTCACTGGTTAGCCGGTGGGCGAGAAGCCAAGAGGGAGCATGGCCCGGACAGCTGACCCAGACTGGCCAGAGGGATATTCCACACCATAGAACACACTGTATAAGTTGGTGGGCATTGGCCATGAGGGACCAATTACTGCCCAGGGACAGGCTATTTATCTCCTTTGATTTAAATTATTAAAGTTATTATGGGATAAGTTATCTCAATCCATGTTTTTTACCTTTGTTTTATTTCAGTTATGCTCCCCATTTCCCGTGGCGGGGTTTGTGGGGCTTATGTGACCAAATATTTGGTTGGTACTTGCTGGCTGGGTTAAACCATGATAATATACTTCTGAGTGATACTCTCCTTGCTCTGACAGATTTCTACCTGTACAGATTTTTTTTTTTTTCCCAAGTGGTATATTTAATCAAAGAGGAGCACACATGTACTTCCTTTCAAGCATTTCACTTGAAACCTAAATATCTATGCAATCAGAGTTCAGAGGTTAGTTGCAAAATTAAAGGCTGACACAGCTGTGTTGTCAGTTGACATTTCAGAGGATGAGACTATTGGTCCAGTCACTGCAGTCCAGTAAGGGACTTTCTCACAAAGATTTTTCCAGCTTTGTTTTCTGCTGCATTTTTTTCCAAAGCTGATGCCACCAGGTCTCAGAGGTTCTGCCAGATAAACTTAACAGTGGCTTGGACAAATTTTCCACTGTGTTATTGCAGTTTTCTTGCTAAAGGCATCTGTCAGATTTCTTCTATACAGAATTTTTGAGTTCCTCACCAAGTCTGCAATGCTGTTTCGTAATCCCTCAGGTGTGATACCAAACCAGTGATATTTTATGTGCTTCATGCATCTTTTAAAAACGTCATCTAACCTTTTTTTTCCATAATTACATTCAGCAGAGTCCAATGCTGAACATATTCCAAAAGCTGGATGCTATAGTAGTCTACCATACTGCAAACATACCTTAAAATGGCTTTGTTGCACATGGCAGTAGCACTGTTACTCTACAGTAGCAAATGATTCTGGCATAATTATTAAGTAATAAATAATATTTATTATTAAATGCTTCTGGCACCCTTTATTAAGCTGCTAACAGCAGTTCTGCAAGTCACTGTTGACTCCAAGTGTATTTTCAGCTAATTCTTATAACACTTGTGAGGAACATCAATTGGGGACCTCAGAATACAGCTACAGACCAGATAGCTAAAAGCTGAAGAGAAAACATTTTGGGATTATTGAAAAGTTTTATTAGGCAAATATTTTTGTTGGTTAGTTTGTGATTTCTGTGTTTATTTTTTACCTTGTGCTTTTGGACGATTCTTTCTTTGCTCAGGAGTGCTTGTTCAAAAGCATTTGGGAAGTATTAAGGGAAGTAAGTTGTACATACAGGCTTATTTTCACTTAGAGGAAAAGAAGAATCACAGTTTTTCTTCCCTGTCCTACATTTTTGAAAGAAAATGTTGGCAGCATGTTATATGACGGAAGTGAGAGCTGTGATAGATTTAGGGCTGCTTTATAAACCTTTAAATATATTCTCTGTGCTTGATCCGTATGAAAGATGTGTACTGTGTTGGTATATCATTTCAGTGTAAGGGCAGATTTAAACAAACATATAAAAAGCGGAAATAAGCACAGGGAGAAAATAAGCCTCATCCTGTATTTCTGTAGTTTTCAAAAAGGATGTTAAGTATAGATGAAGCTGACTCTGAGCTTTGGGTCCAGACATACCAGCTGAGACAACAAGGAGTATCTATGGATCACCCTTAGATATGGCTAAAGCTAGGAGTGTGAGTGAAAGGGAAGAAAACAGAAAGCATGCCTGTCTCTGAGAGAAGGTAGTGGGCCTGAGAACAAAGGCACTTAGTAGATCAGTGATTGTACTAGGGCAGGATAAAGCTAATTCTGAACTGGATTTGCTTATAATCTGCTTTCCTCCAATCATCATTGAACAACATTCAAAGGAAGTTATTTGGAGATGCCAAAACAATGTTTACAGCTGGTAAGAATTCCTGGAGCTGTGCCCAGTTCATTTTCTTGAAGGAGTGCAATTACAGTGCAGGATACTGCAGAGCAGATGTAACAGCAGAGGGCCCAGCCCTGAGTGCACTCATAAGTCTTGCCCTTGTCTGGGGCTCCCATCTGGGCTGGGGCACCCTGTTCTTGGCCTGACCTGTGCTCTACGATGGCCTCTGCTCAGCCATGGTGCCCAGACTTGGTGACTGGCTTGACTTGGGGCCTGACTTATCACTTCGCTTGATGGCAAAACCATTTCTGTCCCCAGCCCTTGTCTGCTTGCTTTGCTTGGATGTTGTGGGATGGTGTGTCATCTGGAAGGTCTCATCTGGAAGGCCCACCTTCCATCATGAAGAGGTCCCAGTTCTGCTGTTTCATGATGGGGAAAGTCACTGATATGACTGAGTCCTTCTCACCTCATCTTTGAGTGCAGAGCTGTTAAAACATGGATGTGGAGTTGGAAAAAATGCAAACTTCTGAAATGGTAATACAAAAGGAAGGTACACACCAAATTGGCTTGAGCTTATAGGAAAAGAAATGAGATGAAGGAGAGTGATTAAGTTAAAAAACAGAATGGAGTCAAGAAGAGGAGGGAGTGTAGGCGCAAAAGCCCATTAGTGTAGAGTTCGGGACATAACTGTGGAAATGTGCAGCAGGAACATTGCACAAGGAATTTCTGCTTGTGGTATGCAGAAGCAGATGGGTGCAGACAGTGATGAGCAAGTTTTCAAATTCTTTCAAAATTCAAAGAATTAAAAAAATTGAATGGGCTTATGAGGTGGGAGGGAAGGAACAAAACACAAATAGTAGTTTGGAGGGGTTTATATAAAAATGTATGTAAGTACAGCTAGAGGATTGGGATGTAGGTGAATGTGCAGCAAAGGAAGAAGAGCCGATGTGCTTACAGTCAGTGGGATCTTTGTGTCAGAACAATCATATGGGGGCCCACTCTGGCTGCTGGCATTCCTGTGCCTTTTCCCTAAGAGTACTGTCCATGCATCAGCTCCTTGGAGAGTCTAGGGAAATGGCTCTACATGTGGAAAATGGAAAATGCAATTGACAGTGGGCATCCAGGGACCAAGGTGCTCACACTGGTTTGGAGTAGCGAGGGGGAGTAGGATACAGAAATCCTGAGTAGCAGGGCAAATTGAGAGGTTCCACATGAATGATGATGGCCAGAAAACATTTTTTTAGTTATTATTTCAGCTTGTATTTTACTCTAGTAAAGAATGTCTATGTTGCTTTTGGTTTAGTCTCAGTAGATGGGCTCCTAACAGAGTCCATAGAATGGACTCATGGCCTGGGATCCTGGAACTGAAAGAGTTAGGGACTCCTACATTTGTTTACTGCATAAATGGGTGCATCCTGCCACTATTGGTGCATGCTAGTTTCCCAGCGCCTGTTGAGGCAACTTGGCTTGTCTTAGAGCTCCTGGAAGCCTGCCAAGCCAAATGCTGCTTCCTTCACACATGCCTCTGGTATCCATCCAAGACACCCCAGATATTGTTAAGGAAGGCTCACACTTGTTTTAATTCTCTGAATACTCATGTCAAGAAAATGACAAATAGGTACTTTCAGTCAGAAAGCGACTGGGCAAGACTGCAAACTCGTAAGAAAGAAATGCAGGCTTGCTCTTGGTGCTCTGTGACAAGCCTAAGCCTAATTTAAGCTGGTCCTGGTAAACAGCATCAGTTTGTATGTAAATGGTTTCTGTTGTGGTTTTGGGCTCCCAAGGGGGTAAGTATCCCTGGAATGCTTTTAAACATGGGCCAGCTATTTTATTGCCAGCAACCTCTCTATATGAGAGCAATGCAGTTTGCTTGCATCTGACAACAGAAAATGTCTTTTGCATTTAAAACAATTAAGTATTTCTGTGCTGTACTTTTACAATGTCTGTCTGTTCTCTGTACTTGCTGCTCTTTGGGAATTCCTCAAACTCCATGGCTTCTTTCCTTCTCTCTCGGCCCACTGGGTGTAACAGGGAGACCTTTTATAATATTCTGGAACAGGCTGGGAGCTTCACACTGACTGCAGTTGCCAGATAATGCTTAGGAGAAGTTAGATGGACAACACAGAATGAAGCAGAGGATCTGTCTCCAGGATTAAAAGAACCAGATGGGAAGTCTGTGGATGGGATCTGGTATGTGCATCCAGCAACTGTCAGATTTGCCCTGGACTGACTGCAAAATAGAGAAGCAGATTCCCACCTTCACCTCTTCACCTGAACCAGCAATGACTGGATGAAATAGATGCGTTGGGTGGAGCTGGAATAGGTTCAACACTCCCAGCCAAAATGCGCTTTCTCACAGAAAATATAATCTATGTAATCTCCCATGGTGGTATCTTAGGCTGTGTCCTTGTGTCAGAAATGCTTTTAAGAAACAACATAATACTTGAAATTATATCTGCTCATGACACCTTATTTGCCCCAATGTTTATACAATATACTATTGATAGGGCCAACCTATCCATAGTTATGTTTCACTATTCTCACGTTTCAAAAGCCAAGAACTGAAAACCCCGCTGTCTTTTACCATGTAGATGAAATACCAGTGCCAGCGTGCCTGGTTAAGGAAGGAAGTGTTGTAAAACTATTCCCAGATGGGTGAAGACCATTTGCAGGGACCAGAAGGCAGCATAAACGCAGAAGTCACAGCACTGACAGTAGGTTCCCCAAAATTGCAAGGATGGTGTATGCCTTCCCTTTAAACAATAGAAACGTGTATGAATAACAGGTGGCAGACGAATATTGGCGGCATAATTAACCATAAAGTAGTTTCAAAGCAAAGAGAAATACTACATGACTGTAGAGAGTGAATTCTCTGGTTTTCCTCGTCATGTTGCAGGCTGTGGGGGGATCCGAAGGTGCTACTTTTCCCTCAAGATTGCTACTTCATCACTGCCCTATGCTGGGACAGAATAAAGGCTCATAGGCATTTACTAAATTCTGAGCTATTGCCCTGGACACCTTTTAAAAGGAATTTTAATTTGTGACTTTGTCCTACGCCATCGGCATTGCACGGGCAGATGCTCCTGTGAGGCATCTGCACTTTGGCGCCGTTTAGCCGACGAACGCCTACGCCAACTCTCCGTCTCCCTCCCCCGCTCCAATTCTCGCGTTGTTTCCCGGGCGCGGGTCGCACCCCCCTGCCCCGTTCCCACCGGGGCCTGCCGCGGACACACACGCGACACGCACGGGACGCGCAGCTCCCGCGCCACCTGCCCAATGGCAGCCTCCAACACGTAGGCCTGGCCCGCGCGGGCTGGCCGCGGCCAATAGGCGCACCCGATGCAAAACACGGCGCCGGGAGACGCCGCTAATTGGCTCCGTCGCAAGGGCGGCGGGTCGCGCCCTGGGCCGGAGCCCCAATCCGGCGGCGCAGCCACCGTGATGGGGCTCGCCAGCCCCGACACCGCTTTCTCCTGTACCTTGCGTGTACCGACTCGTGTCACGGGAGCGGCTAAGGCCGGGACAGGGGGGAAAGTGTGTGCGCACCGAGGTGCCGTTTCGCTATCTCATTCATTAACAGAGCTCCTGAGTTCACGTCCCCGCGCCCCCAGACCCGTCCCGCCCCGCCGCCGTTTCTGAGGCGAGGGCAGGACTGGGGTTCTCTCGCCGCCAGGGCGGGATCCAGGGCCCCGGCAACAAAACGCGCGGGCCGGGAGCAGCCGCTGAGCATCCCCGCCCCGGCGCCCGAGGATCTCCCCACGCGCGCCCCTGGGCGCGGTGGACGCGCATGCGCGGGGGG